>CM060599.1:50847866-51257866 GCA_030578255.1 Tiaroga cobitis
GTACACATAGTGTATATCTGGGAGTCATCAGCGTTGAAATGATAATTAAAACCATGTTCGATGTAAGATTCAACCCAGAGGTAGTATGTAAATGATGAATAATAATGGACCTAGGACGGATCCCTGGGGGACACCTTGCTTCAGGGGGACAGTCAGAGATCTAAAATCCTGCATTGAAATGTAACATTTTCTATCAGGCCGCAAATACCCACATCCGAGATGTGAGAAATAAGTAAATCATGGCAGACAGTGTCAAAGGCGAGTAGTAGAAGCATTGAGAAAGACCCAGAGTCACCACAAAGTAGTAGTAGGTCAATCACTACCTTTACAAGTGCAGTTTCAGTGCAAAAACCAGATTGAAAAGGATCTAAGAGATAATTTTCTATTTAAAAGACTGAAGCTGAGGCTACAGTACTTTCCAATTAATTTGGGAATAAACGGTAGATTTGAAATAGGACGATAATTAGATAGGATTTAGGGGTCAAGGTTGGGTTTCTTGAGAACTGGGGTAACTGCTGCAATTTTAGTTACTTTTGTAGATTAACCTAAATGAAAAATGTTTTTAGAGTTTTTTTTTTAAATATTTTATTTCCGTTAATGTTCATTTTATTTTAATTAACAAACATGCTTTAGTTTTATTTAACTATAATAACCCTGATAGGCTGTAAAAATTTTCAACAAAACGTACACTCACCTAAAGAATTATCAGGAACACCTGTTCAATTTCTCATTAATGCAATTATCTAAATCAACCAATCACATGGCAGTTGCTTCAATGCATTTAGGGGTGTGGTCCTGGTCAAGACAATCTCCTGAACTCCAAACTGAATGTCAGAATGGGAAAGAAAGGCACACTTTAGGCCCCTTAGTGCCAATTGGGCATCGTTTAAATGCCACGGCCTACCTGAGCATTGTTTCTGACCATGTCCATCCCTTTATGGCCACCATGTACCCATCCTCTGATGGCTGCTTCCAGCAGGATAATGCACCATGTCACAAAGCTCGAATCATTTCAAATTGGTTTCTTGAACATGAGTTCACTGTACTAAAATGGCCCCCACAGTCACCAGATCTCAATAGAGCATCTTTGGGATGTGGTGGAACGGGAGTGTGGCGAACAGGACGGCCGATGGCCGTGAGAGATGCGAGACCGGTGTGCTTCACAGGTGTTGCTCATTAGCAATCGCACCACCAGCCTCGCGCCATTCTCTCACGTCCCTCGGCCGTCCTGTTCGCCACAGGGAGCTTCATGCCCTGGATGTGCATCCCACAAATCTCCATCAACTGCAAGATGCTATCCTATCAATATGGGCCAACATTTCTAAAGAATGCTTTCAGCACCTTGTTGAATCAATGCCACGTAGAATTAAGGCAGTTCTGAAGGCGAAAGGGGGTCAAACACAGTATTAGGTGTTCCTAATAATCCTTTAGGTGAGTGTATATAGGCCTATACTGCTAAAAAATACTCAGCATGAGACAAAATTATCAGTGCATGTTGACAAACAGGGATTTAGAAAAGTGGTGTGTTTTGGGAGAACATGAAATCAAGGGCCTTTCATCGCAAAGGTCCTTTAGTGTCAGTGTTCTGGCCTGGCAGCCTTGTCTGTTTTGTCTTTGTTTCATGTTTCTATGTTTGTCTTGTGTTTGAGCACATGTCTCTGTCTTTGTTTGTGTTTGCCATGAGCTCCTCTTCTCCCGTCTCCTTGTTTCCTGTTACCACGCCCCCTTTTTTTGTCTTGTCCTTGTTTCACTAATTGTGCTCACCTGATCCTCATGTGCTCTGGTCCCTTTATATTGTGCCTCTTTCCCTCATGTCTTTCCTGGTTCATTGTGTGTTTGCGGTTATCACAGAAATTGTCAGTCAGTGCTAGATTTAGTTTTCCTTGTTTGATTCTTTCTGTTTTGTTCAATTCTAGTTTCTTTGTCCCTGTGTTTGAGTTCCAGTCTTTATTTACTTCTAGTTTTCTCAAGTCTTGGTTTTACTACTTTATTTTTTGTTAGGTAATCTTTTGATTTCTTTTTCTCTAGTCTTGTTTCATTTCTTTTTGTAAGTACCAGTTACTTATTTTAAAAGATTATTTTATTTACCTTATTTTCTCATCTGCTACCTCCAGTTATTATTTAGTCTAATTTGTTTTCTAGTCATAGTTGCCAGTTTTTTGTTTCTTTTATCTCTTGTTGTGTGTTTGTTCCTGCCCTGCATCCTGGTCTTCCTTGGTCATCGAGACTCCTGTCCTGGCAAGCCTGCCTAATGCTGTTTCATCTCATGCCAAGCCTCTGGTTCCTTGAGCTGCTGTCAAGTTTCCACTGTTGCCAAAGAGCCTGAGTTGTCTCACCCCTGACTAGCCTGTTCTCCAGTTGTGCCCTGCCCTATTGTTTGGACTGTTCCTGCCTGTGTGCTGTGTCTGATCTTTGTCAATAAATATCACTCCCCGACGCTGTTCATTCTGTGCCTGGGTCCTCCCTTCTCTGAATCCTGACACATTAGCACCATCGCACCCTATAAAAAACATAACATTTAGTTAAAATCAAATCACTTTATTGCCACACAACCATATACACAAGTGCAACAGTGGGTGAAATTCATAGGTGCAGCTCCGAGCAACAAAGCAGTCATGACGCATGGGACATATAACAATTTACAGCAAACATCAGATTTACACAATCAATCGGTTATTGAAACTGATCCAGTATGTCACCGGTCATGCAAATCTGCATTCCTTGCATTCTTCAGATGAGACTCCGGCTGCACCTGAAATCACATGCTTAGTAGGTTAAAAACAGAATGTGACAAAAGTATGTCCGAATTCACAGTACTCATAATAAAGTAGCAAAAAGTACCCAGATGACCTACTACTTCTGGCGAGGCTCTGAAGTGTGCTTATGATGGACACTTTACTATCCCATGAGGCCACAGGAGAGGATTTGTGAATGACAGTAAAGCGACGAAACTGACGCTGGTATGGTCACATGATAATGACAAGATGGCGAATGTACACTCGGATTACATTCATACTACACAAACTCATACTATATACAGTATAACATACATTTGTAGCAGTCGTGAAGTAATTACTTATTCAGAATAAGTACCTACTCAAGTAGAGTGATTTCAGACACAGCATGCGCATGCATTAATGTATGACTTCACACGTGTCTGACGCTGGTGGAAAGACACGACATCTGCAGTCAGTAGATGGATAAAAAGAAGGGTTTTTGCTGCTGCGTGTTTCTCTTCATTTTCTCTCTCTCTCTCTCTCTCTCTCTCTCTCTCTCTCTCTCTCTCTCTCTCTCTCTCTCTCTCTCTCTCTCTCAAGTGCATGACAACCCTTTTTTGCTTTGTTTATGCCTTGTTTTTTGTCTGTTGCATATTAATTGGCTTTTCAGGTTTATTTCTCGTCTCTGCTCTCCCAGGGCCAGATGCACAGCCTAAGGCGACTGTTTAGACAAGTGTTTGCCGTGTAAGTAGTTACAACCTGGTAAATAATTCAAGATGCAGTTTGCATGTTCAGAAAAGCATTTACATTCACAGCGCTATGATGTTGCTGCTTTTGCAAATAAAATGGGGTAATTTTCCCAGAGACTAACTAGCTTGAGCCTGGCCTCGGATTGAAGCACTGTCAATATTAATTCACCATTGAAAATCCTATTTTGGTCTGGGAGTAAATCTGCTATCAGCTTTTACAGTATAAATCCAAATGCATTGTTCAAATTCTCCTTCTTTTGTAGGATTTCCTTTGAGTTTGATGAGCTGTGGAAGTTGTCAATAGCAAGAATGACAGATACAATGGGAAAGTCTCCAACAAACAGCTTTTCAAGGAAGGTACGACGAAGAATGTGCCCCACCTCGGCAGATAGTGAGACGCCGGCTTAAGACCAAACGTTTAAACAACGCACACTCCACACATGCTTGACATTCCTGTCTCACACTGACATCTCACTAAAAGATTTTTTCTTCTTACTGACAGGAAGTTGATTCAATCATAGCAGGCTGCTATTTGAAGGTAAATGCATTCCCCATAGACACCCGCATATAGACTAGACTTCTCAGTTTCGGGTGAATTCGTCCTGTGGATGCTGGTAAATATATAAATGCCGAGTTTTTATGTTTAACTCACAGAGACTTTCGTTATCAGGTTGAGCTGCAAAAATGACACCATTTACATCTCTATCAGCAAATACTGTTGCAAATACTTTACCCTACTTGCAGATAATATATTATTAATTAAATAAAATGCCAACTTAAAAGGATAGTTCACCCAAATATGAAAATTCTGTCATCATTTACTCACCCACAAGTTGTTCCAAACCGGTATGAATTTCTTTCTTCTGCTGAACACAAAAGAAGATATTTTGAAGAATGTCGGTATTTACTTCCATAGTGTTTTTTCTCCATCTGTTATTACCCATATTTTCAAACTATCTTCTTTTGTGTTCAGCAGAAGAAAGAAAGGTTTGGAACAACTTGAGGGTGAGTAAATGATGACAAAATTAAATTTTGGGGTGAAATATCCCATTAATAATACACGTTCATGACTGTTTAACACACCTAAAGTTGCAGTAAGCAATTTCTGAATAAAGGATGTTGAAATTTAAAATGTATAACTAAACAAAGAATTTTGTGAATATTTGCTAGATGTCTGTTCTGTGTGTGTGCTGAAAAATACTTTGTACATAGTCCTAATTGTGTGTAAGTAGGAGAAAAAATATAATGGATGGAACCAATCAGACTGAGCGCCACAACACTGTTGTAGCCATTTAGCAGTAGGGGCGTGTCCACTCATGATAGGGAAGGAGTTAGAGTAAGCCAATCACCAGTAGGGGTGTGTCAACTCATGATGGGGGAGGAGAGAGAGTTAGCCAATCACCAGTAGGGGTGTGTCAACTCATGATGGGAGAGGAGAGAGAGCGAGCCAATCTCCGGTAGGGGGCGTGTCCAGTCCACTCATGATGGGGAAGGAGAGAGAGTAAGCCAATCACCAGTAGGGGTGTGTCAACTCATGATGGGGGAGGAGAGAGAGTAAGCCAATCACCAGTAGGGGGTGTGTCAACTCATGATGGGGGAGGAGAGAGAGAGAGCCAATCGCCAGTAGGGGGCGTGTCCACTCATGATGGTGAAGGAAAGAGAGTAAGCCAATCACCAGTAGGGGGTGTGTCAACTCATGATGGGGGAGGAGAGAGAGCAAGCCAATAACCAGTAGGGGGCGTGTCCACTCATGATGGGGGAGGAGAGAGAGAGAGAGACAATCACCAGTAGGGGGCGTGTCCACTCATGATGGGGGAAGAGAGTAAGCCAATCACCAGTAGGGGGTGTGTCAGCTCATGATGGGGGAGGAGAGAGAGCAAGCCAATAACCAGTAGGGGGCGTGTCCACTCATGATGGGGGAGGAGAGAGAGAGAGAGCCAATCACCAGTAGGGGGTGTGTCAACTCATGATGGGGGTGGAGAGAGAGCAAGCCAATAACCAGTAGGGGGCGTGTCCACTCATGATGGGGGAGGAGAGAGAGAGAGCCAATCACCAGTGGGGGGCGTGTCCACTCATGATGGGGGAAGAGAGTAAGCCAATCACCAGTAGGGGGCGTGTCCAGTCCACTCATGATGGGGTAGGAGAGAGAGTAAGCCAATCACCAGTAGGGGGCGTGTCCAGTCCACTCATGATGGGGTAGGAGAGAGAGCAAGCCAATCACCAGTAGGGGGCGTGTCCAGTCCACTCATGATGGGGTAGGAGAGAGAGTAAGCCAATCAACAGTAGGGGGCGTGTCCACTCATGATGGTGAAGGAGAGAGAGTAAGCCAATCACCAGTAGGGGGTGTGTCAACTCATGATGGGGGAGGAGAGAGAGCAAGCCAATCACCAGTAGGGGGCGTGTCCACTCATGATGGGGGAGGAGAGAGAGCGAGCCAATCACCAGTAGGGGGCGTGTCCAGTCCACTCATGATGGGGGAGGATAGAGAGCGTGCCAATCACCAGTAGGGGGCGTGTCCAGTCCACTCATGATGGGGAAGGAGAGAGAGTAAGCCAATCACCAGTAGGGGGTGTGTCAACTCATGATGGGGGAGGAGAGAGAGAGAACCAATCACCAGTAGGGGGCGTGTCCACTCATGATGGGGGAAGAGAGTAAGCCAATCACCAGTATGGGGGGGGGGGGGGGGGGGGGTTTGTCCACTCATGATGGGGGAGGAGAGAGAGAGAGCCAATCACCAGTAGGGGGCGTGTCCACTCATGATGGGGGAGGAGAGAGAGAGAGAGAGCCAATCACCAGTAGGGGGCGTGTCCACTCATGATGGGGGAGGAGAGAGAGCCAATCACCAGTAGGGGGCGTGTCCACTCATGATGGGGGAGGAGAGAAATCGAGCAAGTGGGACATTTGCAGAAAGAGAGATGGATGAGATATTACCAAAAAGAAAAAGGTCAGAGGAATATAACTGGAAAGAAGCTGGGACCCGGGTTAATATTGGAAAAGCTTTCCAGTGCAGGAGAGAGACGTTAGCGAACAGGAAGACCTGAAATCGGACTCTGAGGTTCTGTTTCCGCTTGATGCGCGAGTAACATTGGTTTTTGCTATGTTTCTCAGAACCGAGATATGCTGTTGTTGTTGTTGTTGTTGTTGACACAGCTGAATCATCCATACTTGCGTGAGCTGTCTGATGCACCAGCTGTTAGTTGTTGCAGAGCGTTTGTTATTTTGGAGGCGGAGCAATGGTGTGTGGGGTGAGGGGTGTGTTTGTTTCTCGGAAATCACTCACTGCACCACGGCATTCCGGCGAACGCTGTACGCATGCGCAGACCGAAGCGCCCTGCTCTCAGATCAGTTGGACATGGATATGCTTACACGAGCTAAAAAAGATATAAATACTGTTCGTTTTCTCACAAAAACCACTCGTTTCGTGTCTTAGGGCATCAATGTGTACTTACATTTACGAGTCATTAAATAATGTTTAATTTTGACTGCTCTTTGAGTTGGACCCCCTTCACCTCCATTGTATGACTGACAGACAACAACGGTTTTACCTAAAATTATCAAAATTGAAGATACTGTGGAAACAAAGACACCTACATCTTGGATGCACTGGAGGTAAGCTAAAACATATCAAAAATTAATTTCAAAGTGAACTATCCCTTTAAGTACACTTTGTAATAATGTAAAATTAAAAGTTTTACTTTGAAGTACATTTTAAATCAATTAAACCACTTCCACAGCAGCAAAATAAAAGTGTTAAGTCTTGACATATTTTATTATTATTATTTAATCCTCTATTAGATTCACAACGTTACTAAAGTTTCCAACTTTACAAACCCAGCAATGATCTGCTCGTGTTGATAATGGTCCAGGAGTCTCCAGGTGCATCTGACGCCTCGACAGTCTGAGACGCCACCCTGAATAATTTATTGAAGTACTGGGATAAATTGTGCGGTGAGCTGGCTGGTCTGGCTCTCTAAAGCAGGCGTATTTCTTTTTGTGTTGGCAATGGCAATGGATAAATGTTAATGTGTCCAAATGACTGTTTGACTGCTGCTACATTATTATAGGCTACCTTTGTTGCGTGTGTGTGTGTGTGTGTGTGGACCTGATTCAAGGGATTCTGCTTTCATGGATGTTCCTATTTACAATAGATACAAAAACATTTATTCTTCATTATTTATTTTGATTTGTTTAAGTAAAACAAAAGCTTAATATATATGAACATTTTCAGTAAACACAGATTTAGAAAAATATATATAAAAATACAGTATCGGTAAATATAATTTATTATAGGCTATGTGATGAATATTCTTACAACATAAAAATCCAATGCATAAATAAATAAATAAAATCACAAATATTTTAAATAAATTAAAAACACATTTAGAAAAATATATATTTCATAATGCATAAATATAAATTACTTTACATTAATATGAATATTCTTACAACATAAAAAGATAAAAGTAATATGCAACATATTGAGGATGGAATCAAATGAATAAATATTATAAAATTAATATAAATATATGACAATATATATAGACAATGTTTCTTTCTGTGCTAGAAATACTGCAAGGCACAAAAAATAGGGGATAATTGAATGTATGTGGGGCACAAAACATATATAAATAAATAAACAAACAAACACACACACACATACTCGTGTGTGTTTAATTCTGACTGCTATACCAGTAAATTCATATCGGTTAGGGAAACATTCAATAAAGAAGGTTTAAGGAAATTGCTAATCTTTGTGCTAAAATGAAACTTTTCTCATTCATTTCAAGCTTGAACTCATCACAGGTACATTCAGTCTTCTTTGGCAGTTAGTCAAATCACCTGACCTGCACTAGCACACAGTAACCTGAATCAAAGACTTCTCGACTGTTGACTGTACAGCATGTACTGTACCTTCATCAACGGCCTGTCAATCAGTAATCCATTAAGAGCCATTAATTGTGGTTGAATCGGGTGATGGTGCAGAGAGACTTCTGCTTCGAGAGCTGTAGACAGAGCGCTGGGTCAGAGGGTTCAACTTCAGCGTTTGGCTCAACACTCTGGCAGCGTGAGAGGTTAGCAGGATAAAAGCCAGGACTCGGCAATAAAAGGCTTCTTGCATGAAATGGGCCTCCGAAGTGTGTTTTCATGTTCTGAGCTTTAAAACGCAGACAGGTCCACCCCCCTCTATACATAATAAATCACGTCAGGAACATGTCCAGGTCACATTTCCTAGAAGTAAAAGAAGAAATCATATTTTGCATAAAGAAAATGATGCCTGTTTTTAGGACATCAAGATAGCATTGTGAAATTAGTTTCATGACAAAAATAATGCATTATTATAATTTACTTTTAAGCATTTTCTTTGCAATTTACGTTCATCTCAGTGGTGATTCTCATTAGATTCACATTGCTATAATGCAGTACTTTATGTAAAATGCTGTCATGATGAAATACAGCACTATGAAAGCTGTGACAGGAGGCTGGAGGCAGACCATGTACCGGTGAAGAATTTCCCGCAGCTTCTAGAGATGCAAAGCTTCTCTCTGTCACATCAGATCCCTCTCTCAGTTAAAAATCACCATGTTACATGAAGCCTTTTTTGTGGCCTAAATCGTATGACTGCCTCGTTTTAAGATCTGCCGTGAAAGCTAATGGTTTTCTGGCTGCCAAGAACCTTCGAGGAACTATCCATACATATTATCCACTCGAACCACTGACGACATATACTCTAATTAAATGGAAGAAGAATTCCTGAAATGCTTTCCAGATGGGAAGGGATTATTAAAGGGACATTTCACCTTAATATGACAACAACACATGCAATGTTTCTGTGAAGGAGTAGGATGGATGGATGGATGGATAGATAGATAGATAGATAGCAGATAGATAGATAGATATAGATAGATAGCAGATATATATATATATATATATAGATAGATAGATGGATAGATAGCAGATATATATATAGATAGATAGATAGATAGATAGCAGATAGATAGATAGATAGATAGATAGATAGATAGATATATAGATAGATATAGATAGATAGATAGATAGCAGATAGATAGATAGATGGATAGATAGCAGATGATGGTTGAATGAGGAGGACACAGATATCGTGGTCGTCACAGTATAAGCTTTATTTAGGGCTCTTTATCTGCATCAGCCACTATGCAGCACACAGCAACATCTTTTCACAAGGAAAATAGAACTGTTAGTAACCAATATCAAAAATAAAAATGCATACAAAACTATAAAACGAAACAGCATAGCCTTAGCAGCAGTTATATTAACACTCAAATCACGGGGGTTCACAAAGATTGGAAAAAAATAACTTTACGCATATGACAATTAATGTCAAGTGTCACATACACCCAAAATACAAAGAACAAAACTCAAAATACTCTGACAAACGTTAAACACCATACAATACACAGAAATATATACTCCACCACATGGAATTTACAACCCATTAAATAATATCAGAAATACAAAACCATCCATCGCAAATAACTGCACATCTATGTTAGTTAACATCTTTAACAGTAATATATTTCTTCAAATAACATGGATGGCCAATATAATTAAAGAAATTAAATAGATGTAACAGAGAACAGTGAAAACCCTCCTTACTTTTTTACAAGGAAAATAGAACGTAATAAAAAAACGAATCGGTTACCTAACGTAACCTCGGTTCTCTCTAGAAGAGGGAACGAGTATTGCGTAAGCTAGCTTACGCTACGGGAAAGATTCATCTTTGCTGAGATATTGAAGCCAAAAATTATTTTATAATTTGTATCCATACACAACGCAGTTCCTCTGCGGCAGACCTAGAGCGGGCTAGCTAGCAGCTCATTGGTTCGCTCAGAGAGAACTGCTTAAGCCTATGGGAGAGCGGAACTGAACCCGCTTCCAATGAGAGGCGCCCGCGCGCTCATTGCGTCATGGCCCGCCAGAGTGGGCGTGGCCAAGGGGTATATAACAGTCTCTCCCAGGCTTATATGTTGATTTATTTCAGCGTGAAGCGAAACGCTAGTAGCGCAAGCACGGCAGGGAACGCAATACTCGTTCCCTCTTCTAGAGAGAACCGAGGTTACGTTAGGTAACCGATTCGTTCTCTTACGAGAGGTTCTCTCGTATTGCGTAAGCTAGCTTACGCTACGGGAACACCTGGTCAACGCCGTGCGCGCTATGAAACCACACATGAAAACCCAGGGATCTACCGGGGGATTTTTAACGTGGAGAGAATGTACTATAAGGCCGGCAGAGCGGGCACATGAAAAGTACACATAAGCATGCACATTGAAGTGTAAAAGCATTTAAGGAGAGCACAAGGGGCGAACCGGTTGTGAGAGACTCTCAGAAATGCAGCTTCTTAGAGAGCTGGTCGTTAGACAGCTAGTAATTTTGCCTGCAAGGCGGGGACTTCCAAGTTGTAAAATCTGACAAAAGTGGACGGGGAGGCCCATCCCGCGGCCACACAGATGTCATGGATGGAAATTCCACAGGACCATGCCCACGATGAGGCCATGCCTCTAGTGGAGTGCGCCCTGATGCCCAGAGGGCATGGCAGGCATTTAGATGCGTAAGCAGAGGCAATCGCGTCCACTATCCATCTAGACAGCGTCTGTTTGGAGGCGGCCAGACCCTTGGTGCGCCCTCCAAACGACACGAAAAGCTGCTCAGCGCGTCTGAACGCGGCAGCGCGCGTCGTGTACAACCTCAGAGCCCGCACCGGGCAGAGGAGATTGGCGTCGCGCTCGCTATCGGATGCAGGCAGAGCCGATAGGGAGATAATCTGCGCCCTGAACGGGGTACCAATCGCTTTTGGGACATAGCCATGCCTAGGTTTGAGAATGACAACCGAGTCATTCGGCCCAAACTCAAGACACGCGGCGCTGGATGAGAGCGCGTGAAGGTCCCCTACGCGTTTTACTGAGGATAGCGCCGTCAGAAAAACGGTTTTGAGCGAGAGGTATTTTAGGTCCACAGACTCGAGCGGTTCGAACGGGGGTGCTTTCATAGCTTCGAGGACTATGGAAAGATCCCAAATAGGAACCGACGGGGGCCGCGGAGGGTTCATCCTCTTAGCTCCTCTGAGGAAGCGGATGACTAACTCGTCTTTGCCCAGGGACTGAGCGCGTCGGGGTTCAGCGAACGCTGCGACGGCTGCCACGTAAACCTTGAGAGTGGAGGGGGACCTGCCCTTGTCCAGCATCTCTTGAAGGAACATTAGCAAAGACGGCACCTCGCATGACCGTGGGTCCAGCTGTTTTACGGTGCACCATTTAGAGAACACAGACCATTTAGACGCATAGAGCCTTCTCGTGGAAGGTGCTCTAGCCTGTATGATAGTGTTTCTTACTCCCTCTGGCAAATCGACGAGTAGTCGTTGATCACCCATGCATGTAGCGCCCAGCGCTGTGGATGGGGGTGCCAGATCGTGCCGCGAGCTTGAGAGAGGAGATCTGCTCTGACTGGGATGGGCCACGGGGCTGTCTGTGACAGCTGCGTGAGCTCCGGAACCCAATTCTGACTCTCCCAACGCGGGGCTATGAGGAGCACCGAGTGGCGTGTGTCCCTGATCCTCTGAATTACCTGTGGTAACAGAGCGATCGGAGGGAATGCATAGAGCGGGCGGCGAGGCCATTCCTGGGCTAGCGCGTCCTCGCTCCTCGAAAAATATATTGGGCAGTGAGCGTTCTCTTCTGACGCGAAGAGGTCTACTTCTGCTCTGCCGAATAGCTGCCACAGTAGTTGGACCGTTTGTGCGTTCAGGGACCATTCTCCCGTGGAGATGAGATCCCTGGACAGTATGTCTGGACCGTCGTTGAGATGGCCCGGCACATGCGTCGCTCTGAGCGAGAGCAGGCGGCTCTGAGACCAAACTAGAATGCGGTGTGCCAGTAGACAGAGATTTCTGGATCTGACACCGCCCTGACGGTTGAGATAGGAGACCACCGCCCTGTTGTCCGAACGGATCAGGACGTGGTGTCCCCGAATGAGCGAGAGAAAGCGCGAGAGCGCGTTCTCGACCGCAAGCATTTCCAGACAGTTTATGTGTAAAGGGCTTTCCTGAGTCGACCAGTGGCCGAAGGCCGGCGAGCCCTCGCAGACTGCACCCCAACCCGTGTTGGATGCATCTGTCGAGATGACTTTCCGGTAGGAAAAAGTCCCCATCGTGACGCCCTGGCGAAACCATTCTGCTACTGTCCATGGCTGCAGTGCCGTGAGACATGTCTGCGTAACCTTGATCAGCTGGCGGCCCGTGTTCCACGCGCGGTGGGGTACACGGCTGTTTAACCAGAGCTGAAGCGGGCGCATGCGCAGAAGGCCCAGCTGAAGTACAGCGGAGGCTGAGGCCATGTAACCCAGCATCCTCTGAAAAGCTTTCAGAGGAGTGCGGGCGTCCATCTGAAACGAGGAGGCTAGGCGCTGAACACTGCGCGCGCGCTGTGTAGACAGGCGAGCCGTCATCGTGACCGAGTTCAAATCTATTCCTAGGAAGGAAATCGATTGACTGGGAAGAAGGGAGCTCTTTGACCAGTTGACAGAGAGACCCAGCGCTTCCAGATGGTTGAGGAGAACTGCGCGGTGCGACAGAAGCTCCGTTTGTGATTGGGCCAAAATCAGCCAGTCGTCCAGATAATTCAGAATGCGCAGCCCCTGGCTTCGCAGGGGGGCGAGCGCCGCGTCCATGCACTTCGTGAATGTACGGGGCGCCAGAGATAAGCCGAACGGGAGAACGGCATATTGATAAACATGACCCTCGAAGGCGAAACGTAAGAATGGCCTGTGACGGGGATTTATCTGGATCTGAAAATAGGCGTCTTTCAGGTCTAGAGAGATGAACCAGTCCCCCTGGCGCACCTGCGCGAGGAGTTTCCTGGTAGTGAGCATCTTGAACGGTCTCTTCATGAGCGCTTTGTTCAAAGACCTGAGATCTAAAATCGGTCTGAGGCCGCCGTCTTTCTTGGGTACCAGAAAATAACGGCCGTAAAACCCCGACTCGGTCATAGATGGCGGGACTCTCTCTATAGCGCCCTTTTGCAACAGCGTCGCAATTTCTGAGCGGAGCGTGCCGGCGGCCAGCGGGCTGACAGTAGATTCGAGCTGCGCGCGTGCACGAGGCGGGCGGCGGCGAAACTGCAGCAGATAGCCGTTCTCTATAATGCTTAACACCCACGGGGAGATGCCTGGAATGGCTTCCCACGCTTTGAAGCATGCGGCTAGTGGCCGAATGGCTATATTGCCCTGATTGCTGCACATAGCGGGCTGGACACAGTGTGTGGGCACGCTTTGAATGTGTGTGGCAACGGGACTTGCACTCAGAGAGGAGTCTATGGGCCGTGTAACAGAGCGAGCAGAGAGGGGACACGCGCACAGGCTCGTGGGCGTGTTTATGTTCTCTGAAACTAGAGCGGGCTCTGCCCGTTTCATGTGATGGGGCTCTGATAGAGACACGGGATATGTTATGCTTGTGTGTATCGGTGAGCACATGATTGTGGGCACTCTTTGTACACAACTGGCAAAATTTCTCTTTTTGAGATTTCTCTGGGTAGCCGTAAAAACGGCTTTTTGACGCTCGCAAGCGGGCTGGGACACCGGCTTGTTTGTGGCGGTCAACACTACTGCAGTCGGCGAAATAACGGGGACTGGCAGAGGGCGAAGCTTTGACGGCGGTCCGGCCGCAGCGGGAGAGCGCCGTCGTTTTCTTGATCTTGCTAGGCAGACTTCTGGTGATCAGGCTTCAGCGTGATCTTAGAACGCGGGCCTCGTGGGGGCGGCGGTCTGCGGCGGCTGTCAGAGCGAGAGCGAGGGCGGGCGTCCTGTCTGCGCTGGGCTGTTTGAGACTGCGGAGGAGGTCGCTGTGGCGGAGCTCTGGCGGGAGGCTCGCGAGAGCGGCCCGCGGAAGAGCTAGCGCGGCGCGGCAGAAACAAATTCATCGCCTGGGTAGCTTTCTGTACCTCCGAGAAGCGATCAACGATGCCCGTGACAGCGGATCCAAACAGGCCCGTCGGGGAGAGGGGCGCGTTGAGAAACGCGGCGCGCTCAGAGTCTCCCATGTCGGCGAGCGTGAGCCATAGGTGTCTCTCGGCAACACACAGGCTGGCCATGCATCTCCCCAGAGCTTGTGCGGCGGCTTTAGTGGCGCGAAGGGCGAGGTCCGTAGCACTTCTTAGATCCGTGACAGCGGGGGCGGGGTTCCTGCCGCCCTCGGCACATTCACGAAGGATATCGCTCTGGAGAACCTGGAGGACAGACATCGAGTGGAGCGCGGCGGCGGCCTGACCGGCGGCGGCGTATGCGCGAGCGTGAAAACTCGAAGTCGCTCTGCACGCTTTAGAAGGGAGCGTGGGTGAGGAACGCCATCTAGCAGAGGGCGGGCAGAGGTGTGCGGCGACCAAGTCCTCGACGGGCGGCATGGCTGAGTAGCCTTTCTCGGCGGCTCCGTCCACCGAGCGCAGCGAGGCGGAAATGTCGGAGCGGTTTCTGGCCGCGAGCGGGGCATTCCAGGACTTTGTTAGTTCTGCGTGAAGCTCAGGCAGAAATGGAGCGGCCCGGTTGCACGCGGGGGTCGAACGCCGATGAAAAAAGCTGCCGTCCATCCGGTTCGGGGCCTGCTCGGGTGGAGGAGACCACTCGAGACCGAGGCGTTCGACGGCCTGTGAGAGGAGGCGCATCAGCTCTTCCTCTATCCCGGCGCGGGTCCCCGTCGATTCTCTCGTGGAACCGCGAGACGACCAGTCCTCACTGTCGGAAGCGAGCAGTGAGCAGGAGTCCTTCTCCTCCGCGGCGTCATCGGAGGCAACAGAGCGGCCACTCGGCGGCAACTGTATGTCCGGCAGGGGCGGGGAGGGAGAGCGGGAAGCGGGAGGCGGCGGCGGCGGCCCGCATGTCTCCGCTGGTGGCTCCGGCGGCCTCTGGGAGCGGCGTTTTTTCTTCCGCGGCGAAGAGACAGGCGGCGCGGGAGCAGATTTCACTGCCAGCAGTCGTGCCCGCAGGGACGACAGCGGCAGGCTTTCGCAGAAGTCGCAACCTCCATCCGCGAGGGCGAGTTCTGCATGCTCAAGTCCCAAGCAGAGAGCGCAGATGACGTGGCGGTCTCCGTCCTCGAGACGAGCGCGGCAGGAGCCGCAGGAAAAACGAGGCATCTTGATAAAGACGCTCGTGCTCTTTTAGAAGTATAAGAGAAAAAAGGATACTGTCGTCGGATGGCTTAGCTTGCTGGGCGGCTGAAGGTGGCGAAGACGGCCGGCTTCTTCAGGGTCCGGAGCTCGCTAGAGGTGCCTTCTCGACGGCGACGGCTTTCTCTCAGAACTCAGCAGAAGCGTGCGCTTGCTGAAGATGAAATGAATCAACATATAAGCCTGGGAGAGACTGTTATATACCCCTTGGCCACGCCCACTCTGGCGGGCCATGACGCAATGAGCGCGCGGGCGCCTCTCATTGGAAGCGGGTTCAGTTCCGCTCTCCCATAGGCTTAAGCAGTTCTCTCTGAGCGAACCAATGAGCTGCTAGCTAGCCCGCTCTAGGTCTGCCGCAGAGGAACTGCGTTGTGTATGGATACAAATTATAAAATAATTTTTGGCTTCAATATCTCAGCAAAGATGAATCTTTCCCGTAGCGTAAGCTAGCTTACGCAATACGAGAGAACCTCTCGTAAGAGAACAGCTCCACCCATGTGAAGAAAGACTCACTCACACAGTGAAACACTCACAGAACACAGCTCCCCCTAAGGCTGGGAGAAACATTTTACATCTTTCCTACATATATATATAGATAGATAGATAGATAGATAGATAGATAGATAGATAGATAGATAGATAGATAGATAGATAGATAGAAAGATGGATAGATAGCAGATATATATATATAGATAGATAGCAGATATATATATAGATAGATAGATAGCATATATATATATATATATATATATATATATATATATATATATATATATATATAGATAGATAGATAGATAGATAGCAGATAGATAGATAGATAGATAGATAGATAGATAGAGCGCACGCGCACACACACACACACACACACACACACGCACGCACGCACGCACGCACACACACACACACACGCGCACACACACACACACACACACACACACATCCTCCTGCTGGACAGATCCTGCTGCTGTTTCCCTCTTGAGTGTCTTCGCCTCGTGTGTGTGTGTGTTTGCGTGCGTGCGTGCGTGCGTGCGTGAGTGAGTGAGTGTGTGCGTGCGTGCGTGCGTGGTGCGTGCGAGTGAGTGTGTGTGTGTGTGCGTGCGTGCGTGCGTGCGTGTGTGTGTGTGTGTGTGTGTGTGTGTAGATCACAGACTGTTACTGCTCTTGTTTGGCCTGATTTGTGGAAACTCTCAAAAGCAGCATCTCTCAGCACTTTCTGCTCAAACTCTGGAAACTAAAGACTACAGTGAGTTGATGAAAGGCAGCTGATAAACACTTTTTATTATTAGTGTTGGACATGTTCTTGAAATATTTCATAAAACTCTACCATGCAATATCAAAGCGTTTATTTGTACCCTTTGCCACACAGTGTTTTTCTGAAGTGAAGTGTGGCTGCATGTGTAAACCACGACCTCTGAGATCACCAGTTCTCCTCACCGCTTGACAAACGTGTCACATTTCTTTGACATGCATTTTTTTTGCACATCCAGCAGAATTTATATCATGTTTGACAGGATCGTTCTCAAGTGCCTGGTCAGGTGATGACGAACCAGCTAGAATTGCTCATTATCTTATTTATATCTTATTTAATCACACGGAAACATCACTGATCACTACAGATCTCTAAAGCGGATCAAAAATTGTTTGCAATGTCTTGTTACTCTTCAGTAGTTTTATGGTTTCAGTGAGAAACCTCTTACTAATGTATCGATCTCAATGTGACTCACAGATTTGGTAGTGTCCTCGTCAGTGTAACGACTATACACTCCTTTGAAGTCGCGGGATAGAGATGACATGAGGGTTAGCAAAGGGTCACAGAAAGATCAAAGGATTCGCAATAACAACCTGGGTGTGTGTGACACTTTAAGAGAGCAACCACACATCTGTGTTGTGTTTTATGTTCTTTGTTTTTTAACATGAGTTCATTTTATAAACATTTATAATCATTAGTCATTTATGTGGTTGTCATTTGATTTATCGTTTAATAATATTATTATTTGATTTACATCATTTATCATTTGAGCATTTATTCATCATTTTATTATTATTAATTTATGTCATTTTGACCTAGTTTCACAGACGGGGTTTAGATTAAGCCAGGATTATGCCTTAGCTCAATTAGGACATTTAAGTATCTTTTATAAACGTGCCTTAGAAAAAAAAAAAATTACTGGTGTGCATCTTGAGACAAAACAATGGCACTGACATTTTAAGATATTTTAGTGCAAGTTGCTTTCAGTTAAAACAGCTCAAACATGTATTCTAATCTGGGACTAGACTAAGCATTGTCTGTGAAACCAGGGGTTTATGTTTTAATATTTTATTTTACTCATTATTTTACCTTTTTCCTTGCTCTTGCAATGCTTGCTATTGTTGTTTCATCTTATGATTGAGTGTTTGGTATAAGCATATCTCCATATCAAGGTATAATAACACTTGATGGAATTGTACTGATCAGGCGAAGTCTTGGCATTGAAACATACGCCACTAAGATTATTCAAGAAACTCTGCTCTTTTTATTATCATCCCTTTGTCATCTGTTTCTGCTCTTTCCTGGCTTTCTCAGTCAAACTCTCAGGCTGGTAAGACGGATATCTTCTGGCAGGGTTTCGGCATCCGGGGTTTGATCTAATATATCTGACATTTCTGACATGGAAATCCATCCTCTCTAACATTTTGGCGTAGGTGGCAGGGATTTTCGGCACAATCTAACCCATGGCTGCTTTTATCTCTAGTTCTAGTTACAGGTTTCTGCCTGTCAGTCAGACATTGTGCAAAGTAAATGAACAATACTAACAATAAACTAGAAATAGTGCAAATAAAATAACTTACAATATAAACAACTTTATTTAATATAACTTTTGATTAGTTTTAATCAAAATTTTGCAATTGCATATATATAGAGATATTGCATTATTAATATTTAGGCCCAGAGTTTCATATGGGCAGGTTTGCATGTCAAAATAATGCAAAGTATTTTTTTTATATATTTTTTTTTTTAAACTAAGAACAACTAGGAAAGCAGAAATTACCAAATTCGGATAAGTTATATTAAATAAACAAATAATATGAAAAATAACTTAAAGATATGACTAAATGTGCAAATAGTGATTGTGTTAATGAACATTAGTTTACTAAAAAAACTGAAACAAAATGAAAACTAAAGTATCTAGTGACATGATAGTTAGTCTATTATAATATATTGGCCAGTATATTGTTCAGCCAGATATATCAGCCATCTTCGTTTAATGGATATACAAAATGAGTACATTTTGAGATAAAATAAATGTACTTTGTAAATTTTGTACAAATTTGTTTTGTATCAGTATCTATAATCATAGTTATGTCTGTAGCTGTTAGCATCTGCCATTGAAAACTGTAGAGTAACAAAGAAAGCAGCAATTAATGCGTTCAGAAAATAAAGGGTCTTTGTGTTTATCTTGTCTCTCGTTCCCTCTTCATGGACACAGTCAGAGTGATGCAGAATGAAACGCTGACATGCCGGTGCTGGTAAATCTTTGTCACATCGGTTGTTTCCCCCCACATGTCTCAGAGAGCGCAGAATAAACAGACTGCTGTAGGTCTGGGATCAGACAAAGGGCACGGCTGAGAGCCGGGCGTCCCACGGGAGGGAGACGTAATGAGGAATCTTGCTCAGGAATGCAGAGCGAACACTCGAAGATCACATTTCACGGAGCCACAGGATGAGCCGAGAGAATGTTCACTAGTTCTCCTGCTGTTTAGGAATAATAGTATCTAGCTAGTTTCTGGACACAGAATAGACATTTAAAAATGACTGCCCGCATTTACACGTCAATGTTTCAGGTTTGGCAACCATATAGAAACACACTAGAAACCACTGAGAACACTTTAGCAACCACATATCAACCAACCACAGCATCATGGTGGTCAGTTATTAAAAAAAAAAAAAGTTTAACACGTTTACAAGTCTGCAATAATCTGATCTCTGCTGTCAGGAAAAATAACAAAAGTTGTACACCTACAGAAAAAAAACTAATTTAAGGAACTTGGCTCGATTGTCATTTGGCTCGATTTTATGCTCTATTTTTAGTGATGACTCAACTGGCATCATATTACTCAGAAGTTTCACTTCTTTGTGTCATTTCTAAAGTATTCTGTGCCAACATGTCCAAACTAAAGCCCAGACCACAGAAATGTTATTCCAGTAGTTTGTAATTACTGAAAAATTATTTTTAAATGTGATTTTGTGAATTTGTAAAATGCAACTGCACTAAAAAAAGAGCAATTTCAATCGATCAAACTATTTTTGAGATGTGCATAACAATCATCATCATCATCATCATAGAAGTTCATATCCAAAATGATGAAGATTTACTTAATTTCCCCAGCCTGGAAATTACAGTTTTAAAATTCCCTGATAAAAAGTGTAACAGAACAAGTAAAATACTGATGCAACCAAGGATGCTGGACAAGTATGTGGCACTTTTTGTAAGCATTTTCCCCCATTTAGTTTCCTCTTCGGGATTAAAAATCAACAATAAAGAGTTTTAAAAAGTCTTAAAACAAACCAATAGCTCTAAGATTAATAACAACTTTGATTTGACACAAAAAGGTTTGTGAAAATTGTTTTTAAAAAAGACCTAAGATACAAGATATTATGAGAGAAAGTGCAATCCAATGAAACATTGTGAGTGACAATCCAATAAAATATTACAAGTGATTTACTGTCAATAATTAAGAGTATAAAAACAATGTATGTTATTGCAAAATATTTAGTAGTTTAACAGTGTTGGGAGACTGGATCAATCATCCCATTCACAATGATTCATGGGAGTGGTAACTTATCTGTGAGGTGGATTGCACTTCAGGAATAGATTGTTTTTTAACAAAATTAGGGCTTATGGCTAAGCAAATATCATCACTGTCCAACCTCGGAGCTCATGGCACACCTGTCTTGAATGCTAAACAGTATATCAATAAACATTTTTTTTAAGTCATTTTGATTTGAATTTTGAACCCTGATTATAATAATAATAATAATAATAATAATAATGAGTTTTTTTTTTTTTTTACAAACACAAAAAGTGAATCCCAAGCAGTCAGGGCTTTCTTCTGAGATTTTTTCAACGGGCATTTCCTGTCACATGAATCTAACTGTGACTGTGTCACAGATTCTTAAATTAGCTATGCACTGACATTGTTCTAAAATGTTGCTGCTGTTTTCTAAACTTCCTGGGGGGTGCGGCCTATGGAGCGGGCTGACCAATGAGCTTGCACCATCAAAAAGGTCACAGAGTCGATGGACAAGAGAAAAAACAAGCTAAAGAATGAGAGCTCTGCAAAATGCCATGACAACACAAAGCACTGGTCAGCAGAATGAACGTCCTCAGAAACACATGCGTTCACCGAGCCGCTACTTCATGTGAACCTTGACACTTAATATGTTCCTGCATTTGCTCCCAAATCAAGGGGGGGGGGGGGGGGGGGGGGGGGGGGGGTTCACAAACAGCATCAGCAGTGAAACTTAATGAAGATTAAATTAAGACATTTGCATAACTTCTGAGATAAACAACCTAGTAATGTCACGTCTCTACAGTTTGAAAAGAGATCTGTTCTCAGATTCACCAAAGATGACAGAAGTCAGAGATCTCAGTATGTAATCAAACATTTCTGATTCCAGTGCCAACTTATCTTCTGGCATGTTTACACGACAACAATGTATTAAAAATGGAAACGTTTTTCACGTACAGACGAAAAATTTGTCAAAACGATCCACGTTCGCACGGATCCGTGAAAACGACTAAAAATGCTGTATTATTCATAGCAGGCCAGGAGTTGGCGATGTCACTTCGTAAAGATACTACACATCTTAATACGCATGACGTCACCGTTTTCACAAATTCACGTTTTTGTAGCTTAAAGACAATAGTATTGTTTTCAGAAAACCCGTTTGCAAAAGTTTGCGTTTTCAGGTCCGCAAAACACCGTCATCGTGTAAATAAACTGCCAAAATGCATAAAAAGTTTTCCGTCTTTTGTTAAAAACGGTGTCGTGTAAATGCCCCTTTAGTGTCACAAACGGTGGATGTAATGATGCGCACAAAGACGAGGAATCAAATGAAAAAGTCTTTAAAATTAAAGTCCCTCTGTGGTGAAAATCAAGTTTTTAATGTTGTTCATATGTCTTTGTGGTGGTTTCAATGCTTTATTACACGCCTCTGTGGAATACTCGATTCTGATTGGTCAATCGCGCCATCCGATTATCTGGGACTTTAACATACCGCTGAAAACAGATAACGTGGGCTCATCCGGGTCACTGAAGTCAGCAGTGATTCGCTTGCTATGAACGGTTTTCTTCGTGGAAGTTTTGCATTTGGTGAGCTATTAAAATATTAAAACTCAGTCGAATCAATATTTTGGGAGTTATTTAATTATGCCATCCAGTATCGTGGACTCGCTCTCTCTTGTTTCATGCAATATAACTGTTCTCGACCGCTGCTGATTTTATGGCTATTGTTTTGTACACTGTTGAATTATAAGATACAAACAGGTATGATTTTAAAACAATTTAATCTGAAATGAATATCTCTTATCTCCATAATTATTTAAGTGGCAAAATGCTGTTCTCTCCGTGGAAGCTTTGCGTTTAAAGACCTAATAAAATATTTAATCTCAGATCAATATTTAGTGTCTAATTATTTACTTATATGGCAATTAGCCGTGTAATAATGTACATCCAGCCGTTTATCATCTCAGAATAAACCCCTTTCAGGCTGATGCAAGACCTCATCACCCTGTCGGGGTTTATTCCCAGACAACAACAGGCTGGATGTACATTATCCCTCACTTAAGACAAATCACGTGCAAAAAAGTCGACAGCATTGCTGAGTATTTTCTCCTTAAAGCTACACTGTGTAACTTTTTTAGTTTATTCTTAGCTAAAAACACTTAGTTCTTTCAAAAATATATGTGCTCATTAATGTATATTTACTTCGTTCAAGTAATAAAGTATTCTCGTGAGTGTATAATATGCCATTGAAAATACATACGGGTAAGGGGTTCTAATGTCGGTCGCCATGTTGCCCCTCCATCTTGAAAGTACATTAGCCAAAGAGGGACATCAAGCTTCGCCTTTCGCGTTTTAATACTCGATGGCACCGTGTCGAGGAGGTCGTACTGGAAGCCATATTAATCTTGGACTCCATTGGCCACCGTAGGAGTTAAAACGAAATCGAAATTGAGAGGAACAGAAACTAATATTCACTGGATGGTCATATACCTTTTCACCACTAGATGGGGGTAAAAATCACACAGTGTAGCTTTAAAACTGCAGTGAACCAAAGACAGTCTCAAAAACACGGTTTAAAATCGCTGGTGTTTCTGGCGTCACAAACGACCTTGTAACCAATCAGATCAACGTGTGATCGTCAACCAGTGGATCTCTAGCTGAGTGAGTGAGTGGAGGCGGGGCTCATTTGCATATTCATAGAACCACGTATACTAAATGAGGCAAGGGTCTCGAGTTACATTCAAGATATTTTGAGGGGCTGTTTACACGACACCGTTTAACTTTAACTAAACCGTTTAACTAAAAACGTTTAACTTTTTATTGCGTTTTGGCCATTCGTTTACACAACAACAGTGTTTTGAATGCCTCTGAATGCAAACTTTTGAAAACGGGTTTCAAAGTTGAAAGTTTTTGAATATGGTCCCCATGTAAACAACAAAACCGGGATAAAATTATTGACTACAGGGGGACTTTAAATCCAACACGGAAATTCGCAGGAGATTACAGGAATAAGCAAAATAACACAACCACGTTAACATAGACGACACAAAGAACAGACAAAACTCAGAAATGAAATACACAGGGGTTAACGAGGAAACTAAATGAACAACAAGTGAACTTGATTAACTGGCACACACTAGGAAACTAGGTCAACATACAAACTAACAGAACCCTTACATTATGTTATGTCTATATTTATTTGAGGTCTATACTCTTGCTTTATGTAAACAGTTATCTTATATGGGTCTATTTTGGTTTTTCCTAAGTAATTTTTAGAAATAACTGAGAACTGACACTGAGTTACGAGCAAACTTTTAGCAAAAAATATATATTTAAACTTACATTTGTATGTGTATTTATTCATTTAGCTCAGTGACTCTCAACTGATTTCACTTCAGCACTCGTTTGACATCATGTGGTGAACCAACAAAGCACCAAAATCATACAAGATGTCAGCAAGAAATTCCTACAGTGCAATGTGTTAATATTACCACAAACTACACAGGCCTGATATGCAAAATTATTAATAGGCTATAACTGAATATGGCTAAAAAGGAAAATAGATTTTTTTTTTTGTGCAATTGATTTAAAATAATATAGTGTCTCGTGTCTTGTTATTATGTTGGTTGTGTTCATGTAAAATCCTAGTATTAGGATCATATGATGGCTTATGTCCTGATTGTTTTCAGGTGTCTAATATTCAGTCTTTTTTTGATGTGCATTTTATTTGGTGAATTTTTGTGTTTCCTCTTGCCTTTTCCTGTGCATCTCATGTAATTGATAAGATTTTTTTGTGATTGTTACTTTAAATCAAATTAAAACTGCATTTAAATTCTATGCACCTGAACAGTTCGTTACACCAAACACATGGAACAAGCACTGGGCCAAATATTATATTAGTCAGTATAGACAAGGGGTGACAGTCCACTCAAATGAATAGGGAAATCTTCCCCACAATTTAAAAACCTGCACATTAGCTGGACTGGAACAAAATACAGGTTTGTGTAATTTGAGTTTAGGAAACACAGTTTATAATACCATGGGAGATAGAGCTGGTCTCACATGATTGAAAAAGGCCGAGTGAACTGACTTTTGGCTTAACCGACAAGCACATGACTTGCACAATCAAATCAATTGAACGTTTAAAAAAACCCTGCATTTGTTCTCATTAGATATCCAGTATAACTCAGAAATTACAAACAATTTATTGTTGAATCACTGCAATAAATGAGTAGAGTATGTGTGTGTTTTGTCTTAACCCCGGGAATGAGTGTTTTTTTCTGTGATAAATGAGTGTGTCATGCAGCTCCATCTGGAAGCTGGTATCAGGGCAGAGGAACAGCGGGTAATGAATTTGGCGGGACAGGCACAAAAAACACGAGGTGACCTGAAGAGGCCCTTCCCACGCATTACACAGGATGACATTGCGTCTCGTTCTGTGATTACAGATGAGGAGCTGTTCTTAACACGTTTAATGCATATCAAATAAAAGTTTGCACCAAAGTTTTAAGTAATAAAATAAGGTCACGTTTGTTTGTGCAATATGCATCAGACAGATTTGTGGGAGTGCCGTCTGAGACTAACAGCAAGGCAACGTAAACTTGGAAAGGGACAGCTATTCGCTAAAACATTCAATTTCAGGTATATAATGCACCTAATTATATGACTTTAGTAATCTTTTCCCCTCTCTTCTCTTTCTCTCTGCCGTCTAGATTTAAGGGGATTAAGCTCTTGCACTCAATCGCTCAAGGCTTTGGCTTTTTACTGCAGGCTTTGGTCCAACCCTTCTTCACAGGGCGCTTAGACATGCATGATGTTTCCTGTCTCCTGATGCTCAACAGGAAGCATCACTCACATGAGCTTCTGGCTGGACTCCAGAGGCCTGCAAAATGTCACTAAAGCAGCATTTAACCCTGTTTGCATAGATTATTATATCTCTTGTAGAATCACTGGCATTCCGAATCAAGCAATCATGTTCGTAAAATTGTGTTAATCTTAATAAAACTGTGATTTAATGCTTATTAATAGTAATTTCATAAAGATTTGGACAAAAAATGTTAAAAATAAGAATAGATTTGAAATGGAAGCCTTACTATTGAAGATGCTCTGGATGGAGAACTTGACCTTCAGCTTCCAGGTCCCATTCAAAAAGTATAATCAAAAAGGACTGTGGTCCTTCACATTTCACTGAAAACTCACATTCAGGTCTTGCTATGTGGTTTGATTTTTATTTATAACCTTATTATGACCGTTTTTTGCTGTTTCAGGAATAGTTTTGGGTGTTTCAAAATTGTTTTACTGTTTAAATTGACCTGCAAAGCCTATGATAGACTATTTAACTTAGGCCTACCCTGCAATTGCTCAGCAAGTTTTAAATGAACTGTATCTTACCTGCACAATAAGTGAAAATATTCTCTTTTTTTGTAGTCAAAATCAGCATGAAAAGGAAGTTGCGACAGTTTATTCTTCCGTATATCGAGGGAAATGGCTTCTCAAACAAGAAAAAATGTAGGCCGGGACTTGATTTTGTCTATAAGGGATTTGATTGGGTGGTTGGGTTGTTGTGGTTTGCTATTGGTCGATCTCGTGTAAGTGACAGGTTGCCCCGCCCTCACGCCAGAGGGAGGGGGAAGTTATTTTGATTAAAGATTACAAGGGCACATTAATTATATATATTTTTTATATATAAGGATGTGCACGGATGGATAGGCTTAAATCATTTATAATAAATGCTGAAATATTCTTTAAAAAACAAGAATGGTCAATTTTGATTTCATGGTGATTAAGATTTTAAGATGTGTCAATACAGAAACTGACACAATTGAAACTGAAAAATAAACCCACCCTCTGAAATTGTAAAGACTCACAACTTACCCCGGTATCCACTATTTGGCTCATAAACACGAGGTTGACCTGGTTCAAATTTGTCATATACAGTATATACACACATAGGCTACATATAAATATAGGCTACATATAAATATAGGCTACATATAAATATAGGCTACATATATATATATATATATATATATATATATATATATATATATATATATATATATATATATACACACATACATGTTAAGCACTTAATAGAAGACATTAGAACATTTGTGAATCTATTTGTTGCCATATTCGGCAAGATTACAAACATTTATCACAGAATATGAAATATTCTTACTCTGGTGCTTTAAATGTACAGCGTTTGGTTGGTGTTTATTAGTCTGTGTTGCAGACTTTTCAGCAGAGTTTGAGTGCACCGAAGGGAGGCTGTTTTGCTGTGTTTTGCTCCAGTGCAGCTTCACCGCCCACATCATCCTCAGTCTCCGCTTTCGGACGTCGAGAACAGAACCGGTGTTGATTTTCTCCAGGTTTCAGGTCTGACAGTAGTGACATCCACGTTTTTATTTACCGCTAATCTTCATGGGCAAGGTGTGGAGGCAGATGTACCCCCAATATACCTACTATTACCCCTACCTTCAAGCCAAGGTACGAAAATCAGTTTGACCTCTTCTTTGATATCGCGTTTGTTGATGTGTGACTGGTGTGTATCGTGTTTTATTGGATATTTTGCGTTATGGATCGAGTGACGCTGTAGTAAGTTTGTTGCGTACTTGAGGGGATTTTTCGGGCGGACATTTTAAATCGTGTTTTTATCAGATATGAACTGTCAACTTCAGATATAACCTAATCGTTGCTGTTGTGTTTACAGTGCTCGTTTAAACTCTTTGTGGTCGTCGTTTTTTGGCGTTATTAAATGTTTTGTTCGTTCTCTCTGCCAGTGAATTCCTGTGACGTGATATCGCGCGCTGGCTGAAGTCTGAACTCCAGCACTAGTGTTGTTGTGATCGACTCTCTTGTGAACTTACTCATTTATCATGCTAGTTTATCCCCTTAAGTATCATTGTTGTGTTTTGTAGGACAATATAATCATAGTTTAATTGTAAAAAAGACTGAATGTGTTGTTTGTTTATACACAGTCATCATTATGTGGTCGACCGATATGGTTTCATATGGGCGATGGGTAACCGACATACAATTACACGAATCAAAATGCTTAATTTTTAAATTAAATAAAAAAAATTCTCACTTTTTTATTTTTTTATACTGAAAAGGTCTGTTTCCAGTGGCTGATGCAGATATCTAGGGTAGGCTGGTTGATGGTAATATTATAGATTAGCCTACTAGCCTAATTCAGAATATGACATAAACTATTATATTAAAATGTTTAATACATATAAAATATTTAATTAATATTAGCCTACATAATCTAATAAATACTTATTTAAAACAAAAATTACTCAGATGTCAATATTCAATATATCTCTCCCAAATAAAAACATTTTTTTTATCCATTGTCAAGAAATTTTATCCATTGTTGTTAGAAATGAAAACTTTTTAAGTTCTTCGGCTACTTCATCCAAGTGGTCATTGTCTGAGCGATAATCTTTTAGATGTTGAAATAATAGCTGATTGATCAGTCTTATTCTGTCACTATGATATTCTTTTGAATTGTGCATAGTTATAATAATAGTGCAGGCAACTGAATATTATGTTATTTTTAGAGTGTTTGGTATCAGCCGATAACCATTCCCAGATCGTTGATGTTTTTTTGTGTGTTTTTTAGTCAATTTTGAGTAAATGCTGCTTGAAAAAAAGTATTTTTATTCTCATGCATGCACCCTCCACTTTAGATATCAGCATCTGCCATTAAAATGATATTGGTCGACCAGTAATAAACACGGCTGTTTATCAGACATCACAGCTGATCAATACTGGGTGGAGTGTATCTATGCATCCTGACTATGGATATGGTACCAATCGGGTTTCATTTATCTAAGATCCAGTTCCTTCTAAAAACATGTCACATTACACAAAGGTTTATGAAAGCATTGATTTTATGACATAGAGGAAACATAGCCTAAATCTTAACTACCAACCATTCTGTCAATCAAAGCAGTGCAAAAAAAAAAACCTCACAGTTAATGCAGTGGTCACTGTTTGACCTGACTGGTTTGCCTTGTTAATATTGATGTCTGCTGTCCTGTGAGTATCAGATCCTGACCTTTCATGCTTTCATTCTCCAGCAAGGCCTCATATTTCACTCTTATCAAAGTCAATCTGACGTATTTATGAGGGAAAACGACCTTGATTTTATCCATCGGGACTTGATTGGATTGTAAAAAGTGGATGTTAAAGTCCCTGTAAAGTCAAAATTAAGTATGTGTTCTGAGGTTGTCACACCACAGAAAAATGTGTTATTAGCGACCCAGCCAAATTTGAATGATAAAAAAAGCCGACAAGTACATAAAATAAGCTATCAAAATCTTGAAAAAATAGCATTATTCTCTGCTCTCAAACGCTGGGGGCGTGTCCGCTGGCTGCGCTGAAACCACGCCCACTAGCGGGAAAGCTGCCGACGGTGATATTAGGTGATACTGCTTTCGGGACGGGGAGATGAAGGCCGAGGCGGGAGACAGTCGGTTCGGTTCTTTCACCAGTAACAGCGGATTATCAGTGAATCCCAGTTGTCTCCGACGACAGTGTATAAAACTATCCTGTGTAAAATGATCACCACAGAGTATTTGCGGTGATCCTCAGCTCTCCATCAAGGTTGGCTCTTCACAAAATTAATCCACCTCTTTCCTCGTTTTCCTCGTTTTTAGGAAATTTAAATAAAGAGTCTGATCCTTTTTTGTACATGATCGCATCCAGGTAGTAGCCTACGCATTTCCGTGTCGAAGGCATAGCTAGCTAGCAAACTGTAGGCTGTAGTAACTAATAGTACTGACAGTAACTCGCGATTGAGCGGCGAACTCATGCGAATGTGCTCTATTGTTAGGGGAGGGGCCAGCCTCAGTGGCCTCAGTGCGTCATCAAGTAGGGGCGTGTCCACGAGCTCAGGGGCTCCAGTGCGTCATCAAGCCCTGTTTTAGCCCCGCCCAAAAAATCCGGAAAATAGCAATGGTGAAAAACTGTTTAACGGTCTAACTCACAGGATTCACAGTTCACAGTCTTTGTAATATGTTTTAGCAATACATTTCCAACATTTATAATGTGTTTAGAATTTTTTTTTAGAATTGCCTTTACAGGGACTTTAAATGTATTCAGGTGGTTGGAGGCAAGATGCCGAGTCATTGATGATGTGATCCAAACATGAAAGTTGATTCAGATGCATATTGAATGCACATTTTGATATATTGCAAAGACAAAAGAGATTTGACTAATATGCACTGCAGAATCATGATGGGAAAGATGGGAAAGTAAACAGGATCAATTTTGCTAGATACTAGGAAGCTTGTATAGTATGTTGACTTAATGTGGGGGCCGACAGTATATACAAAAGCGTCCTGAAACTCCATATACTGCCGTACTTATGCAGGATAGAGTCTATTAACGCTTCATAAACTCTGCAATGAAGTGGCCTGAAGAAATAGACCACATTTATAGTCCACACCATTCATCCTCCTTCATCTCTTTTTTTTTGTAATTAGATTTTCATTTTGTGTTCAGAAAATATCCAGCGTTTGTTTGTTGGCTGTTTTGCTATTTTTGGACACATGCCCTTGTAGGAGCTTGCAAGTTGAGATGCTTTTGTAAGATAAGCCTTGACAGGGAAGGGAGGAATGACCTTTTTTTTTATTATTATTACAGCAACTTGATTTCTTTCAAGGCTGGAAGGAAGCCAGCAGCTTTTGTCTTCATTTGAATGGCGGATAGGTAGAACACATTTGTATGGCGCTCGGCCTAACATACAGCTTAGACAACAAACCAATTATAGCATGTGAGCGCATTTGATTGTGATTAGCTGTAATTGAAGGGTCAATCTCACAAAACCTATCAAAAGTTAGGTCTATCAATGTTCCCATCCTTCACACTTATATTTAGGACTATTGTGATATTATTTTCAATCACATTTCCTGCCAAATTCAAAGCATTTGTATTACAGCCATTTTTTGATTAGGCCTATATCAAATTCAGTTATATTGTCATTGAACTGTGCAAATTGGCAATGAGGTACAAATGTCAGTATAGTTCAAGTGAATATGGGTTTCGAATAGTGTGTGCAAAAATGGAAATATAATCCGGAAAGTGTTATATTGAGGAGAAGGAGAAAAATTTACAGTTGTGAACAATAAACGTATTGTATAGCAGTATTTTCAGCAATTTTTTTGCAAAAGTATAAGGGGAAATACAAAATCCAGATGTGCTAATGGGAGTTATGGGCGAATTTGTGCTTAATTATCATGAGAATAATGTCTCAATGTAACAAATGCAAATGGTGTTTAAAAAGCTTAATTACCTTGCAAATGCCCAATGTTCCCTATTTTTTTTCTTAGCGTTTTGCTGTTAAACATGTTTTTGTGAGATTCTCAGCATTGAAATGTGTTTCCACACATTTTCTTGAGAATGCATGAGACGGACTAGGAATTTTGAGGAGCAACTAAACCGTAATAAATGTATTCCTGTTCAATTTACAAGTCGAGGGAGATCACCAGCGCATAACTGTTCATTAATAATATGAATAATAATTCAAAAGCGCCAGTTTTTCCACCAGCTCTGAGGTATTTCCATGGCTTGTATAGTGGGCTGGCCGTGTCAACATGAGCCTGTGATCGAGGGGTGGGTTTTAGCACATTAACTGCCATTGGACATTACACACACACAGCCTGCAAACAAAGCCATTGTGAAAGGCCTGAAAAAGCCCTATACAATGTTTACAATACAGTCTGAAGAGTTGCCTGGCAGCGGAATGTACACAATTAACCAGCTCATTATGTGTGTGCCGGGCTGAAAGAATTCCAATTGTTCTCCTATGATAGTCATTCTGGGAACTTTTTGACATGAGGAAAATGAGGGACCAGCTCACAATAATAACCACCATGGTGGTGAAGCACTCTGCCAAGGGCCTGTCTCACAAACACAGGCGGAGAGCTCCAATAGCCCTTCAGCTTAACTGACAAGGTCAATGAGACCCACACAGACTCGTCCGGTATTAATAGACCTGCTTTGTTACTTTGTGTAAACAGGCAATTCAGTAAATGTGTAAGTAAATATGTGAAGATCGAATGGGGTAAAAATAGTTTTGCAGAGGCCTATTTGAGGCCTGTCGAATAGTGCTGGGCACTGTGTGAATTAATGTATATATACCCAAATCTGTCAGCTGGTAGAGATTCGGCTAAAGTGGACAGGGCTATTTTATTCCATGAAATATATAGTTCATTCAAATACTATTTTTTTACATGTGGAAACGATGAAGAAACATGGGGTAAAGCTAAAGCGGCGGGCGTGACTGCAGGTCAACGTTAATATACAACTATTTAGTCTATTTTACAGAAAATTGTATGTGGTTCACCATCAGAATTTAGAGACAAAACTAATATATACTGTATATATATATATATATATATATATATTAGTGCTGTCAATCGATTACAAATTTATAACTTATTAATCACATATTTTTTCTGCTATTAATCGCGATTAAAAGTTTTTAATATTTTTATATTGAAATAATTTCACAGTTACTCTCCAAATTAATGTAGAAACAACTTGAAGACAGTATATTATAAACATTTGTTGTAATGGCATTTTTTTTATGAATAAAGGCCAGTATCACTGATACAAATACTGGAACTGATGTCTCTTTATGAAATAGATTTTTTTCTCAATTTTAACCATTTAATTATAGGCATTCAGCATATAATTTTGTAATACAGTATAATCTTCAAAAACCCTTTATAATAAAATGTCACATTTAAGCTGTGCCTTTATTATACATGGGCTCAATTTTTTCTATTGGTCCAGTCAGACTGGCTCAGATTTATACTCACCCTGTCAATGAATGCACAAAAAGTTATTGTTGTTTTGGTTGTTTTTTATTAGATTTTCTGGTAGGTCTAACACGGGTAGGATATATACAACATATATCAAACACCTCACAGTCTTCACTGCATAAACTATAAATGAAATATAGACTAATCCTTATTAAAGCTACAAAAGTTATTCAGTCATGAGCAGTGAGTGATCTTATCTTTTTCCTTCCTTCTTTGATTAACATTAATGACAGACAGTAGCAGGTTTATTAGGCTACTGTCACTTTAAGACCCTGACACGCATGACCCGGATCTGACTCATTTTCTCACAATTCTTGATGTTCATTTAAGACTTAATTTACCTAATTTTGCAAGGATACTCAACAAAATGGGCATTTTGGCATAATTTAGTGTGCTTTTGTCTGTTCAAGTGCTGTCTGAAAGCATAACAACTAATATCTTTCCCTCAGAGTTATTTACATATACACTCATTTTCAGCAGATGAATATTTCACAGGACGGCGGGATTATTAATGCTGCGTTTGATTCTCGCGTTTTGATGCAAAAATGATACTTCATAATCATCTTCAGATATTCTCTGGAGAAATATCTCATCTGTTGTGATTGTTTAAAAATTAAATGTGTGGGTTAGTGTCATGCAAATGGTGTTTTGTGTCGTGTAAATAAACAAATGATATTAAAGTCATGAATTTTAGGATATAATTTTTACTGAATCTCTCTCAAAGCCCCTTTCCAATTCCAATTTAGGGAAAATCAAACACTAAAGGCACATCCAACATCCATGTCTACACTGGATACATGCCGCGCAATTGAACAAAACTAGATCAGTCCCCTTGATATCAGAGAAGATCCACACACTCGTGAAGCTCGTCGCAGCATGCCGTGTTATGATAAATAAATTACACGCATAAATTCTGAGCTTTGCACCAAATTATCTTCTGGTCTGCTAATTTCTCATCTTTTTTTGAGTGGACTACTTATGAAAATAACCCATTCAAAGTCAAAGTAATATTCACTCATTTGAATGTTGCCAAAAGCTTGATTTGAGATCATGTTTTTGACCAATTTGAAGTATTAGTTCCCCATATTGAATATTCAATTTTGATTCAATTTCAATTTTATTCAAAATTGAATTTTTGATTGAATTTAAATCAATAAGTTGATTTAATTTCCGCAAATTTGTGCACGTCTCATTAAATTATATTATGTCTTTATCAGCATTATCTTTAGAAATAAGCATTGAAAGACGCAAAACTGTATAAAATGAATAGTGTAAATAAGTGTTTATTAAATCCAGCCAATTTGTCTTAATTTTAATTATACATTATATTGGCCACCTGCTCGATTCCTATACGCAGTTTGGAAAAGTATGGATTTTGATTGAAATAATTTCCAGGTCTGGAAATGAAAAAAAAATTTTTGTGTTTCCAGACTTTTGCCCCTATTTAGTTTTCTAAAACATAAAATTAAGAATTTCAAAAAATTGTGTTTTCATGCCAAAAGTTTAGCGATCATTTAGTGATTGTCGAACACAACTGAATGAATTAAGGTGCACATTTTCATTATGCATAACTGTAATGTACTATTTTTTAAAACATAGTAGGCAGTGTAAAGTGCATACTGTGCAGTATTCAGCAAGTAGTAAGCTTATAGATAGATAGATAGATAGATAGATAGACCAGTCCTGCACACATCCATACTCTCTCTCTCTCTCTCGTTCTGTCACTGACTATCCGTGTGAAAGAGGCGTCTTCCTGTGCGATAGACGCACACACATGTAAACACGCTGCTTTCGTAGTGCCGTGACGAACTCGAAGCTGTCGCTGTTGACGACTACAATGTGGCCCCCGTTGCGAAGATGGGGCCCTCGGTTCGAACCAGACGGCAGAGGCAGGAAGGTATATAGTCGACACTGTTTCAACAGCGCAGAACATTTAGCCTAATTTCTACTTTGCAAATGGACTGAGACAGAACAAGATTCTCTGGGAGGAAGTCACGGGCTGAGATGTTTCTCCATTACAGGGAGAATGTCGAGAATGTGGTCTGGGCAAGCTCGCTTTAACGTGGCGCTTTTAGAGTTGCATTGGAGTTCAAAAGCTTCTCCATGTGTTTTATGTGTGTTATAGGCACAGTAGCGACTGTACAGAAAGAGGCCGTGTGCATGTGCGAGGACGTGTAAGTCTGCATGGATTTATGCACATGCATGTGCGTTCACATGTTGGCAGGTTAGAGTGTGATTTGTAGCTCTGATAGCCTGTGGGGGAGGCTAGCGCTTTCCTCTTCGTTTGTTTTCTCTGCACATTCAGCACGGACAGCTGTACCATGTCAAGCAGGGAGACTTTAGGACTGATTTGTGGCCTGCTTTCCTGTAGGTTTTCAAGCTCTTCTAGATCTTGTTAAACATCCTTGGGTATCATAAACCAGCAGTTCTTGACTGGCTTTGTTTCTGGACTGTTGTTTATCTTGCAATGTCAACAAAAATGTCCCGAAATAGACGTAATTCACTTTCTTAATACTTTTTCCTGGTCGTATTGTGCACGATATTCCAAAGGAATATGGAAAACAGCAGTATGTTTCCCATTTTGTAGATATATTTAAGTAACTTTTCCGCTGCGGCCGGTCGCCCTACAGGTTGGAAGCGGAATTGTCCATTACCGCTGTCGTAATAATTTAGCCTAGCGCAGCGCTCGCACGCTCGCTGTTTATCCAGCACCGGCTTTGGAATAAACAATGTCAACAGACAAGCTAGATTATGTTGCATGATTTCATGAAAGTATGATGTATTGCGACATCAGAAACGAAGAAAAACAAAATAATGACTATTGTAACGCTTGACGTAAAGCAAGTCAAATTTGTAGTTTTCTTCTGTCTCATTAGAACTACAGAAACGCGACCCGATCTGGCAATCTTACACAGCGTGGTTATAGCAGATATATGACCGCAAAGCGGATCCAGAAGTGCCTTTCACCCTGTTACGACTTGATGAACCACTGAAACTATTTTGGAAACATTATTTTAAGGTAAAAAATCTTACTTAGTGTTGCTTTAAAGATGGCCATCTTTAAAGCTACACTGTGTGATTTTCTACCCCCATCTAGCGGTGAAAAGGTATATGACCATCCAGCGAATATTAGTTTCTGTTCCTCTCAATTTCGATTTCGTTTTAACTCCTACGGTGGCCAATGGAGTCCAAGATTAACATGGCTTCCAGTACGATCTCCTCGACACGGTGCCATCGAGTGTTAAAACGCGAAAGGCGAAGCTTGATGTCCCTCTTTGGCTAATGTACTTTCAAGATGGAGGGGCAACATGGCGACCGACATTAGAACCCCTCACCCGTATGTATTTTCAATGGCATATTATACACTCACGAGAATACTTTATTACTTGAACGAAGTAAATATACATTAATGAGCACATATATTTTTGAAAGAACTAAGTGTTTTTAGCTAAGAATAAACTAAAAAAGTTACACAGTGTAGCTTTAAGCATGACTGTTTGGATTTATATGAAATGGTAACACTTTTCAGTAAGAGTCCATTAGTAACTAACTAAGGCTAATAAAACTATTGCTCGTTGGTTATTTCAACTAACATTGAATGATCAAGGTATAATTAATATAGTAATATTTATATTTAAAAGGTACAGTGCAATTTCATGGTTCAGTACTTAACATTTTTTTTAATAAAGTTCAAAACCTTTTTATTTGTTATGTTTGTTTTCATTCAGTATCCATTTTTAAATCCTTCGGTTGATTAATCGGTTATCGGTCCAACCTAGTTATCGGTCGACCTCCAATCAAGACCTTTTATTTCAGCCCTTGGTATGCGTCGCTTACTTTGTTTTAGGTCTGTGCAATTAATCGTATTTCGATTTTGGCTTCCAACGATTGTGAAAACAAGATAATCGAGGTAAAACTTTCGCGTTGCGGCATTCGTCTGTTATAGGACAACTTAGTTTGAATAAACGAGCAGACAATGAGTGATTAGCTACTTGCTTTACGTTTATTTTAAATTAACAGCAAGACAACTAGCAGTGAATGTGCTTTCCATTAAAGGAATCACACACAACAAATCCTTAACAAAAAAAAACAGGCCTTTCTTTGTCAGTGTCGGCTGCAAAGATGAAGTTGACGTTGCTGACTCGCGATCTTCGCAGTAGTCAACGCGCCAGAGAGAAATGCTCACTTCATATGAATTAGCCTACATAAGCAGAGAGTAGCCAATTTCTTTTAGTTTTTAATGGTTTTGTTTAAAAGTACACATTTCGAGCTTTCTAGATAAACTTCTCAGGTCTGAGTTTCGGTTCATTTATGAGACAAGCTCCAGTTCACGCGCCGGCGCCTCCGTTTCGTGATTATCTATCGTCTGCTATATTTACTTCTTATTTATTAAATCCAGGCATTTGGTTAATGAAACATTGATTCAAATTAAGAAACAATTAATAAAAAATGAAATTCACTTTAAAGAAAGGTTTTGTGCTTTCTGTTTGATGTCTCTGTGAACGTTTTACTCTGTGAGACGTGATTAAATGTCACGTCTTTTAGTGGCGCTTTCAGACCGGTCACGTCCGTAACATTGTTTTTTTCCTGAACAATGAATATTTTATGTTTGTGGAGACTACTGTTACTCATAATTTGTATTCTGAATATGTAACGCCGGTACATGTATTCCGTTACTCCCCAACACTGATATTAGTATAACCTTATCTGCAAGATATTTTAATAACACGGTTTTGGCGGTTCTAATGACGTTGTTCAACTATAACCGTCGGTCTCACGGTTATATAATAACTGTCACACACCTAATTAAGAGACGCTGTTCCCTCGGCGGGTTCCTGTGCGTCACACTAATATGTCGAACTAATATGTCGAAATGCCATAATATGGTAAATTGTAAATATCCTCGTAAACATTCGGTTACGTCTTAAGTCAATATATAAACACTTGAGAAAGCGTGTGTGTGTAACAGCATATTGGATCCGTGCAGCTCTACTGCTGCAGTGATTACTGTTAGTCAAAGATAAAATCACTCACTGCTCTTGAATGAATAACTTTTGTATAGTTTTAAATAAGTATTACCGTAGTCTAATCAAATGTAAAATAACACAGCTGTATTCCATTCCTGTTGTTGGCTATACGTCTCTAAATACCACTGTTAGTACAGGACATCTTCCTGAAAAACCTAAAGCAATGTTTATTTAATTTAGTATTTTTGTTCTGTTTTATTTTTTATCCGTTTTGTATGCAATTAGTTTCTTTGTTCTTATTTTATTGCTGACTGTGTTTACTTCCGTAACTGTTTTGAGGACTCTGTACTTACTTGATGAAAATAAAAGGTTTTAAAACTTAACTTAATGCTGGGTTGTTTTAACCCAATTTTGGGTCAAAAATATGGACAAACTCAAACATTGGGCAAAAAATTGTATTTAAAAAAGTAACCCAATGACTGGGTTCGTCCATATTTGACCCAAATTTGGGTTAAAACAACCCAGCATTTTTTAGAGTGTAAGCTTACCAATCTCTGTTTAAAAATGTGCTTTTTATTATTTATTACAAAAAAGAATGATTTTTATCACAATGGCACCCCATACACTGCATATATATACCCTTTTTTCAGGGCCCTTTTAACACTTTTGGGGTTTTTTTTTGCACAAGGTATGTTTGCATGGTTAAAATCTAGTATGGCCATCCCTTTCCTCATTCTTCCTTTGTCCTTTCGTTTAATTTTGCACTCTGACCCTCTTTTTTTTTTTGGTGCTGAATCAGCCCTTTCTGTCTCCTCATTTGCCTGTGACATGGTGGCATTACTCATACCAACACGTACACAGCGGAGGGAAAGGTGCCACAGGTCACTGTCATGACCCAGAGCAGAAAACCACATTATTATTATTATTACACCTCTCAGCCTACGTCACAATTTAGACATGTCGGTATCAATTTAACTGTTTTGAAACCATCCAAATGCATGGAAGTATTAGCAGAATGCTTTACGTTATAAACAAATGTCTTGATTATACAGCCTTATACTGTTCATTTTGGTGTGTGTGTGTGTGTGTGTGTGAAAAACCACATACAGGTGAAACTCGAAAAATTATAATATCGTGCAAAAGTTCATTTATTTCAGTAATTCAACTTAAAAGGTGAAACTAATATATTATATAGACTCATTACATGCAAAGTGAGATATTTCAAGCCTTCATTTGTTATAATTTTGATGATTATGGCTTACAGCTTATGAAAACCCCAAATTCAAAATTAGAATATTGTGAAAAGGTTTTCATAACTGCAAGAGAAGTCTCTTCTGCTCACCAAAGCAGCAATTATTTGATCAAAAAACACAGTAAAATCTGTAAAACTGTGAAATAGTATTACCTTTTAAAATAACTCTTTTCTACGGAGCCCCTAAAGGGACCTTGGCAAAAATAAAAAAATAAAGACTATGGCGTGCGCACGCGAAACTTAACGCGTGCGCACGTGATAGTTTCTCGTGCGCACAAGATACTATCGCGTGCGCACGCATTACAAATTCCGTTGTGCGTTATAGCATCATTGATGGAAATGTGGAACTAGGAATGACATATACGCAGAGCCGGATTAAGAATTCAGAGGGCCCTGGGCACAATGTCTTGTAGGCCCCCCCTTAGGCAGGCCAAATGTAGTTTGTCCAAGGACATTTTAAATTGGCTTTTACTGACTTAAAAGGAACTTTGTTGTACATATTACTTCATAAATGATCTGTGTTTCCCATAGGATTTTATAAAACTATGTTGGGTGGACCGGGGGTTCGGGGGCATGCTCCCCCGCAAGAAAATAAGGTACATTTTAAGGTTAAATGCATCAATCACTTTGAGAGCTCAAAATTAAGAGCTTCAACCGGCTTTAACCCATGAACTGTGCACATTGAACAAAGAAAAAGCATTGACTTGTACCTGGACATTAAAGAGGGCTCAAACACCTTTTTAGTTATGATATAGAGTCTCAGTCTACATTACATTATCACTTGTGTTTTAGGATGCCAAACAATTATTATAATAATGATTTATATAATTATTCCTATGACGTCAAATCCATATATACCTCCTATAAATGTAGCCTAAAAGTATTTTGCATTACATTACACAGTATAGGAAAAGTACAAAACTTTTGTCCTAATTTCTTTAATTGCCAGAAATAAACCCTTGAGCTTTCATTTAGGAGAAAACACCAGATCACCATGCTGATCGCGTGAGCAAAGCACGCACTTCTCTTTAAATCACGCAGCACAAACATAATGCCTATAGGCTACTTAAAGTCTTTTGCTGTTTTATAACGGCACAAAGCAATATCACAATTTCAATTTGTGTTCGTTGGCAAAATATAGCGCTAGACAGTCGAGACATTTATGTTAGGCAACCGTATAGGCAACTGCTTCTCCATCACTTCAAATTTCAGAGCGTCAAGTCAAGTGACGCGAGTCGACATGATAGCTCGCTCTCGCTCACTGCGCAGGAATACAGGCACTGTTTTTGATGCGATTTAACATTACATTTTGATCGAATGGGTTGCAAAAATCTGCATATAATTAGGAAAGTGAGGACTGCATTTATAACGTGATCTAACATAATATTTGACGGTGCGCAGGGCCCCTTAGATGTCATGTGCTCCTGGGCAAGTGACCAGTTGCCCTAATGGTTAATCCGGCCCTGCATATACGGAGCTTATTTTTCATCAGTAATCGCAGATCCGATTACTGACGAAAAATAATCTCCGTATATGTCATTCCTAGTTCCACATTTCCATCAATGATGCTATAACGCACATTTGTAATTACTTTGTAATTACTATTTGTAATTTGTAATTCGTGCGCACGCGATAGTCTTTATTTTTTTATTTTTGCCAAGGTCCCTTTAGGGGCTCCGTACTTTTCTATGTGAATATATTTGAAAATGTAATTTATTCCTGTGTGGTCAAAGCTGACTTTTTCACAGTGTCACATGATCTTTCAGAAATCATTCTAATATGATGATTTGAAACATTTATTTTCATTGTCAATTTTGCTGCTTTGGAAACTGTGATGCATTTTCCTTCAGAATTCAAAATAACAGCATTTACTTAAATGAAACAGAATATTATTCAATCGTATACCAACCACAAACTGTTGAATAGTAGTGTATGTCACATATGAATAATACAGTGACCTTTTTTGCCCCATATTTATCTGGGGCATTTTTGTCTCTTTCTGTGCAAAAGGGTTTTTTTTTGTGTGTGTGTGTGTGTGTGTGTTTTTGGGGATAAATTTCTGAAGCTGCACGCTTTGATGAAAGATTGTAATCCGTGGCTTGTATTGACCTGCTCATGTTTGCTCTGTCCTCCTGAATAGCAGATGTTTTCTAGTCACATTTTCTTTCCTTCACAAAAAAGGAAAAGGATCGAATCCTGGGGCAAAGATCTCCTGCTCTCTGTGGGATTGTAAATGACCTAGTATTTTACATTCTAACTATCCGACGTAAACTGCTGTCTAAGCACGATCAGGCATATCTGGGGATTATTGACACCACAAGCTGTTTTCGGTGCTTCTATAAGATCACATTTAAATTCAAAACGGCAGATTGAAATCGAAAACTGATGAGCTCAGGGGAAGTTATTTAAGAAGACAACAGGAAATGCAGTGTTTAGGGGTGAGGATGTGCTTTACATTCAGAGAGACGGAGAAAGACATGACTCTTGTGTATTTTAAGGATTTTTTTATTTCTATTTGTGTGTAAGTCAAGTCATCTTCATTTATATAGCGCTTTTAACAATGTAGATTGTTTCAAAGCCGCTTTACAGAGATAAACATACAATTTACGGTAACAGAGATTGTTTTGGCTTTATAGCGATTTTTGAAGAATGTTATTTCCAGCTAAAGTTAGAATTGATTGATTCGATAAGTTTTGATTTATGTATCCAGAATAGTTTATTGGATATATAAATTGACCTGTTGCACTTGCAGCAGATATAGTGAAGCTATAGTGAGCAGCGAGTGCTCATCACACACACGTTCCTCCTTCACTCGTCTTTGAAAGCGTCCCATGATGCACCTCAGGAAGTTGGTTTATGAATGTCAATGTCCAGAGCAAGCAGAGCTGGAATCTAGACAAAGGAGTTTTTAATTTTAATGACGACCTCCTTCAATATTATTCTAATACAGGTTTAAATGATTCAAGTTATTGAAAGTATCAGCCGTTTATGACCATTTCAAAACTTAAAAAGCAATGTTTTTAAGCATTGATTCGATAGGTTTTTTTTTTAGACAAGTTCTCTTTGTTTACTTTCTATCGAATCGCAAAATCACAAATCACAAAAAAAAAATCTAAATTATTTTATTGTAATTTTAAATAAGACACACAATCTATTAAACAAAATGTGCAATGCTTATAATTAAAATAAGAAATAATGCTGCAGTATTATTATTTCTTCAATAACACAGTTGTTTTTGTTTATTTCACTTTCAATAATGCAACAGTAGCCTATTTTTTCAGTAAAAAAAGTAAACATGCTTTATTAAAACAATTAAATTATCCCATGGCCAAGCATATATTCAATTATTGTTCTGTAATTCAATTAAATTATCGAAAACAAAATATCTTTTTGTTACACAAATATGACTTTAGTAAACCTTGCCATATAATTCTGTGAACGAAAAATTTCTAGTTTTAAATTCATTTTAATACAGCTAACATGTTGATTCAAATGATTATTAAAACCGTTCATATTTGAAAGCCTCATGTTGGTATATTATTACTGATATTTATGTCAATTGAACACTTGTTTTCTGGACAAATGTTTGTTTGCTTTTTTCTCTTTTGTTTTTGTAACCAACCCAACACTTGTGTATTTTGCTGTTGCTGTCATAACTTTTTTTTTAAAATATATGTTTGACCACAGACCTCATTTCAGCCATTTAACCAAAAGCCCACTGACTTCGGGTCGATGGAGCCGGAAGTGCTAAAATGCAAACTCGTTTCCGCGTTTGACAAATCTACGTCATTCCTGCATCACTTTATTCAGCTAGATATCAACGACTTGACATCAGTAGCACATAAAAACAGCATTGATTTGCTTGGAAACGGATTTATGCTGAGAACAGTTTTGTGTTTTATGCATTTGCACTTTAACGTCATCATGGCTTCATTTTTATTTTTTTTTTAATTTCCAGGCAGATTTAGATTAGATGTAAACCAGTGCGTTGGAGGAATGTTAAAGTCATATTCAGAAATTGTTGTGGATTGTTAAATTCATATTCAGAAATTGTTGTGGATTGTTAAATTCATATTCAGAAATTGTTGTGGATTGTTAAATTCATATTCATAAATTGTTGTGGATTGTTAAATTCATATTCATAAATTGTTGTGGATTGTTAAATTCATATTCAGAAATTGTTGTGGATTGTTAAATTCATATTCAGAAATTGTTGTGGATTGTTAAATTCATATTTGGAAATTGTTGTGAATTGTTAAATTCATATTCATAAATTGTTGTGGATTGTTAAATTCATATTCAGAAATTGTTGTGGATTGTTAAATTCATATTCAGAAATTGTTGTGGATTGTTAAATTCATATTCATAAATTGTTGTGGATTGTTAAATTCATATTCAGAAATTGTTGTGGATTGTTAAATTCATATTCAGAAATTGTTGTGGATTGTTAAATTCATATTCAGAAATTGTTGTGGATTGTTAAATTCATATTCAGAAATTGTTGTGGATTGTTAAATTCATATTCGGAAATTGTTGTGGATTGTTAATTTCATTCCCAAGCCCATATTGTAAATGGAAATCTCAATTCTTCTGATGAATAACCATAGAATTCTGTAGGATTAAGTTTGGTAATGTTTCTGGTAGAATAGAATATGATAATAATAATAATTCAAATAATAATGTTTTATTTAAATATCACTTTTAATATATATTATACAATTAAATGTAATTTGTATATATAATTATTTACATTTTTTATTTATTCATTTATTCCCCCACAATTTTTATTAAAATACATTTTTATTTATTATAAAATACATTAAGCGTAATTTAATGCAACTATTTTTTATAATTTATTTAATTTTTATTATATGTAAAATCATTTAATGAAATCGATTACAAAAAGTAAAACATTGATTGGGGACCTGTGCTTAATTTTCATAAAAAATAATGTGTCACAATGCAAAAAATATCTTAATGGTATTCTTCATTTTCTTAATGTAAAATATAATTTCTGATTTCTTCCTTCTTTTTGAAAGGTTCAGTGTGACCTGAACATGTTTTTCGCGGGATTTACTCCTACTACACCCATCCAGGAGAGTCCGCTTACATGTTGTTGCTCTTCCTGCAGTCAGAAAACACAGAATAAAAAAAAAAATCCCCCTTTTTTAGAATATATATCCATCTATATTTTATTGGCATTGATTCTTATGTCATATACACTCAGTTTTGGCTTCTCGTTTTTAAACACAGCATTAAATCAGTCCATATAGCACATATGAAATTGTAAAACCACAAAACCTGATGGCCTCACTCAGGAATGTGAAGTATGTGAGCCAAAGGAAACCAAGGGGGGGGGGGGGGGGGGGGGTGAATGTAATGTCATATCCTCTCGCTCCGAAACTGGAATGTTTTGCACTGTACATAGTGCATGTAAAAGCATGCATGCATACTTAACATGCAATCTGCATTGTTATCTGAGTGAAGAGGCTGTTTGTGAGGTTTGTAAGTGTTGTTTGTGTGTACATCCCCCCCCCTTTAAAGAGAGCACAGTGGTTTCTTCCATAGTGGGAGGTGTAGTTTTGTGGAGAAGTCACCGCAGATCAATGAACTGAGCGAAACAGACGGGCTGGGCAAGCCGAGAACACCGAGCGTTTGTGGGATATATGCTTCTCCTTCCGCAAGGCATAACATTTCCTCCCTGCGACGATTCGCTCTCAAAGATACGTCTGAGTGAGACTATATGACAGCACTGCTCGCTCTCTATGGTTTATAGAGCCACAGACACAACTTTACCCTCCTGGATAGGCAAGAATATACAAGATAGAAGCGTTTGGTAGAAATTTATTCATCCGTCAGGGGATATTCGGTTGTTGAGGATGATTTTTGCAAATTCTGGACACACAGTGAGGACGTCGTATAATCGTAAACAGGTAAACATCTTATTTCACTTTAATTGTGACCCTGTGGTTTAAAGTGTGTGTTTGGCGTCTATATGTGTTTGTGGAAACTGTTACAGTGCATTTTGCACTTTTATTGTTGTAATAATGTAAATGCATGGATACCCAGGCTGGACCTGCGATGGTCGACGGATGAAAGACTGCTAGTGTCCAAAAGTAGCACTTCCATGAAACTAATCCATAAAGAATAGCTGTCATTCGTGCCCTTCCAATCAAATGCTTGCCTCTGATGGGTGTGTTTTTGTTGTGTTAGCTTTTCATTTTATTGTGTTACTGCATCGACTCATTCACAATTTTTAATACACCTTTCCCCCCCTCCCAATCAAACCCGTCCCACGAGTTTAAAAATAGGCCTCTATTTGAACAAGTTTTTACGCGTCTCATGCACGTCACTGCATTTTCCTCTGATGTGAATATGCATTCACAGCCCTGTCTGCCTGCTTTGATGGAGTGCTTGGTTTCAATGGTTAATCTGCTTTACCGGCCTGTAATGGTCAAAAGTCACAGTGCTGAATTAATGCACCTTGTGTGTTCTCATATTGACACTGTTCGTTTAAGCCTTCTCTAATCTCACCCCATTCATTTCACATGCACCACCTATCTTGAACATATTTCTGCCGTATTTGTAGATTGTGCATAAAGAAAAAATGACAAAATTTGAAAACATTTGGTGGAAATGTATTAATCCCTCGGTTGTTGAGGATGATACGCAAATTCTGGCCACTGTGAGGACGTCACATAATTGTAAATGGGTACAAATCGTATTTGACTTTAATTGTGGCCCTCATAGTTACATGTTCTTTGAGGTGCGGTTTTAAAGTCTTTTTGGGTGAAACCTGCAAAGAAAATATCAAAGTCATATTTCAGCTGGATTTCTGGCTTTTGCATAAACATTTTCATGACAATTCCCTCTCAAATTCTCATTACTTCAATGCCAAACCAAAAACTCTCTCCATATATAAAACATTTATATTTATTTATATTTTATGCAATTGTATGTTGTAACTGTATTTACAACATATTGTATATGTATTTTACTGTAATGCATCAAAACATTAACATATCACATTACTCACAATTGGGAAGAAACTGAAAAGTCAAATGTCTGCATTACGGTAGTGAGAATTTTGGCTAAAAAGTAGGGATGCACGATATAGGATTTTGGCCGATATTCGATATGCCGATATTTTCAAACTAATTTTGCCCGATGCCGATACCGATATATTTGTATTTTTTTTAAGTGCAAAAAAAGCTTATTAAAGCTTCTATTAAAGTTCTCAGTCAAGAGCAGTGAGTGATTTCCTCTGTGTTTTGTTGTTTTATTAACATTAACGGGATAGTTCTCCCAAAAATTTTAATTGTCATCATTTACTCTCTCAAGTTTCTTTCTTCTGTTGAAATTATAAAAGTTATATGGAAGAATGTGGCTAACCAAACAGTTGCTGTACTCCAGTGACTTCCATAGTATATTTAAGCACAAGAAAGAAATGAATACAGGTTTGGAACAACATTAGAGCGAGTAAATAATGACAGAATTTTTATTATTATTATTATTATTATTACAGCATTATTACTGTCTCTTTAAGAACTGCACGCCACGCGTCTAATATACACGCATTTGACAAGCAGATTTTCTCTGTTTGCTTTCACTTTAGACATAACCAACTTTGTTTATGTAAACCTTGTGTGTATTTGACAGTATCAGCGCAATAAGACTTGAAAGATTAGTCCAGTATGCAGGCGCTGTGACGGGCTTTTAGTTCCTGTGAGCGTCGGGTGTAACGCGCTCAGAAAAGCGGATGTTAGAACAGCGCATCAGCACGTGAATGATATGTTTACCTAGCAAGACTTTGACGCACATGCAAATAATGAACCTTTGTGAATTGCGGTGTCCCGTGAGTGTAACTCTACCTCTGCGTTTACATGTGATGTGATGTGAATGTATGTCGCGTTGTACAGTATGTTGAGATGAAGGCGCCAGAATTGAACTGATAGAATGCACGATACTATGATTTTTCTTCAAAAGCAGATCGTGGAGACATTTTAATCGTCCATGATCAAAAACCGTGAGACGCACACCCCTAGTTGGAAGTTTAAGTTGCTGGCGCTCATGCTTCGTTCGCGGTCGTCACGTGCGCTTAGGAAACACGCCACCCTATCGGCAAGGCTCATCGGCAGAAATATTCATATCGGCCGATGCCGATGATGGTCATTTTAAGCTTTTATCGGCCGATACCGATGTTGTCCCGATATCATCGTGCATCCCTACTAAAAATGTGTTTACTTCTCATGAAAGTAAAATCACAATGCCTTTAACCTAATATTGTTTTTTAATATTTGATCCGTAACTCTGTGTAATCGGTGTAGATTGGGTTAGGTGACCTTGTCATATCAGCGCATCATGTTGGGATCAGATAGTGTCGCTGTTTGGAGTTGCAGTATCTGCGGAAGCCTTGTTGCGAATCACATGCTTTTATTGCATCTCCTAATGATGAAATTTGATTTATCAGCAGCAGAGATTGAGCTCTTGATAAAAGAGGAAGGAGAAGGAGGCTGGAAGAGGAAGGGCTTGGTAGTCGCTCAAGAGGATTATGCATATATTCATAGGCCCGTTTAGCAGCCGAGCGGGATCTCTCGCAGGGTGAGGGCGGTTACTGGAAGTCTTCAGTGTATTTCCAGCACGGATATGATGGGCTGACTAGGTCTGCGGTTCTCTGATAAGAAGCCAGTCTCTCCCCACAGAGCTGAATGGTCAAACAGATGCGAGATACAAAACAAGCTTTGAGTTCCTAAGAAAAGCCCGTTCCACTCTGGGAATGTGTGTGTTTCGGTCAGGCCAGAGGACCTTCGAGGGGAAACACTGGCTTCTCGTCCTCAAAGATGTTCTTTGTCCACTTGTTTGTGCCTCATTTCCTGTTTCTCCAATGCAAAGATCAGATGAGCGGTCTTGTTTTGTTTTTTTGAGGTCTGTCCTGAAGTCGTGGCTTGAAAAACCGACTGTTTTCTTGGAAAGTGCGTGTTGTTGTGCTGTCCCATATATGTTTATTAATTCGGAAATAAAATGTCACAGTGTCCTCCTGTCTGACGAAGTCAACAGGAAGAGCTACTTTATTTTACATGAATAGGATGGTAAAATGTGATTCTGCTAAACTATTCATCCTGCGAGCATTTAAAGAGATTAGCACGCTTCAAGGACTTCCCGCTTGACCGGCAACGTGACTAACTGTGCTGTTTTCCAGTGTATCCTCTCAGAACACTTGAATAATAGCACAAAGTCATTGTGCTTTACAGGATGACGAGTTTATTTTCATCTAAAGTAGAAACCAGGGGCGTTTTCTCCAAGGCTGGAGAGGCAGTGCCTTCTCAGAAAACAAAACAAAACTGAATGAGAATCAGCGGTACAGGAACAAAGCAAAAGCAATATTGTATAGTATTTTAACTACCCATTTTTTCACTGACGCAAACAAATAAAGCCTAGCTTGTTACGTTTTCATTAAGCTCCAAAAGCACGACATGCATGAATGGAGAAATACAGGCTAAGAGTGACAGAATGTGCTTTTTACTTCAAGTATTGTGTAAGAAATGCTTTAAACTTCATTTAAACTTGAGAATGAACTTGGGTGTGACTTAATTAGGCATTAAAATGCATATATGGTTGCTTGTTGATTGTGTAAAGCTGTTGTTCCTTATGCCTTTAAGCCAGAAACCATGTGAAAGCATGCATTTAAATTGGACTAAAAAACCTGAACACAAAGAGACTTTGCTGCCTAATTTCAGAAGTCAAAACATGCCACTGATAGAAAGAGACGCTTTAATTGCCCTGTTAAATGTTCAGTATCAGTAGTGTTGGAGGAATTCATATCAAGGCAGATTTAGTGTTGCTAGTGACCTTTAATAATCCACCGCCTTCTTTTTAAACTTGAGCTTGTCTCATTTATCCAGTCTTGTGGTTTCGCCTTTACGCAGCTGCATTGGACAATGGCATAAAGAGCGGCCAAAGGGTTTCCAGGCCATTTCAATAGGACATTGACTCTGTCCTGACCCCTAAATGCTGTCTTTGTTGTGTAGACCTTTAATGAAATGATATTTTGTTCGGCACTACTGGATTTCATGGAGCTCAGATCTGTGCTTTTCAGCACCTGCCAATCTTGGGCATTTTCACTGCTGTCTCTGCCTCTGTGGGGGAATTAAAGGTGCAGTAAGCAAGTTTTTGTAAAATGCCATTGAAAAGTGGATCGGACCGAGCACCAAAACACACATGTAGCCAATCAGCACTTAGGGGCGTGTCCACTCATGATAGGGGAGGAGAGAGAGTGAGCCAATCAGCAGTAAGGGGCGTGTCCACTCATGATAGGGGAGGAGAGAGAGTGAGCCAATCAGCAGTAAGGGGCGTGTCCACACTCATGATGGGGAGGAGAGAGAGTGAGCCAATCAGCAGTAAGGGGCGTGCCCACTCATGATAGGGGAGGAGAGAGAGTGAGCCAATCAGCAGTAAGGGGCGTGTCCATTCATGATAGGGTAGGAGAGAGAGTGAGCCAATCAGCAGTAAGGGGCGTGTCCACTCATGATAGGGGAGGAGAGAGAGCTCAGTGCAAAAGACATTAGCAGAACGACTATAGAAAATACAAAAGAGGAAAAGGCCAGGGGAATATAAGTTTAAAAAGAAAGGTTACAATCAGGCAAGACCCGGTTAATATTGGAGAAGCGCTGGAGAGACCTTAAGGAGAGGGAAGGCCTGAAAACGGATGCTGAGGTTGCTTTATTGCTTTTTATAACTAAGATATAATGTATTTTGCTTGAATACACTCGTGTCTCATCTTCGCTTGTTTTTTCATTTGCATTATTATTATTATTATAAGCCTGGAACGTCTAAACCTCCTCCACCGCCCATTTCAAGTATCGGCTCCTAAAGTGTGTCCGAAAAGTGAGATAACACTCCTATATATGGTTTTTCTTTTGGTTCCCCTTTTAGTGATCACTATGACCCTTTAATCTTGTCATATTTGTAATATATTAGGGACCTGTTCGTGAAAACCATGTTTGTTTGTTTTGGATGGCAGGGAGTAGAGGGGCTAAATATCAATTAGACATTCAACCTAAATTATCATAGTAACACAAATTGCTTTTGACATCAGGCACATCAGCAGATTTCACCATTGTTGTTGCCTGTGTTGCATAGCGCGAGTATGAATATGGGGGCAGAGGGATCATGTGATCCTTTTTGGTAGGGGCGTGATTGTTTTGGTGACTTCAAACATCAACAGCGTTAACCAGAAATCGCTTACTGCACCTTTAAAGGGACAGTTCACCCAAAATGATTTTACTCGATCTCATGTCCATCTGAATTTGTGTTTTCCAAAATCATGAAAAAGTACAGTGTTTTATATTGTCACACTCCAAAAAGGACTAAATTCATCATAAAAGTGATTCATACGTATTACTTTGCTATGTTTTGAGAGTTTCCTCAGTGCTTGACTTAAACTTCAGTCTGTTTTTGGCAAAATGCCATCAAAATATAGTGCAGACTACTTTTATCATGGAAGAAAGAAAATAATACATGGTCCAAGTGGCTCAGAGGTAAGTAAATGAAGACAACATTTTCATTTTTGGGTGAATTGTTCCATTAAATGTGAGTCAAAGTGGAAATATTACTAATAGAAGTAAACAGAAGTGCTTAGTGACAGCTGAACATAGTATGAAATAATATTGATCTAAATAAGCCCGTAGCACTATTTCCAAAATTGTATTTGACTTCTACGCCTCATAATATCCAGTACAAACAATATATGCTATTATATGACAGTTACTCTTTTACTCTCAAATTAAAGTCAACCCCATTCTCTGGTGAACTGGCATTTGCATATTAATAACATAATGCAGATCATTTTTAAAGCTGGTTTCTTGAATGACTTTCCTCCAATAAGTCATCATGTTACAGTACATGTTCATGTTTTTAGAAACTTGCAGTGTTCTACATATAAACTTTTTTATTACATTTTCATAACACAGAACAGGAACATAGGCTTTATTTTGAATCAGAATGGTACCTTCAGAAGACATTGCAGCAAATACATATTATTGCATAATTTTTATTGCGTAAAACTTAAGTGTGTTCAAATAGACTGCAGACAAGACAGAAGTGGAAGATTAATGACTTTTTCTGGTAATTATACCGTCAGGAAAATGTTTAGTAAAAACCAGCCTTTAGATTAGTTCCTCATTGGTGTTTTTCGGTCATGTGACGTGAAATAATATCATGTGCCCAATCATGTAAAACAAAAGGAATGTGTTCTCACAATGAACTTTCTGTTAGTTTAATGTTGGAGCAGAAGTTGTGTAAAAGGCAGAATGGGAACACTGGAGGACAGTTTTCCGCTACAGTCTGAAACTCATCCAGTCAACTGTGTCACTGCTGCATACCAGAGATTCCCAACGCTTCCTCCTCCTTGTTACTTCCACAAAAGAGCGAGCGGGATAATCACAGTTGAACTGCGAGGGCACTTGAGCAGGAAGACCTCCACAGCACAGAACATCTGTGTCCATACAAAACAGGACGGAAGTGATGTCTTTACCACACAAGAACTCTTTTATAGTGCAGAGAATGAAGCCAGCAAAGCATTGACCTCAACAGATCCGCAGCCCGTTCAGAAATCCCCAAAGATTTTCAATGTGCCTCACATTTGGGTTCTGATTATAAGTTTTCGTATGGATCCTTGTGACATTTACTTGATGTTTTGTTTGTAGCAGTGAAGTTTGCGTTTATATTTGAGAAATCAATCCAATTCAGTCCAGTTCTCACTGTACAAAGATTCTTTTATACCTGATATTTTGTGTAGTGGAAATTTATTTTACCTAGTTCATGTATTCCATCCCTTTTACTGAATCTAGCATGTGTACATGCATGATAAACACAACCCTTTCACCACTATTATGACCAAAAATATCTTTATTGCATCCGTAAGAACCGAAAAACACAAATGCAAAAGCATATCGTTGCGCTATTTGTGTTCTCCTTTTTTGTTTTTGATTGTGGTGAATATTAAAAAGTCAAGAAACCTAATATCAGGCTTCGGCTTTAATTTCTAGATCTGTGAAATCTCAACGAATCTATATTTAAATTTTGCATATAAAAGCTATTTCCAAAGGTTTGACTTTCTTTCACTAAATCAAGTCTTTTGCAACTTCACTGTAGTATATATATAGACTGCTGTAGACTTTGTTTGTTTTGAATCAGAATGGTACATAGCAGCCTCCTTCATTCCTGTATACTTGCATCAAATATTGCCTCTTTTTTGTACAAAATTTATTAAAACCTATGATTGATTGCGTTTACATGTTTCTCAGGACTGCAGAGAAAGACACTTTCTTTCAGGAAAGGGTTGTGAGTAAAAGCCAACCTTCATATTAGTTCCTCATTAAGGTGCTGTTTGGTTCTTGTTCGGCATGAGGAGTGGGAATTTATTGTCAAAATTGAAGTCACTTGCTTAAGGGTAGTGGGGCAGACATTTTGAATATTGCAAATTTAGTCACCAATTACTAGGCAACCCATGCTCTTCATCCATGCAAATATAGCCGCGTTTCCATTACCCTTCAAATTGTGCAAATTGAAATTGCGAATTGAAAATAATCACAATGGAAACACGTCAATTTTGCAAAAACTCTCGTTTATCGCAAAAAAGTTTTTACACTCGCATGAGGTGGTTTTTCAGGCAATTCGAAACAGGAATATTTCGCAAAACTGCAATGGAAACCTGACACACTACAGTCACTTGACTTAGAAGGTGCGGTGTGTTTGGACAGAATACGAGACAGAGTTCTTTATTAAATTCATAAAAGAAAAAAGAATTACAGGAATACTGGATTCTGAACCTCAAAGAAATGCCACAATCAAGACCTCGGAGCAGAAATGAGGGAGAAACACAGAGAAACACCTCATGTGTGCCGTTCACAGTATAAGGCTCTTTCAAATTAAGTCAAGTCATCTTCATGTATATAGCGCTTTTAACAATGGATTCTTTCAAAGCAGCTTTACAGAGATAAACATATAATTTAAGGTAACAGAGATTGTTTTGGCTTTATAGCGGTTCTTGAATAATGTTATTTCCAGATAAAGTTCATTTTGATTGATTCACCTCCGTCAAAATGATCAGACTTTAAACGCGAACCTGTGATTAATGCTGACGGCGTTCACATGCTCATTCAGAATTGATTCTATAGTTATGTGCTTTTTAAAATATGTGCGCAGGTTTGTAATTCCATACAACCCATGCCTAAACAAACTACTTGACTTGCCTATACCTATTCCTATTCATGCCTATTCATGACCTCGAGACTAGATTACTGTAATGTTTTATTAGCTGGTTGTCCTGCATCTTCAATAAACAAGCTACAGTTAGTCCAAAATGCAGCCGCTAGAGTTCTTACTAGATCAAGAAAATATGATCATATAACACCGATTTTATCATCACTTCATTGGTTACCTATAAAGTTCCGTATTAATTACAAGGTATTGCTTCTGACTTATAAAGCTCTAAATGGTTTAGCTCCAGTCTATTTAACGGATCTTCTATCGCCTTACAATCCATCGCGCTCTTTAAGATCACTAAATTCGAGGCTTCTGGTCATTCCTAGGATATCCAGATCCACCAAAGGAGGCAGAGCCTTTTCACATTTAGCTCCGAAGCTCTGGAATAGCCTTCCTGATATTGTTCGTTGCTCAGACTCGCTCTCCCAGTTTAAAACTAGACTGAAGACGCATCTATTTAGCCAGGCATTCATATAAATTTTTTATCTTACAGTTACTGTAAATTCGGCCTCTAGTTCATAAACGCCAGAGGAGAACTGGCCCCCGACTGAGCCTGGGTTCTCCCAAGGTTTTTTTTTCTCCATTGGGTCATCTGATGGTGTGTTAGGACACCTTTAGGTCACTGGATGGAGTTTTTCGGTTCCTTGCCACTGTTGCCTTTGGCTTGCTCAGTTGGGGATATTCAAATTAATTAACCAATCATACCATTGATCAGCTCTACCAAACTTGGATGTCTTTTTTTCCAGTAATAAACAAACATTGTTAAGTTGTTTTGATTGATACTGTGAAGCAGCTTTGATACAATCTGTATTGTGAAAAGCGCTATATAAATATATTTGACTTGACTTGACTTGACTATACATTTTGATACAGAATTTTGTTTTATTTTATCACTTCGGGGTACGCGAGCCGAAATTCACAATGCTTTATCTGTAGAGTGGGAAAGGGATCCTCCATAGGGAGAGGATAGTGGACACTTCAGCACTGCATTGTCATCGGGTCCAGGCGGATCTCCTTCGTCAGATCTGGATACGGCCTAGATCCGGCAGGCAGCGGGAAAACCTCGGGATAAACAAGACACTAATATTAGCGTAGATGCCATTCTTCTTATGATGTAACGAGTACATCAAGATTTAAGGGAAGTGTTCCCAGTTCCGGCTGCCCTAATCTATGCAGCCTAACATTGAATTATAGAAGTCTATAATATATTATGTGTATGCTAGGTCAAAGAGATGTGTTTTTAGTCTAGCTTTGAACTGACAGAGTGTGTCTGCTTCCCGGACAATGGTAGGAAGACTGTTCCAAAGTTTTGGTGCTAAATAGGAAAAGGATCTACCGCCTGCAGTCGATTTAGATATTCTAGGTATTATCAACTGGCCGGAATTTTGAGAGCGCAATAGACGTGAAGGACTATAATGCGTTAAGAGCTCGCTCAAGTACTGCGGAGCTAAACCATTTAGTGCTTTGTAGGTAATCAACAATATTTAAAAATTTATACGATGTTTAATAGGGAGCCAATGCAGTGTTGACAGAACCGGGCTAATATGGTCATATTTCCTGGTTCTGGTAAGAACTCGAGCTGCGGCGTTTTGAACTAGCTGTTGTTTATTTATTAAGCGTGCAGGGCAACCACCCAGTAGAGCATTACAATAGTCTAGCCTTGAGGTCATGAACGCATGAACTAATTGTTCTGCATTTCCCAATGAGAGCATATGGCGTATTTGAGATATATTTTTAAGATGGAAAAATGCAGTTTTACAGATACTAGACACGTGGCTTTCAAAAGAAAGGTTGGTATCAAAGAGCACACCCAGGTTCCTAACCGACGACGAAGACTTGACAGAGCAGCCATCAAGTGTTAGACAGTATTCTAGGTTATTACGTGTGGAAGTTTTTTGTCCAATAATTAGAATCTCTGTCTTCAGAATTTAGTAGTAGGAAATTACTAGTCATCCAATTTTTTATATCAGCTATGCATTCCGTTAATTTTGTGTATTGGTAAGTTTCGTTGGGTTTTAAAGAAATATACAGCTGAGTATCATCGGCATAACAGTGAAAGCTAACTCCATGTTTCCTAATGATATCCCCTAATGGTAGCATGTACAGAGTGAACAGCAACGGTCCTAGTACTGAGCCTTGTGGTACGCCATACTGAACTTGTGATCGATAAGACATCTCTTCATTTACTGCTACAAACTGATAACGGTCAGATAAGTATGATTTAAACCATGCTAGTGCAATTCCACTAATGCCAACATAGTTTTCTAGTCTATTTAAAAGAATGTTGTGGTCAATAGTGTCAAATGCAGCACTAAGATCGAGTAACACTAATAGAGAGATACAACCACGATCGGATGATAAGAGCAAATCATTTGTGACTCTAATGAGAGCAGTCTCAGTACTATGGTACGGTCTAAATCCAGACTGAAAATCCTCGCAGATATCATTTCTTTCTAGAAAGGAACATAGTTGTGAAGATACTGCTTTTTCTAATATCTTTGACAGAAAAGGCAGATTCGAGATCGGCCTGTAATTGACTAATTCTGTAGGATCAAGTTGTGGTTTTTTAACAAGTGGTTTTATCATAGCCAGTTTAAAGGTTTTTGGTACGTATCCTAGAGACAAAGATGAATTAATGATATTAAGAAGAGGATATATGACCTCTGGAAACATCTCTTTCAGTAGCTTAGTCAGTATAGGATCTAACATACAAGTTGTCGATTTAGATGAATTAACGAGTTTGCAGAACTCTTCCTCTCCTATAGAAACAAATGAATAAAATTTTTCCTCAGGGAGACTACAATGCACTCCCTGATGCGATACTGTGGTAGACGGTTGCATAGTTATAATTTTGTCCCTGATATTATCAATCTTATAAGTGAAGAAGTTCATAAAGTCATCACTGCTGTGTTTCTTGGACACTTCTGAGCTTGAAGCTTTCTTTTTCGTTAGTTTAGCCACTGTTTCAAATAAATACCTTGGATTATGTTTATTTTCTTCTAATAGGGTTGAAAAATAAGCAGATCTAGCAGCTTTTAAAGCCTCTCTGTAAGCAATCGAGCTCTCTTTCCACGAAATCCGAAATACCTCTAGTTTAGTTTTCTTCCAGTTGCGCTCCATTTTTCTGGCTGCTCTCTTAAAGGCCTGAGTGTGCTCGCTGTACCACGGCGTTGGACTATTTTCTTTAATCTTCTTTAAACGCAACGGAGCAACTGCGTCTAAAGTGCTGGAAAAGAGAGAGTTAAACGTTTCTGTTGCAATATCAAGTTCTTCTAAGCTATCCGGGATGCTGAGATGATGAAACTGATTAGGAAGATCATTGATAAAGCAATCTTTAGTGGCAGAAGTTAAAGGTCTAACGTATTTATAACACGGAGTCGGCTTTGCAGCCTTGGCTAAATGTAATTTACATGAGACTAGATAATGATCTGAGATGTCATCGCTCCGCTGCAGAATTTCAACGGCATCAACATCTATTCCATGTGATAATATTAGATCAAGAGTATGATTACGACAATGAGTAGGTCCTGACACGTGTTTTCTAACTCCAATTGAGTTTACAATGTCTTTAAATGCCAATCCCAATGCATCTTTTTCATTATCTACATGTATATTAAAATCACCAACAATTAGTACTTTATCTGCAGCCAATACTAATTCTGATAGAAAGTCCTCAAATTCTTTGATAAAATCTTTATGGTGCCCTGGTGGCCTGTATACAGTAGCCAGCATAATTCTCAAATGTGATTTATTGTTTACACTATATATTTTTACATTAAGCACCAATACTTCAAAAGAAGTATATTTAAAACTAGATTTCTTAGTGGTTTTGAAAATATTACTATAAATTACAGTAACACCTCCCCCTTTGCCTTTCAGACGAGGTTCATGTATATAACAGTAATCTTGTGGGGTTGACTCATTTAAAATAATGTAATCGTTTGGTTTTAGCCAGGTTTCTGTCAAACACAGCATATCAAGATTATAATCTGAAATCATATCATTAACTATGAGAGATTTTGAAGTAAGGGATCGAATATTCAGCAACCCAAGCCATTTGCTCATCTGTATTATATCTGTTTTTTATTTGTTGAACATCAATTAAATTTTTAACCTGAAGTTTTTTGGATTTCCAAATTCGGGGAACAGACACAGTCTCTATATGATGATATCTAGGTGAAAGAGGCTCTATGTGATGGGATTTATCTAGGGCTGCAACTAACGATTATTTTGATAATCGATTAATCGGACGATTATTTTTTCGATTAATCGATTAATCGGATAAAAAATTTCGATACGTTTTTTGTTTATTATAACTAAATAAAACCCTAAATCAGGGTTGTGGCGAGCAGGACGAGGCCGAGGGCCGTGAGAGATGCGAGACCAGTGCGTCTCACAGGCCTCGTCCTGCTCGCCACAAGGGTGTTTATGTGTAAAAGTCAAGTGTACTTTAAAAAGTGCAAAAGCCACACATTGAGTTTTACTAATATCAATATTTGTTTGTTTTTAATGATAATTGCTGATGGCAAGTTGACAACCATGATTAATGTAAAATTTACAAATTTACACAGACATGTTCTTCAGATGTGAAGATATAAACTAAAAACATCTAAAATATATAATTCATTTAATTTTTATTTAAGATTAAATTGAATTATAAGAATAGTTGATAAAATAAATATAGAAAGACTGTAAACAAGCGTGTGAACGTAGAGCCGCAGTAGATCGCGTTTGAAAAACAATTAAAACTTAATAGTAGGGCTGCATGATGTGGGCAAAATGTCATATTGCGATTATTGAGGTCAATATTGCGATATGCGATATAATAAACAAATGGTTTCATGAGTCAACTTGCTTGGTTAAGCAAAATGCACACACAGACTAGTGATAATTCTGAAATGTCTATTTCTCAAATCAAACTAGAAACAACAACTAAATGATTGATAACACCTGATCAATAAGCCATTGATGTCTGGATAAAAAAATCTTTTAATTTTAATTTAAGTGAACTTCAAACAATCCTCACATAAACCCATAATAAATGTCATATTTACCTGTGCTCTTCCTGTCTACAGGTAGGACATATACAGAAATTGAATTAAGTTATCAAACAGTCTGCGCTGCATAAATTATAAATTATATGGACTAAAATCCTATTTAAAGCTACACAAGTTCTTTGGTCAAGAACAGTGAGTGTTTTTATCTGTTCCCTTTGTTCTTTGATTAACTTTACTGACAGAAAGCATTATTGGATGCTGGCCCTTTAAGAGTTGCTGAGACGCGGATCTCACACGCGCCTTATTCTCTCACAACTCTTTACGACCATCATAAAACTGCTCTTATGTTATGAAGACACTCGACAAATAATATTTTGGCATAATTGTGTGTGTTATTGTTCGTTCACTTCAAGGGGAAAGAGACTGTATTCTGGCGCGCGGTCTGTGTATGCGCATGATACTGGCGCGCGTCTTTCAGTCAGGACATTCACAGGCAGCGCGCTCTCTTTTGACTTGTCTCGTTGAATGGTTTAAAGCATTCGCATGAATAAGAGCGGGATCATGTAACACTAGCCAAAGGATGACAAAAAATAACAGATGCTGCGATATAACAGCCCTAATTTGTTTATTTCATATAAAATCGCAGTATTTTGCGTCATATAATCGCATAGGCTTGACATCGCGATTGCGATATGATTAATCGTGCAGCACTACTTAATGGTAATGCTATAAAATGCTATAAAAATGCTATAAAAAGAGAACGGAATGGTACGCAGCAAGCTAACAGGCCTGATTAAAAGGACAGGAAAAAATTATGCATTAGTGCACAAGCATTCGCTGAAACCACTGAGTACAGTGACTAAAAACAATCTTTTACTGCTGCTGTTATTAACTGCCTTTAATTTAGTGCTTCACTTTGTAAACACCGTTTTAATTTAACCTATTTCTGCGGTAGCGCTATTTTAATTCATCACTTATGTTGCGAGCGAACTGATTGCGCAACCTGATGCTCGAGACAAAATACAGACATCCCAAGTCTTGCGGAAGTTCCGGAAGTCATCCGCAGATTGATATCTCCCTGATGCCCGCAAATTAGTTCAAACTCCCGGAATCTAGAGCGCCCAAGCAAGAGCGCGCATGCGAGACAGAAGAGACTGTGCTCCAAACATAGACTGTAAAAAAGATCTCGGTCTCTGCGCGCACGGCAGATCGGCGAAGGGAGAGAGACCTTGCGTGTGTCTCATGAAGCGCAGCGCATGTAAGACAGAGAGCATCATGATTGGCCTGTTTCAACCAATTACCAGTAAACGCACCCCGTGACGTAAGCAGACCAACTAATCGATAATGACATTCGTTGTCAACTATTTTAATAATCGATTTTAATCGATTAAATCGATTAGTTGTTTCAGCCCTAGATTTATCTGACCTTGGTGACGTGAGGCCGCTAGCAGACGGTCGGTTTAGCCAGTCTGTCTGCTTCCTGACCTGAGCCCCAGATTGTCATGTTTTATCTCTAAGACTATGAGCCAAATTACTAGAGAGAAGAGCAGCACCAGCCCAGGAGGGATGGATACCATCTCTTTTCAACAGATCAGGCTTGCCCTAAAAACTTTTCCAATTGTCTATGAATTCTATATTATTCTGCGGACACCACTTCGACAGCCATCCATTGAGTGAGGCCAATCTGCTAACTATCTCATCACTCCTGTGTACAGGAAGGGGGCCAGAGCAAATTACAGTGCCGGACATCGTACTTGCGAGTTCATACACCTCTTTAATATTAATTTTGGTGATCTCCGACTGGCGGAGTCGAACATCATTAGTGCCGACATGAATAATGATCTTAGAGAATTTACGATTAGCATTAGCCAGCACTTTTAAATTTGCTTTGATGTCAGGCGCTCTGGCTCCCGGCAAACATGTGACTATGGTGGCTGGTGTCTCTATTTTCACGTTCCGTGTGATCGAATCACCAATTACCAGGGCACAATCAGCAGAATTCTCAGTGGGTGTTTCACTGAGTGGGGCAAATCGGTTTGTTATGGGAATCGGAACGGAAGAGTGGTTCTTTGATCCGCGACTAGAACGATCTCTCACTGTCACCCATCTGCCCTGCTGCACGGGCTCTACTTCAGCCGGAACCGAATCATGTAAAGAGTTCACTATGCTAGGCGCATCCAAAACACTATCTAAAGATCTAGCATTCTTACCATCCTCAATTAAAGTTTGGATGCATGTCTCTAGTTCTGAAATCTTCTCCGTCAGCCTGACTGTCTCCTTGCATTTATCACATATTGCCTTTATTGCCATCGGAGAAGGCTATACTAAACATATGACATGTGACACAGGTGACAATAACAGGACAAGAAGACATTACTCACCGTGTTTGTTGACTGATTCTTACTTAACTGGACTTTTTGAACTCCAAGGCGCGGGCACGCGAGAGAAAATAAATAAATAAATGAGCGCACGGGTGGCGCGTTAGCAGGCTAACGTTAGCGAGTTACTAGCGTGCTGTGTTAACAATAACAGAAGCTAGAGATGTAAGGTTAATCTGAGATGTTGGGTAAGCTGTATTTAGTAGTATAAACAACTAGATAGTAAATGATGGCTCAAAACATAAAGAAAAAATCCTTGCCATTAATGCTTGGATAACACACATACGTCTCCTTCCATTAATAATAATATTGTCTAGTGCCGTGGCTCTGATATATGTAAACCTACCAACGTCCATTGCCATGATTTTTTTATCGTGAGAGGAAAAATTACGTTTTAGTCGCATAACATCAGTTAATGGAAACGCCGTCATTTCGCAATCGTTTTTTATCGATATTTAGAAAAAAACGCAAAAGTTTTGCACAAATCTGTAATGGAAACGCGCGCCTTATGACAGATTTTTTACCGTAGAAAGAAATAATTCCTTGTGATCCTCTTGAAATTGTTGCAGACCTACTGTTAGATGTTCAATGAAACAAAAATGATTCACCATGCACTGAATATCAGAGATAAAACGAAGTGCTTTCGGGTCTGTCGTACATCTGCACATATCAAGCTCGCACATAAGGGTTCGGCGCATAGAAATGTTCAGCACTCGCCCTTCGGCCTCTTGTGCCGCATTCACTTCCTTTAGATTCTCAAAGCGTCCTCTCCGTCAGCTTTGCTCCTAGGTCAGAGCTTCCGGCCCCTGTGGACCCACTTTATGCTGACAACTGCTTTCTGAAGTGGAAGAGACTGCACTGCAGATATGGATCACAGCGCTGCCAGATACTCATCCTAGTACTGACAAACATGAGCAGTGTAGCATTTGAGCTGAGGAGATTCAGAGATCCTGTACACTAGAGTTGGAGGGAGAAATCAATGCATTAAGACATCTCCTGCTTAAATGATTCTTATTGAAAAGCATATGCAAAACCAAACTTATTCTATTGGTGAATCAGAACAGACATGGTTTATATTTTACGTTTTTAGTTTTGCAATCTTTACTAAATGTGAGCATGAGCCATCTTAACTTGACAAAGATTTGCACCCATGCACAATTTTTTAAATGTATCAAGAAATTTCTCAAAAAATTCCCAACACCTCTGTAAACACGCTTCCTTTAGGTCCAGATTTATTAGAGCTACGACATAGCTTTCTGGTTTGCATTTGTTGCAGCTTGTGTTTTGTGTTTGTTCTTGGAGATTAGACTTGGAGTTACTCTTTATAAGGGTTGAAGAACTTGTAAAAGCAAGCTAGTACCTTCTCTTTTGGACAGCATTAATTAATAGGGATTTCTGAAATTAATGAATGATTGAATGAATTAAAAAATGAACGATTTACTGAAAATTAAACCGTTAGTTCACCCAAAAATTACAATTATCTCATAATTTACATACCCTCTCAAGCCATCCTATGTGTATGTGACTTTCATCTTTCAGCCAAACACAATCAGAGTTATATTTAAAAAATATCCTGCCTCTTCCAAGCTTTATAATGGTAGTGAATAGTTTTTGAAGACCAAAAAAGCTCATCAATACATCATAAAAGTAATCCATACAACTCCAGGGGGTTAATAAAGACCTTCTGAAGCGAAGCAATGCGTTTTTTTTTTGTAATAAAAATGTCCATATTTATAACTTCTGAAGCGAAGCGATGCGTTTTTGTAAGAAAAATATCTTGCATCAAATACGTCACTACAAATGTAAATGGGCCTAATGGGCCTAGACTGGAAACATTTTTACATTTCAACACTGAGATTGCATTAAGAAAACCACATAATGGATATAAACATGGTAAAATGTGTTCAAAGTAGCTGTGAGTACAACACTAATTGCTGAAAGTAAAAGCAAAATGTACCAATATTTTGTTTAAAAGTTTGAATAGCATTAAGACATCCGGATACAGGTTTGAAACGACATGAGGGTGACTAAATAATGAAATTATTTTCATTTAAGGATGGTGTATTCATGTAAAACACTGTATAAGCAAACCTAAATTACAGGTTGTTTAACTTCCTCCTCAGTCTTTATAATGAGTGCTGCAGTGTGGAGAAGGTTTGGGCGGATCTTTGACAGTCTTGTTCATCTCATAACTTATAATCAGGTGACCAGGCGTCCCGGTTTTCTTCACAAGGTGTGTCCCAAAGTCCCTACCCTGAAAATCCAGAGTTCTCGCGAGAGCACAATTTGAATTGAGTCACTCTGGCATTGAGTAATAATGCTCATTAACTATGCCCTTGTAGCCGAACTGCTCCAATCACATCGTTGTATCTGATATAGGCGAGCTAAACAGATGACGACAGCACTGTGATGTCGAAGTCATTAGTAAACTATGCAAGAAAACATTGCAAGAACACCAGTTGTTTGAAACGGCTTTGGCCGCTACAATGAACGAGTTAGACTTGGCTTTTTATCTGAAAGAGGATAAATCAAATAAATAATCCTTTGCAAGAAGGAAGTTTTTGCTGTTTTGCCGACCAGATACGGCAAGAGTCTAATCTACCAGTTAGCTCCGCTGGTAGCTAAGCGCATGAAGCGTATTGTTGTGATTGGTCGTAGTGTTATCCAATTGCGTGCAGTGAGATTTTCAAATGCATGCTTGGTGCTGCCCCTCGAGTTGGCCGATTTTCATTACTCAATGCCAGACCCTTAATCTTTCGGATTTGGGTCTAGATTTCCAGGCTACAAAGTCCCAACAATTCACTAACAAACGTAAATGTGTGCCTGGTTTATCAGTTGAACTCATGGGAGAGAAATTGTGTTTCTGGAATCGTTCCTCAATAAGGAAAACAGGGGAAGCATTTTAACATCATAATTATACATTTCACCTGTTTTTCATTGTTTTGCATTTGGTTCTGTTCAGAATTTGGGGAAATGCTACTAGTCAGTACAGTAGTCAGGTCAAGTCAAGTCACCTTTATTTCTATAGCACCTTTTACAATACAGATTGTTTCAAAGCAGCTTCACAGTAATAACAGGAAAATAATGCAACAAAGTTTGTTTCTAGAAGAAAATAGCGTCACAATCCAGGTTAAGTAAGTTCAGTGATTGTCATACGTTTGCTGGATTAGTTGTGCTTTTTTCTGTCCAATATACAGTACTTCTTCTGCTTATTTCTTTCTCGCCATTTACTTTTCGCTTCCCTGCTTTCTTTCTTTGACCTTGTTTCACTCTGACTTTGGCTTGTTTTGTGTCCCCCCCCCCCACCAGCCCCCTGTTGGCCCCGCCTCCCACCCGATGGCTCCGCCCAGTCCCGGGACCAACAGCAGCACCAATCACAGCAGCAGCAGCAGCACGGCCGGCTGGGAGCAGCTCAGTAAAACTAACCTCTACATTCGTGGGTTACCGCCAAACACCACCGACCATGACCTGGTCAAGCTCTGTCAGCCGTGAGTACCACCCTAACTTTCATTTCTGGAGCTATTACCTGCAAAACGTAGCCTGACATTGAGACGTGGTCTGGGAACCACATGTTCATTTTCTCGTATTTGAGGCGTGGTTTACGAATGCCCAAAGCCGTTTAGTGGGTGCTAGGAATGTCTATCAAATGCGCCTGTACGTAGCTCATAGCCAATCGTTTCAATCATACCAGATGACGTATGTAGAGCGACAGAAATTAGACGAGGAAGAAGACGATGGGTCAGAGATTTATGTGTACACGATGGCTTATGTATCTAAGGCTGCATCGAAAGGTAACTTCGCGTCTGCTGCCATGTTTGATCCATAGGTATAAACAAACTGCTTCGGTGTGTCGCATAGACGTCGTCATCGTCTTGCTGCTCCCTCCCCGTTCTGTGATTGGTCCCCTCGCTGTGGCGAAAATCTGGTCCATGGTATCCAGACTGCCTAGCAGCGTGAATAAAATCGCTCTGCGGAAAGGCAGCATGGGGAAACCCAGGCTATGCAAAACGCAGGCAAATATCAGGATTATGGCTGCACTGTAATGCTAACTGGATTATTAACCACGATTATTGTCATTTTAGAAATGTATTCTACTTAAAGGGATAGTTCACCCAAAAATAAAAATCACCCCATGATTTACTCACTCTCAAGCCATCCTCAGTGTGTATGACATTCTTCTTTCAGACAAATACAATCGGAGTTATATTAAAAAAATATCCTGGCTAATCCAAGCTTTATAATGGGAGTGAATGGCTGGTGAAAATTTGAAGCCCAAAAAAGTGCATCCATCCATTATAAAAATACTCCACACGGCTCCGGGGGGTTAATAAAGGCTTTCTGAAGCGAAGCCATGTGTTTTTGTAAGAAAAATACCCATATTTATAACTTCATAATCCAAAATAGCTAACTTCCGCCAGACGACTTTTTCACCAGCCATTCACTCCCATTATAAAGACAGGACATTTTTTAATATAACCGTAATTTTCATTTTTTGGGTGAACTATCCCTTTAAGCACAAATCACAAGAACGTCAACTCGCATGGTTTATTTGACCTCATATAGTTTCATGTAATGCTTGCCTCACAAATTAACACTTTTTACCTTTTTACCAGTGGTCAAATATCACCTGATTAGGCTTAATTAATCGAGGGAATCAGAAATCATGATCACGATTAAAAAAAGATTTAGAGTGCAACCCAAATCAGAATATTATTTTTAAGCTACTGTTATCATACAGCCCTCGCTTAAGAGTACCGAAAGACTTAATGATTTAGGAAACCACTCTGAGAGTTGTTTTATTTGCTGTAGTAGAAGATAAGATGAACAGTGTGGCCTCCAGCGCCCCAGTTTGTCCGTATGTGTCTCGTTAAGCCCAGTTTCACGGCGAGACAGCAGCTCCTCCAAATGAAGATCGATTACTGTGGCCGATGAATCAACAATCCAATCGCTGCTTTACAGGGTCATATTTGTAGTCCATTCCCAGTTCTTTTTGAAACAATGTGCCGTTTTTGCTTGATGAATGAATGCTTCAATGTGGTCGAATGGCTCTGAGGTCAGTCTACTGATCAGAGATGGTCCGTTCATAAATGGAGGCAGATTATTGAGAGACGTACAGAGATCTGAGGACTGTTTCACACTCGATGCAAGTCAGCAGCATCTTTGGCATGATGTCAATTATCACAAAAAAATATTTTGACTCAGTTTTTGTGGGGGTTTTTTAAAATAAAAAGGGACAATTTGTGGCTACGGTGAGACAGATGGAGCAACATTTCCATTGTAAAAGCAGAATTGTGGAGCTTGTGTTTGTTATTAAAGCATTCCTGTATTTTACTTGACAATTAAATCATCTTTAAGTGGGACTATGTTTCTACTGATTATTGATGTAATATGTCGTCAAGTTTGCTCCATGTGAACAGACTCGTTCTGGTATTCTTGCGCTTAAGTCACCGCCATTAGCTATGTGCGTTTGACGTTGAAAACATTGGATTAAACTTAACGCAGGCAAGATAAATAAATGATTCTCTCACACTAGTATAAAGTCTTATATCTTCTTTTGAAACTGTGTTTTTTCTGTTGTTGTATTTTCTAAGGATGCACAATGTATCAGAATCATATTGATTATCGGCTAATATTCAAGAATAGTTTAAAAATATATCTATATTCTACATATATTGGATGTTTTCCAATAGTTCATTTCGCCTATTTTAACATGTAGATCACATTTGCAATCATCCAATATTCACAGATTATGTTTAAAGTTTTAAAAACGACACCATTATCGTCTGTGCAAACTACAAAAACGTGAATTTGTGAAAATGGTGATGTCATGCGCATGCGTATTTCACGTTCAGTCTAATAGGCGCATAGTGTTTCTTTACAAAGTGACATCGCAAAGTACTACTGGCCTAGAAGCATAATGCAGCGTTTTTAGTTTTAGTTTTAGTTTTCGGGGATCGTTTTGACAACGTTGTGGTCTGTACGTGAAAAAACTTTGTTTAGTACATCGTTGTCACGTAAACGCACCCTTAATTGAAAAACATTTAATTATATTAATAATTTAATAAAACTGTTAAATGTAATTTCTATCAAATCTAAAAATGAAACGTTTGTGATTCATGGATTCACTTGTAGCAAAACAATTGATTTTCAGTGTTTTATTTAATTTATTTAAATTTATTAATCTATTTATAAGTTCAATTATCGACTTATTTGTATTGGCCAGAATTTGAATATTTGTGCATATCTAGTATTTTTGAATTTCTATTTCTTGTGTTTTAATGCTTTTTTTTATAAACTGAGGAATTATGCAACAAATAATTATGCCGTAAATTCTGTCGATTTAATGGTTTATTCAACGGTGTTGGATAAAGAAAGAGTCATTGCTCGGCTCTGGGGTCTTAGTATTATAATCTCACACAGCCTGGCACTGCGGCCCAATGAACTCTCATATTTCGGTCACTCTGTGTCAAGGGCTGGAGGGTGACTTTCCCCTCTAAGAGGTCTGGGATGAATGCCATCAATAAAATATGAGGCATATGCTGTGTCGCTTTGAGTCTATTGGATGATTTGATGTGAGTTTCGAGCAGAATCACAGGACCGGTCCTCAGAGGACTCCTGTGAGTAAAGGCGCTAAGAAGACTGACAGATAGACCATACTGCATCGCTGCGGAGAGAAATGCAGTGTTGTTGGTGCGTCTAAGTTAGGGTGAGTGGGATGGCCAAATGGTAATTATATATCAGCTAGTCATTTTTGCTGAGCATTCAACACAAAAGTATATTAAATAACCATGTTTGGGAAGACTTTTGAAAGATAGTCAATTGAATTAAATCATTGTATTTTCATTTTTATTTGAGTTTTGATTGGATTTGAAGTTGGGCCAGAAATTGACATGGGATTGGGGCAAAAATGCAAACAAAAAGGCCACCAAATTCAAGATAAGGGGACAAAAAAGCCAACTCTGCTGTGTATAGATGGCGATTGTTGATGCTAATAAAATTTTATTGGTAACAATCTTTAAGTAATTGGTTAAATTTAAGTATTTGGCATACATACAGGTGAAACTCGAAAAATTAGAATATCGTGCAAAAGTTCATTTCTTTCAGTAATTCAACTTAAAAGGTGAAACTAATATATTATATAGACTCATTACATGCAAAGTGAGATATTTCAAGCCTTTATTTGTTATAATTCTGATGATTATGGCTTAAAGATATGGAAAACTTTGCACAATATTCTAATTTTGAACTTGGGGTCTTAATAAGCTGCAAGCCATAATCATCAAAATTATAACAAATAAAGGCTTGAAATATCTCACTTTGCATGTAACGAGTCTATAAAATATATTAGTTTCACCTTTTAAGTTGAATTACTGAAATAAATTAACTTTTGCACGATATTCAAATTTTTCGAGTTTCACCTGTAGAGACATTTAATAAGCTAATTCCCTTACAAAGGTCAAAAAATGCCCCTAATTCTAGTTGGCACATATTGCACCTTAATGGAAAAGTTGATTTCTGATCCTGCTTTACATTATAAAACATTTTAATAGAATTCCTATCTACATTTAAAAACGTTTTGAAGCACATCATTTGGCTTCTATATTAATGCGGCTCGTTCCAACTATGAATGTCTAACCTTTTGATTTATTTAGGACACATCCCGCTGTGAATTTTTGCAGTACTCTGTGTTTGTTCTTAGCTGTCACACGTGAATCAGTCCTGTCCACTGATGGTGCTGTAAAAGGGTGTAGAAACGTATACTGTTTGCTCCAACCCCAAGAACAAGCGCAACATCTTTAGAGGTGTATAGTTTCAAAGGAGCACGAGGTTTGTTTTGCTGCATCGCTAGCAGAAGCAGAGCACAGAATGATCCTGTTACTGGATCTCGGATGGTGACTGGATGAAAGACCACTGATGTGACTTTGAAGTCTCATTTTCCTCCTCTGAGGCCTTCATCAAACTTCCTCCCACTCTATATACACACACACACACACACACACACACACACACATCAACGAACATCGACTTTGTAACACATTGCCCTTTGTGTTTGCTAATTAGAAGATCTCATTACTCAGGACCAGAAGCAGGACTCAACAATATAACCTTTTTTCTTTTCTTTTTTTCCTTTTATGGACAGATATTTGCACTGGCCAGCAATTTAATTGTATGTATCAAAAATAAATTGTATGTATCATATAAATATATATATATATATATATATATATATATATATATATATATATATATATATATATATATATATATATATATATATATATATATATATATATATATATATATATATATATATTAAATGCCTAAGAAGTCATGAAAAATATAATAAATACATATTAAAATATTCGAGTAAGTTCATGTAACGTGTAATAAGGACACTGTAAAATAAAGTGTTGCCGGCTTTTTTTTACCCTAAGAAGTCTAAACTAATGTTCCTGCATCTCAAGCGTCTGCAGTGAAGAGACACATTTATAGGGTTAGAGTCCAACGTCACTTTGTTTCTTGAAGAAATCAGCTTTTTATATTTGCATCACCTCAAATAACTTTTCAACTGTACGCCTTGTGATGTTCACAGGTTTGTCCTCAGAGGAATTCAAGCAGTGTCTTTAATTAGAAAGGCTGTGCCGTGTAAAGACTAAAGAGAGCACAGTTCATCTATGGGCGTGATTGAGGCTCTGGATTAGTGTTGGGCTTTTCACTGGAGGGTCAGTGGTGTGATCGTCTAACCCTTCACTGTATTTAGCCTAATCTCATCCTGATGGCTAAAGAGATTTGTCCTTTGACCTTTCTGGTGTAACCTTTTCCAGGACACATCCCTGGGAAAGATGTGAGGTCAGAGGTATCAATGTCATAACACAAGCTTATGGGGCTTTGAGAATCAGATAATATGTTGAACCATGCAACATCCGATCAGTGTGTGTGGATTTGATCCTCTATTCTTCGGCTGCTTTTTTGACTGCTGATGCGATTCTGTTAGGGATGCTGCGATATAGTTACATTTGACAATATTTTTCAGCGGTTTGATGCTCCTATTATTCAGTATCTCAATATTGATGTGTTTGCTCTGTCTGAAACTGTTTTAAATTGTCTTTGTTTGTAGCCAAATATATTCAAAATGTTTAACGCTTATGAATGTTGATTCAAAATGTTGTCCATCAGATTGGACATCTGCAAATAACATGATCAGTAAGTCATGACAACATACAGTATGTTTTTACATTACTTCAACTCATCAAGTCTTTGGGCTTTATTGTGTTATGTATTTTTTTTAATGTATGACACAGTTTCATACTGTTTTATATTTTTATATTTAAGTGGTCAAATAAAATCAATCAATCAATCAATCAATCAAAATTTAGTGGAAGTGTATATAGCCTTTTTTATTTATTTTTTCATAAAAAGATTCAACTTTTTTGAAGTCAGTTTAATGTAATTTAAGTTGAAATGACTTACTCAGCTAAGTTGATTGTACTGTGTGTGTGTCTGTCTGTGTGTGTGTGTGTGTGTCTGTGTGTGTATGTGTGTGTGTGTGTTGGTGTAGATTTTGGTTGCAACACCTCATACTGAAATTGAGATTTTAAAAATGCATCTCTTTACACATCATGCCATATATACTAAATATACATTCTTTGGCAGCCTAAAAATTGCCACCATAAACACATAGGGCCCTATTTGAACGATCTAAAACGCAAGTGTCAAGCGCAAAGCTCAAGTAACTTTGTGGGCGGATCTCGGCGCTGTTGCTATTTAACCGGCGGGATAAATGACTCTTGCGCCCGACGCAAATCTAAAAGGGGTTGGTCTGAAGTAGCTTCATTATTCATAGGTGTGGTTTGGGCGTAACGGAGAAACAAACCAATAAGAACGTCATATCACATTCCCTTTAAGAGCATGATGAACGAGGTGCGCCTGTTCCATGGCGCAATACTATTATAACGGCGCAAGGACCAGCGCGCTTCAGAATCGGTTCACAGCCGAGGAGATCGATGTTCTCGTCAGGGCCGTAAAAGAAAGAGAAGTGACATTGGGAATGGGACAAACCCACCCAAATTAGCTTCGGTTAAACATGCATATAATAATTTGGGTAAATGTGTAAGCTTTATGCCTATTTTTCCCATCGTCATGGACACAACAATGATTTCCCTCGTGTTTTAATATTTTTCCTTATAATAATGTATCATTTGCAAAAAGGAAAATGCATCTGTGTAGATGAGAGAATCATCTACAGTGTATGCGTGTTGTTCACACTCTGTATTATGGCCAAGCATGCGCGCTTAAAATAGCATCTGAATGTACGCGCAACGCGCCACTGACTTTAGACCAGGTTTTTTCTGGTCAGTGGCGCAATTGTTTTCTGGAACTGCAAAATAGCACCAGGGATTGTTTGCGCTGGAACACGCCTCCTTTTTTGCGCCGACCCGCCCAGGGAGCGCAAGTTCATTCCCTAGTTTGCCGGCGTGCGTCTGTGGAGGGAAAAGTCCGCTTTGCACGGGTGCAAAATACGAATGATACATGCGTCGGTGTACAAAGTCAATTGCGCTGGGTGCAAGATAGGGCCCATAGTGTGAATATGATCTGTGACTGGAATCAGTCCAGTTTGCTCTGTGTTGATTATCCTGAGAATCTTATCTTATCCTGATATCGTCTTCATTACCATACTCTAAAACCTCAGTGCATAGATGTTTGTTTATTTTTAAAAAGCATGCTGGGGTGTAAAATAATTTTTCATTTTCATTCTCTTCTGTATGTTACTGAAGATAGAAAAAGTGCATGAGAACTGTGCTTGTGAATTGTTGCTGAGAGGATTTTACTCTCAAAAAAAAAAAAAAAATCCACTCAACATAAGCGCCTGTAAGTCGCATTTTCATGCAAATCAGAGTATGGCTTTCCGGACCCTTTCACCTTTGCATATATCCAGACTAGAATATATTAAAGAGCCTGTCCTTAAGGAAACGCTGTCTAGTTGGAAATGAACCAAAACCAGGGCAGTTCTCCAAGGGAGGGAACATTCCTCAAACATTCTTCAAGGGTTGTGCGTTCTTGTGTTGGGTCACTTAGCACTGCATCCTACCCAGACGTGGTGCAATAAAGTGACTAAATAAAAGCTATTTCTTCCTTGTTCCTTTGAGTTTTTGTCTTAACCAGGTGCCATGAGTGACATGAGTTTCCATTTCTGCAACGTCATGAAATCTCATTGGCCTAAATCCCGCTCCACATAACTGTATATACCTTAAACATCAGATAAGTGGACAATTAAATTATTGCTAACAAACTTAAGTGTTTTATGCGCTCACACACCAGAGAAAGCTCTGACTGAGCATTTGATGGATATTAATGTTTAAGTGCATTTTGAGGATGTGGAAAGAGCCAGGTCAGCAGGTCAGTTTCCTCTCTGAAAATCTGTGTGTCGAAGCCGAACTTTCCTCAATTTTCTCATGATGAGGTTTTGTTCATGATGGAGTGTCTCTTTCCTCCACATCCTTACGACACACCATTCCCATTGGATCCGTGGATTTGTAGAGACTTTAATGTCACCTTTAGAGTGTTACTTTGGTCACTATAACAGTATAAAGTTGCTCTTGAGAAAAATGTGGTCATCTCCATCTCATCACCAGCTAGTTGTGATTTCCAAACCAGGAAACGGCAACAGAAATTTCTAAAATGAATGTCAGGGTTTGTAGTTATGCTCAGATCTGTTTATTTTGTTTCATAGAGTAATGCAATGTATTTATATATATATACATGAGAGAGAGCAAGTCTAAATATAGTCTAAAATAGTCTTAAAATGTATGCATTTACAAAACGTGATTTAAATAAAAATAAAATCTATAAGCTCATCCACAAGTTCACAAAAAGGTTTATATATTTGCAAACAGCAATTCACAAACTCATAACTCACAAATTCATATCGACATATGATACAACCAAATTTACTTTTACGAAATAAGATGCACACATATTCATGAATACACAAGCATGTTTGCACCTTTCTGTATGAATTGATTGTTTAAACTGCATTTGAAAATCCTGGAGATCTATATATTGTAAATGCATTAATTTTCTAAATATTTTAGCTTCATATGCAGTCTCTATGAAATCATTTTTAAAAATCCTCATTCAGTATTCGCAAAAGAATTGGAAATACATTAGTCAAAAAAAGTGTGGGTACCCTACATGTATTTGTATTGTAAATCTATACTGTTTTTTTTGGTTTGTTTTAACATACCAATACTCTTATGGTCACCAATAATCTCAACAAATATAGGAAGACTGCGTTGTTTTGCTTACGCCGAGTTATGAAACATCGCCCTGAGCTCGTACTATAGAGATCAATACGCTTCTGGTGGAGAGTAACTGGAGCTGCCGTCAGGCGCTATAATGGGATCAAGACTGGGGCTGAAATGGCAGGTGAAACACCAGTCACATTGTTCTCTCGGTCATTCAATCCGTCTCTCTGCCTCTCCTCCACTGTCTGGCCGCTGCAATTCAATTGTAATAGATTTTCAGTGGACGCTAATGGAGAGCCGGCCTATTAGGACGGGTTTTTCCTCCTGATGGCCTCGTCGTTTTCCGGTAAACCAGGCGATGAAGCGCATAAAAAGGCCCATAAACGCTGTTGTGCTGTCTCTCTGGACACGAGATTAATGAATGACATTTATCAACTTTTCATAACGCGTCTGTGCCAAAACTTGGTGAGCTGGCTACGTAGGCGGCATTTAAAGGGATCAAAAAGTCAGTTTCAAACGTCGGCTAAATTCTAAGGCAGCGTCACTTTTATTCTTTGTTTAAAATGCTTTGAACGTATTTTATTTGATATGTGTGTGCTGTATACTTTTGTGGAATAAGTGCAACAGAAGTATTCATTTTCTCCATAGGGGAATTGATTTTGAACTAGGCCATAACATTTAAACCGTTAAAGACAGACCTACTGTGAGCTACAAGGTTGTTAATTGATCATATATGCTTTTGATGAAGCAATCAGCACACATTATTTTAACATTTGTTTTTAAATAATGTGAATTACTCATGATTCCGCTTCGAAATCTCCACCAATCAGAGAAGAAAATTGCGCCAAAATGATGCTCAACCACTGCAAATTACAGTCTCTCTACGCTCTCAACTATTTAAATATTTGCATTTAGATGCATACTTAGACAAATATATGGGATTGTTGTCATTAAGTCATTAAGTACAAGTTTGGTTTGTTTTTTTCATTGCAAAATGTAACTATATTATCGCCCAGCTCTTTATATAAAGTTGGATATACAAGAAATACAAGTAAATATACAAAGATATACAAGTATGTCCAACTTTATCTCTATACATACAGTATACACACATAGAGCGATTATATACTTTGTACCAAATCTCAAATGCTTTATTATTTATATCGTCTCAACGTGTAAACTATATGATTATCCAGCTCTAATCTCCTACATGTATGCAAGGCATGAAAATATTAATATAATAATCATTAACATTATGATTTTCTGCTTTGATGTGTATTGTGAAAAGTGCTATATAAGTAAATTTGACTTTATTACATACACAAGTCCTGTATATTTGACTCTCTGTCCCATTTTCAAGCAGTTTTTTGCTTAAAATATAAGTTTGGGTCACACTGACTTTAGATTAGGGTCCAATTCTCACTAGTAACTATGATTTTTCCTCCATAAACTCCTAATTACTGTATATTAATAGTTAGTAAAGTAGTTGTTAAGTTTAGGTATTGGATAGGATTAAGGGAAGTAGAATATTGTCATGCAGAATAAGGCATTGATATGTGCTCTATAAGTACTAATAAACAGTCAATATCCTAGTAATATGCATGCTAATAAGCAACTAGTTACTAGTGAGAATTTGACCCTAAATTAAAGTGTTACCAAAGTTTGTAATGTGATGTGGTTTCTGGTTGGTTGGTTGATTCATGGCTTTTGACTCGTTAACAAAAAAAAAAAAATGTAATGTGAAAAATACTTCTGGAACGAAGGCCGCTGTAAACGTGTTCTCCGAGTCCCTGAAAGCATTGAATTACTTTATTTTTCCGCCACCTAACACCTCCGCGCTTTTGATTGAAGCACGGCTTCCATAAGCCGCTCAGGAAGAAGCTCGTAATTGATTAATATTAGGTCAATTGGTGCAAAAAAAACGTGTCCGCCCTGGAGAAGCAGACCTCGAGGTCACAGACTTTAGAAGTCTGCTGTAATTGGATTTCAAATCTCACGAAGGCTTTCCTATTTGTGTTATTAATTGAAAGAGCTTAATTACCTTTTTTTTTTCTTTTTCTTGCCATCGGTGGCTGTGGAAGTACTCGTGAGGTCATATTGGTGCTGAGGTGCCCATCCTGTGAGGTCAAAGGTCATGTTTTCACTCGCATGTGCCTTACAGCATTCCACTGCAGTTTTTATAACCTCCTCATAAATCAATCACGTTTGTGGCTCCGTTAACCTCCTCCAGAGACGCTTCCTCCTGCAGATCTCGTTTCTGGCCTAGAAGTGTGCAGGATATACCTCAATACAATCAAGCGCTGTTAAAGATTCACTTCTTTTACATTTTCTGTTTTATAGACATACATCTTAGAGGAGTAGTTTGCCCAAAAATGTAAAAAAATTATAATAATTTACTGTTTCTTTCAAACAAAATATTTAAATATTATTGTAGGACTTTGGTTTGTTTAATTTGCAACTGCGATACTAAAATGCATTAAATATTTTCACAATATATTTGCTTGCAATTAAAATTCAAGCAATTTTGTAAATTATTTGATTGTGCTTTTTTAAAGTCATTTGACCAGTTTAAATTTTAAGCTGTATCATCCTACTCTAGTCTAATTCGCACACATAAGGTCATTTCATATTCAATATTCATATGCAAATACATATTAGTGTTATTTTAGTATCATTAATATACTTTTATTATAAGTTTCTCACAAAAATGTGAAATGTTGCCTTGGCCACTATCTAAAATGAATTAAGTTGTTTTATATATTTTATTTTATTTCTGTGAATGGTTATTTTATTTCAAGTAATGAAAATGTATCTTATGGTTTTTGTTTTAGTTAACAATAATAACCCTGGTACATATATGTTAAATTAAATTTTGACTGTATACATCTGCACTCAAAGTATCGTCATGTTTCACGTGTTTCATACATGATGTTATGATTTTTTTGTTGTTGTTCAAACTGAGTCATTTATATCCGTGTGTGTGTGTGTGTATGTTCTAAAATCCATAACACATCTCTGTTTGTTCTTGTTATAGGTATGGAAAAATCGTATCAACCAAGGCCATCTTAGATAAAACCACAAACAAATGCAAAGGTACGTGTGTTTATGTTCTGCCCTCTAATATGTGTGGCTCAAAATCTGTGCAGTTTTACTGTTTTGCTCTAAGATGGGATTTCATCTTCCCCTGAGAGCTGCTTATTGTATTAATGTGTGCACACCAACTTTCAATTCAAATGTAATTAACAAATCACAAAAATTGCTTTTCATGGCTGAGATAATGAAAGAGCGCAGTGCAACAGTGTGGTGATAATTATTAAAATCCCATTCATTTTCTCCACGGAGAAACTGATTTTTAAATGGTTAGTTCACCCAAAAATGATAATTCTGTCATTATTTACTCGCCCTCATGTCGTTCCAAACCTGTAAGACTTTCGTTCATCTTCGGGAACACAAATGAAGATCTTTTTGATTAAATCTGAGAGATTTCTGTCCCTCCATTGACTAAGGTCTATTGCAAGAACTAAAATGCATTTTAAGGCCCTTGCACACTGAGTACGAAATTTTCGTATGCGTTTTTTCGTATTCGTGATCCGGTGGCTCTGAATTGTCAAAACACCATTCAAACTGCTTGCTACGGATGCGAAAAACACAGAAAATCGAACCCGATTCGATTTTTTTTATGACAGACGAAAGTATCGGAGGCAGTGTGCAAGCGTGATTGACATGATTTGATTGATGTGATTGACATGACATGAGCATATTTATTTTTTAACGTGTGAAAATTTCGGACTCAGTGTGCAAGGGCCTTAAAGGGTTAGTTCACCCAAAAATGAAAATGATGTCATTAATGCCTCTCCCTCGTGTCGTTCCAAGCCCGTAAGACCTCCGTTCATCTTCAGAACACAGTTTAAGATATTTTAGATTTAGTCCAAGAGCTTTCTTTCCCTCCATTGTAAATGTGTGTACGGTATACTGTCCTTGTCCGGAAAGGCAATAAAGACATCATCAAAGTAGTCCATGTGACATCAGTGGGTTAGTTAGAGTGTGTTGAAGCATCGAAAATACATTTTGGTCCAAAAATAACAAAAACTCCGACTTTATTCAGCATTGTATTGTCTTCCGGTTCTGTTGTGGATCCGCGTTCAGTGACGCCGCTGACGTAAGACGCTGCTGACGTGTGTCTGGTGCGTCCGTGTATTCGGGTTCAAATAAATATGGCTTGGAACGAGTCGTTATAACATAATTTTCATTTTTGGGTGAACTAACCCTTTAAAGTGCGTCTTCTACACTTTAATGGACAAATAAAAAAACATTGCATTACTGTATATTACATTCCAGTGTTGATTTATTTTGATTCATTATATTGCCCGTATATTATACAAGTGTGTGTGCAAATGTGTAATGCGACGTGAGTGTTTATGCAGGCGTGTGTTTACGCCCTGCTCTCCGTCACTGCACAGTTATGCTGTCGTGTGGGTGTATCGGGAAACAGATGCGCAGTCGCTGCTTCCCAGACCCCTCGCTGTTATTCCTGTCCTGGCCTCGGTGTCCTGACTGAGGCCTGTGGGGTTTGTTCCAGGATCTGGCTCGGTTCCTGGGCTTGGCACCTCGGAGCACGCCTGCCCTGGAGCATGTGGCTTAGTCACAGCGCTGTGGATTATTTATGTGCTGAGTAATTTCAGTCAGGCCCGAGGAGGGTGTTGATGGACCGGTTTCACGTCTTAGTTTCCTGTGGTCCAGCCCTTCTCAACCCCGCAGGAATTTTAAAGAAGCCGGATGGAAAATGTTAACCCCCGAGTATCCCTGTGATGCACTAATGCAAATGATCTAAACCCAACCCATAATCTAACCAGTGAAGCCCGACTTTCACTTTCACATCAAACTGATAAACACTACGCTCATTGTACACTTTCGACGTGATTTAGCAGGAAGTGTAAAAATAAGCTTTTTATTTGAGTAAAGATCATATCATTCTGGTTTAGACTAGTTTCACATTTAATTTAATTGACCCCGTAAAGACGTGTAATAATAACCTAATAATAATTATTTTTTGAAATTGAACAGTTTATTGAACCTTAAAATATTTTGAGAAATATACAAACATTTAAAGTTTCAATAATCTGTTCCATCATATTTGATACATCAGGTTTTTATGGCTCATATAGTATGATGTGGTGAGAATATGGAGCTCATATTTGAGGAGGAAAAAACACTATTTAAAAAAACAACAAAAAAATTGCACTTTGGTGCGGATACTGATATTTATATGGACAAAAATATTGCTTGTAATGTAAATCAATGAGATTTTGACATCGGACTGCTTGCATAAAATGCATATAAATATCAGTCGTCACTATATCTCCCAATCATATGTCTTTGTATGATTATATTTAAAAGCTGTTTTATGATCAAAGCTCTGTAGTTTCAACACCTATGCAATGCAATACAATGATGATTGAGAGATGAACAAATAAACGTTTATTAAAAGCCTGAGGATCATATTTGAGACTCATATTTTAACAGATTTTTCTAAAAGAATTTAATAATGTATGGATAATCAAGTAATAAGTTGCTTCAGTCCATTTAAGTGCTCATCTTGAACTGTTATATAAAGTTATTCTTATGTTTACTTTATACAAATCAGTAAAGATTTCACAGCAAAAAGACACGTGAATCACAAGCTGAAGATGAAAGTTTTTACAATTATACTAATCAATATGACAACAAAAGAAAAGCATCAATTTGAGGACAAAAGGAGATGATGTATATCAAATATGATTCAGTGGGCTTTATAGGCTTCATTATCTAAAAGAAGAAGATAAATGTGTCAATTTATGCTTTTTTGGAAGATATGACCGAGGGGTTAAAGTTGATTTAGCTAATTATTTTTTATAATTCTTTATTTTATTTTACTTTTTAATTTAATTTAATTTATTATTTTATTTTAATTTTACTTTACTTTTTTTTCCCATGAATCAGTTCAAAGTGTCAGTTTCAGTGAATCAGTTTGAACCTGATTCATTGAATCATTTGCAACATCACTTAACATTGCTCAAGAAGGCTCTCCATTTTTCATATATTAAAATGTCTTTGTAAAAATATATATATTTAGGAAAATATTGCAGTTTATTTCTCTGTTCTAGATTGATCCATATAAATGTGTTTTTATATTTATAAATGTATTTAACTTCTTGGATTAAACATTTTGAATCTACTTCACTACAGTGAAAGATTTGGCTGAAATGTTCATCTAATGAAAAAAAAACACTTTTTTATGCGTTTTCAAAGCATAAAAGATGTTTAAATCCGATTAAATCAGCTTTGCTAAACACCACATTGTGTTTTCTCTTACATCTAAACAATGTGATCTGATATGAAATGATGTTGCTGTCCGTAGCAGATGGATCATGATACCTGTGGCTGCGTTTAGTGAGTGTTTCTTTGTCCTGTACGTCATATATATATATATTTGAGCTATTAGTCAGGCTGTTCTGTGCTGGCTGTGTGTGTGGTTTGACCTGTTCGCAGATTAAATATAGCAACGGGCTGAAGCAGAGGAGTGTGAAGGGAGGAGCTGAACGTAAGGACTAATCTTGGATCGGCTTCCTCGTGTCCATTTAATTGTTCTCATTAGGGGAAGCAAACACTGATAGTGCAGCGGTTCTCTCACTCTGGGCTCTGTGATAGATTACTCACAACACACTTACTCACAGATAAGATGCAGCCGCTGATGCTTTCAGCCACGCTCTGCACACGCTCACAAGAGGTCCTGTGTCTGTTGCCGTTTTGTGCATTAAAAAAAAGTAATTTAAAATCTTTTGAGACTTGCATCTTTATTGTCTGGTAAATTGCATCACTTTTCCTGTAAATTACATCATTTCTAACATTTTTAGTAGCAGAGTTGCAGCTTCCCAAAACGTTTCGTGAAATTAAATTTTACATGGATACATGTGCACTTAATCGATTTATGTTTTTCTGGATGATATGACTATTAGGGATTAAAGTTGAATAGCTAATTGAGCAGGCGAAAAACATCTCATTTCATGAATAACAACGCTAACTTTCTATAAGAACCATCTATTAGAACTCTAATATGACAGTGGTCTTGGACTTTCTACTGTCACCTTTTTATTATTTACTTTACTTTACTTTACTTTACTTTACTTTACTTTACTTTACTTTACTTTACTTTACTTTACTTTACTTTAATCACCACAGTAATAATAGAAATGACAGAAAAAAGCAAAACAACAATTCATTTTTGAAGGTTAAATTGTATTATTTTTTATTAATTAATCAATCATTAATCATTTTTGCAGATTAAAAAAAATTTAATTTAAAAACTTTACTTTACTTTACTTTACTTGAATACCCACAGAGGATTATAGAAATGACAGAAAAAAGCAAAACAGGAATTCATTTTTGGAGGTTAAATTGTATTATTTTTTTATTAATTAATCAATAATATAAATTGTTTTTAAACAGTTTTACGCTATAGATTCACCCTAGTACGCCTTACTTTTACTTTACTTTACTTTACTTGAATCACCACAGAAAATAATAGAAATGACAGAAAAAAGCAAAACAGCAATTCATTTTTGGAGGTTAAATTGTATTATTTTTTATTAATTAATCAATCAATAATAATTTTTGCAGATTTTTTTTTTTTTACATTAAAAAAAAAAATAGAAATGACAGAAAAAAGCAAAACAGCAATTCATTTTTGGAGGTTAAATTGTATTATTTTTTATTATTTAATCAATAATATAAATTGTTTTTAAACAGTTTTACGCTATAGATTCACCCTAGTACGCCTTGTTTTCCAGGTTGAAAGTGTGTGCTGTCTCTTTAAAGGCGTATCTGAGAGCATGTTGTGGTTGTGTGTCTCTCAGGGTATGGCTTTGTGGACTTTGACAGCCCTGCTGCTGCGCAGAAAGCCGTCAGCGCTCTGAAGACCAGCGGCGTTCAGGCTCAGATGGCAAAGGTAAGAGCACACCTGAGCACACCTGTTCTTCCTGTCACCTGCAGCTCCTTCTGACACGCTTCACTGAACCCGTGTGACGTGTGTGTGTGAGTGCATCAACTCGAGGATTAAGACACACCCTCACAGGTGCAGCATCGAGACACACCCGCTGAATGTTTCAAACACAAACCTGTCAGGAACATGTCAATTTGTATCTGTTGATACATACATCCTTAAGATTTCTTGCATTGTAACATTTTCGTTACAATTAAACACGTTTTATACCAAGTTCTTTTTATTGTAATGCAAAAAATGAATGATTTTGGAGTCGGCAGTGTTGCATTGCAATTGTGTGGTTTACATTCCTGCGGAAGTAAATAGTTGGAGGCCGTCATGGTGACGTCTCGTCTGAAGCTTTGACGATCCGGCCGTATAAAAGCCTCAGTCAGGGTGCGTCTCATTGCACTCATAGTTCCCCATCACGTGACTCAAGGACTCTCAAATCTAGTGAGCTTGCCTACATTTTAAGGCATGCTTCGTCCTTTCTCTCCCCAGTTTTATTTCTAAACAAATTAAAGATGTTTTGTTTCATTGCCGTCTGTTTTTTGTTAACGGACGAAGGGTGTATGTTGCGAAAATGCATTGTTTTTGTAAAGACGACTTATATTGACTCTGACTTGTTGTTCTTGGTCTTTTGTGATGATTCACTAACAAGGTAATTAGAGCATCAGAATTTGCATGCATATTTATTTAAAGGGCAAGTGTGTAATTAAAACTGAGTTGCACAACTGGGTGGGATATGGTTATGTTGAAGTATATCAGTGTTGACAGTGTTGTTTGTGCATTTCAAGAGCACTGTTATCTGTGTTTAATTATGGCTTTTTTCTAAAGGAGTAAAAAAAAAACCGGACGTACAAAATGAACCTGCACAGTACATTATAAATGGAGTTGCTTGGACGGACTTTTTTCATGCTCTCACTCTGGCACAGACATCTTGGCGTGTTGTCCTTGGATGTTTCGTCCTTTCACCTTGTTTATGATATAAACAGATGGTTAGACATCAATATCTCAGACAGGAAGCCCCTGGAGTAACCTAGTGACATGGCACTGTGTCTGAACCTTTCACTCCGGCTTTATTTGCAAAACTAGCTTACTATTTTTATGTACTTTATGCTGCCTACATTGTTTTAAAAATATGTACGCATTATACAACGACAATTCTCTCAAAAACGTCTTATACTGCATTGTTGTCACATAACTTCATCGTTCTTGCTGTTATTGTATCAGAAATGTTATTTTAGATCCAGTTTTGTGTAAAAAAAAAAATCTTTCAGCATTTTAATCAAATATCGAGTATAGAAAAAGATATTAATGATCATTGCTTTTGCCATTGCATATCGTCGCTGTCGGGCAAATCCTTGTGTGTCAAAAACTGAAACACTTCAGGAAATGGAAAAAATAAAAATAAAAAAAACCTGTATTTTTTAAATAATTAATTGTCAAAGTTGATATTGTGCCTTTATATATGGCCAGACACTTGCATGTTTCATTATATTATTAACATTTGACCAAAGTCAAGCTCAAATGGGAGTTTTTTTTAGGTTTTTGATCAGCGAATTTCTGATATACGTGTTTTGTCCGTCATTAGAACAACCACATCTGAGGCAGTAAGTGCATCGCAGTACGTTTTCATCAACTTACAGGTTATAAAGTTTATTGTATCTATAACTGTGCCGGTGCTCAGTTTTTTTTTTTGTTTTTTTTTTTCTGTCATTTGACCAAAATCTCATGTTATAAAAGACAGATGCTAGACTAAGACACTCTTCTCCGCTCCTCAAATACTTATATTATATATATATATTTCTTCCAGTTTTTTATTTACTTTTCATTGGTAAAATATTTGCAAAACCAACAGAGAGATGTACAGGGTGACCAATAGTTATGATTTATGGGAAGAAAAAAAATACTGCACATATTGTTTTTTGTTGTATACTTCACATTTAGGTCATCTGGGTATTCTATGCATATAGAAACTTCACATACTGTGCATGGTATACACACTATATAGTGAAGGAATAGTAAGAGTAATATATTCTGAACATAGTCTTCTTACACCCTCACATATGCCATGCGTTCCTGTTCACACATATACACTGAGTTTTTCTCTCTCACGTTCTCTTGTACCATCTGCGTCTGACACACACTTACGCCATACGCATATTGTGTGCTTTTTCTGTCGAAGTCACATGGTTCATGTTGAGTAAATTGTTAGCAGGTGACACATGCAAGCCCACACACACTGATACCAATGTTTCCTGCATTGCTTCATACTACTCTAGTATGATATTTCAGACTTAAATATTCATTGTTTTAGAATCTTGATGTGTGTTTTTTTGTGTGAAGAAAATTGGTATTTGGTGTCTAATGTCAGCTGATCAGCTAATAGGGATGTGTGTGAGATTGATGTAGTGTCTTTCCTCAGTATCTCTGTATACTGATATCAGCGTAAAGCTCTTAATGCCTGACCTGAGAGATGTAACTCAGCATTGCGTGCGTGCGTGCAGTGGCTTGAGCTGATCTGATGTCTGAACCGCCTCGCTCTGTCCGGTAATCTGAGGCCAGCTGCACCAGCCCGGCGTAACTTAGCCTACAGTTTATGTAGATTCTCAACATATTTTTTAATAATAGTCATGAAAATGCACCCTGAAAAAACACTAATGGAGGAAGGGGAATGATACACACTTGATGATGCTTTTACTTAACTGTTTGCTCCAACCCAACTTATTTTTTAATGTAACGCTAATGTACAATTTATGAAGAAACTCATATGTACAAAATGCATATATATTTTATATTTGTATTTCTATATTCAAATATTATGCATTTAATATAATTTAAATACATGTAAATAAATACATAATTCTCACAAGGTCCTTAAACCATAAATCAATACTTCATATTGATTAAAATACATGTTAAATAAATACATGCACAGTAGGGCCATATGGATATTTAAAGTAAACAGATATTTAAAATTAATATATTTTCTCTCCAATTTTAGTGTGTTACTTTCAACAAAAGTGCTGGTATTTTATTTTATTGGCTTGAACTTTTTTTGGCTTGAATTCTGTATGAGTAAAATGATTGAGTTTCATTAAAAAGTCTAATATTAATTCAATTATACAAAAAAATGTGAAATTAAGATATGAAATAATTCATTTTTAAAAAGCAGTTTTGATTTCTGCCCAGAATTTTCATTTCGGTGCATCCCTAACACACACACACACACACACACACACACACACACACACATATATATGGTCAGCAAGGTTTTTTTTTAATCTTATGCTCAACAAGCAGTTGATAGTAATATTATTACTATTTAAAATAATATATTTTATGATTTATTCCCTGTGATGTCAAAGCTGAATCATTCTAACGTGCTGTTTTGCTGTTAAAAAACATTTATTATTATCATCAATGTTGAAAACAGTTGTGTTGCTTCTAGTGCTGTCAAACGATTAAAATATTTAATCGCGATTAATCGCATTAATGTCATAGTTAACTCGCGATTAATCGCATTTAATCGCACATTTTTATCTATTCTAAATGTCTCTTGATTTCTTTTTGTCCCATTATTTTTTTCTCATTTTAATGCTCTTATCAACATGGAAAAGTGGATCGGAACAGTATATGCCAATATTGTTTTCAATAAAAAACATTTGCACAATTTCACACTAAAACATTCACACTTAGAGCAAATAATCTCTCACACAATGTAACACTGTCCATCAATAAAAGGGTGAAAGAAATACTGGCTAGGTCCTGATATTGATGAGGGGGCGGAGAATTCGCATCAGCTGTGTGTGAGTGTGTGTGTGTGCGTGTGTGTGTTGGTGCTTGGCCATCATCAAGTGGTATTCAGACTGGAGGTGCTGCGATGATGATCAGTTCACAACGACAAAACACACAGATCACTTTGGTCTTGTCAATGGAACCATTTGGCAACTTTTTAAAAGTAAACTTTCCATTCAGAATCTTATTGGCATCCATTTCGGCGTCTCGCGCTCGTCATCCACTCAAAACTGGACGTTTTGAACGTTCCTATAACATTCAGAAATAACGTTTTTAAAACTTAATGGGAACGTTATGAAAACGTTCTTATAACCTAAAATTGTTAGCTGGGGAAGAGGAGAGATTCGCGATTGCACTGAACACGTTTTAAGTGCAGGTACATATTCTCTGAGCGAGCCCAGAGAAAATTCTTACAAGAGCAGCGTGTATCTGAGAGCGCGCGACTCGAGCAGAGAGATTCGTGCTCGGCACATTATATTCCGCGCGCGAGCAGAGAGATTCGCGCTCGCGCATCCGGCTCGCAAGCCCAAACAAGTGTGTGCGGCGTGCCTGTTGTTTTGTTTCCGGTCTAGCTAGATCCGCTTGCGCTTTCAAAACGTCCTCGCGCGGCGCAAGCCATTGAAATGAATGGGTTTCATAGCGCAGCGCCGCGCGTCCTGTTGCAAAAGCATGTGAAAAAAAACTACAAAGTTTGCTAGGCCAAAAAGACCGTTAATCGCGCGTTAAAAAAAATTAACGCCGTTAAAATGGGTTTGCGTTAACGCCGTTAATAACGCGTTTAACTGACAGCCCTAGTTGCTTCATATTTTTGTTGAAACCGTGATACTTTTTTTCAGTATTCTTTGATAATTAGAAAGTTCAAAAGAACAGCATTTTTTTTTAAATATCTCACTTTTGATCAATATGATCTTACATCGAAAGCATTTTGTTTTCATATAATTCTACATATTTCAGTAAATTTTAGTCATGCTATTTTGCTTCCAGCACCTTTTAAATAAGAGCTTCCGTATGTCTGGTGTAGCCCGACCCTGATGACCAGGGTTAGCACCGGTATGTGGCTCAGGTATTAGATTTCAGGTCAGGATACGTCTGTTTAAAAACCACACCGGTGTTTTAGTTCTCCCCTGGAGCAAGCCAAGCACATTGTGAATTTATTTGCCATTCAAAAACGGGCCCATAAAACACCCTGTAATAGCTACAGTGTTCGACCTTCTGTGTTTAGTTATGGACATTGTCATTTGTAATAGCTACATCTTTAAAAAAAAAAAAAAAAAAAACATTGTTTTTGATGACTCTTAAGGATCTCCAGCACTCGTTTGCTCTTCCATCCGTTATACCCGTGATGGAGCGTCGTTCTCTGGGTACGACAGCTCAGCGCCAGCCCTCTGCCATTGTTTCCTAATACCGCTATGCTGATTTTTTTTCTGTCAACGTATTACTTTAGTAATCCAATCCCGCCTCTCCCTTGTCTTCTCTTTGTTCTGCTCATTTTTCCTCCATCTCTTAGGGGTGGAGATTGAACCCAGTAGGATGTTAATGAATATTAATGTAGCGGCCCTTTTGTCCCTGGGGAGAGTCTCTCTCTCGCTCTGCCTGTTTCTCTTTTGGTTTCTGCTGATGGAAGGGAAACTACGGCAGAAAATCAGTCGACGTTTCGCCGCTTGGATAGGGGGTGGCTGAGAGCCGCATGCAAATGAACCGCTCATCAATATTAATGCTCACCCTTTATTAGCTAGAGAGTGTGGAGAGGGGGACATGTTTTCACTTTAGCCTCTTTTATGAATTTAATTCACCTGTGCTATGAATTTAGATATTGTCTTAATTAACAGTTTTACCAAAACTTAATGAGCTGCCTACCTAGTCAGTATGTTAAAGGTAGGGTATGGGATTTGCAAAACGGCCGGCAGATTTTGAAAATACACAACTCAAAAGGTCCTGCCTTCTTTCCTCCAACGCTGGCCCTGACTCCACCCATTCGAAGAACATGGACGCGCAATCATGCATCTGCAAAACTCAGATGCGCGAGATTACACTTACTCTCTCTCTCTCTGTTCCGGGGCGACTTGCACTTACTGTGACTGGGTCACGAGCTTTGAGTTTGATCGTTTGATTGACGCATTTTCTGTCCAATGATTCTTGTGGTCTTGGAAATGATTGGCTGGAGTTTTTCGAGTCCTGCCCGTTCCACAGATGATTAAATTGCTTAATTTTCATTTCAGTGCTTCTAACTCAGTGGCTGTAAGTGGGTTAGGAATAGGATTTCAAGTGATTTTGAAAAAATGGTCAAAACAGAAAATCACATACCCCACCTTTAAGGCATGGACACAAAGCCTACCAAAACGTAGGCAGCATTGCATGTATCCTTTGCAGAGATACAAGATATGAAGCATATATGTACAGTATATAACCAACCCCAACCAATGACGTTTGACAGGAAATTATGTTGGTTACTTGGATTCTATTTGTCCGTGTAGCACTGGGTAGCTCCGCCCACATGCAAGGGGTAGCTCCGCCCACAGTCAAATTCTATTTGTCAAGTCATCCTTATTTATATCGCGCTTTAAACAATGTAGATTGTTCCAAAGCTGCTTTACAGTGATAATAGGATTAAAGTAACAGAGATTGTTTTGGTGTTATGACAGCTCTAGATTAAAGTTATTTTCCAGCTAAAGTTATTTTTAATTGATTCACTTCCATCGCAACTATCATTAGTTATTAACTTAGGTGCCGCTAACATGACACCGTTTTAACAGAAAACTTAAGTTCTCTCTACGCAAACTTTAAAAACGCAAACCTGTGAGAACATTGTTCACATTCTTGTTCCACATAACTGTATATTAATCATCAAATTCTGATTAACTGTGATTATAGACCCCTTTTCAGTTAATAAACATTGTGACGTTTTTTTGTGGGCGGAGCTTTGGTGCAGGCAAAAAGATTCCCTTGGCCGCTTCACGAACGCAAGCAAGTTTTGTTAGCTTTTTTTTTTTTTTTTTTTTTTTTTTTTACAATGACTGGAGAAAATCCGAAATCCGATTTTATCTTAATATGTAAGGTCACTTACTGTCCAGGACCACGATTGTTATTTGAAAAAGTTAACTTTAACAGACGAAACCAGATTGGCCGCTTACGAAAATCAACCATGGTTTTAGTATAGCAAAAGTGTAGTAACCACAGTTTTTTGGCAGATTGAGTACCACCATTTGTATAACCAGTTTTACAAAAAATACCATGGTTAAACTATGGTTAGTTTAGCAAAACCATGGTTAATTTGTAGCTAACATGGTTTAACTATAATAACAATGTTTTTTTTTTTGGTTTTATTTGTAGTAAAACCATGGTTAATTTTCGTAAGGGTGTACACGCTCACTCAATGGATGGACGATCTGACAGGAGTAACGTTACCTCGGTTGAGTGGCCTGACATATACACCTACCTGAGAAACCGAGCGTAAAGAGAAACTGAGGGCGTATAAATCTTTAGATGCCTATAACTATGCTGAATAGTCACGTACAAGACTTGTGTGGTACGATCCGAAGCTCTGTATATACAATCACAGATGATTCACAAATAATCACAATAGGCGATAAAAACATTATAAAAGTTTAATAACTTTTCTGGGCCGGCAAGTTTCAATCCCTTTAGAAGCCTATGGAGGAGTGATCCAGCTCTCAGATTTATTCAAAAATATCTTAATTTGTGTTCCGAAGATGAACGAAAGTCTTACGGGGAACAACATGAGGGCGAGTAATTACTGACAGAATTATCATTTTTGGGTGAACTATCCCTTTAAGAAGACATCTATGTAGGCAGCTCACTAGGTTTATGAATAGGCTGATTATTGAATGGCAAGTGTGGATGGTCAGGGATTTCTGTTGTCAGATCTCCAGGTGTTCGTCCCCCAACTGATAAAGTGTGTATATACTGTGACGGAGCTCTGGCAGTGTGTGAATTGAAATAAATGATAAGATCTGAGAGCCTCAGGTGTTTTTACAGGTGTGTAACTCAGGTGTGACTATTAGCACCCTTTTAAACTAAAACCTTAAAGGGATAGTTCACCCTAAAATGAAAATGAAGTCATAATAAACTTACCCTGGTGTTCTATGCAATATATATAAATATATATATATATAATATATATATAAATAATATAAATATATATCGTGCCTATAGTCATGTGTGAGCCTTCGGGTTACAGTGTTGCAGTGGTTCAGCTCATATAAAAGGAGATATGCGGTCCGCCGAGGACATAATTGAAATTCATGTAACATCTGGTGTTCCTCAGGGCTCTGTTCTCGGCCCTGTATTATTTTCTCTTTATATGCTTCCTTTGGGATCTATTTCAAACAGGTATGGAGTGTCCTTTCACCTTTTTACGGACGACACCCAAATGTATCTGCCTTTAAAGCGTGAGAATAAGCATGCCTTAAAGCCTATTTTAGACTGTTTGGCTGAGTTAAAACATTGGCTTACGAGTAATTTTTAAGTCTAAATGAGAGAAAGTCTGAAATTGTCCTTTTTGACTCGAATGAACGCAGTGTTCATGACTTTTATATTGATTCTCCGTTAACGTACAGTACCACATGTGTTAGGAATCAGCAAAAACAGCCTTACATTTGTTGAGCAGATAAGTGCTGTGGTTAAATTTAGTTTTTATCATCTTCGTATTGTAACTAAGGTTAAGCCATTCTTGTCTTTTAAAGGAGTTTGAAACGGTTATGCATGCCTTTGTAACGTCTCGGTTGGATTATTGCATCTCACTGTACGTCGGTGCTCCCTAGTCATCCATCTCACGTTTACAATTAGTTACAATTAGGCCCGACTTCTCAAGGGGAAGCGTAAATGTGAGCATATTACACCGATCTTGATTTCACTTCATTGGCTTCCAGTTGAATATAGAATTGATTTTAAAATTCTATTATTTGTATTTAACTCCCTTCGGAATCAGGCGCCACAATACCTCTCTGACTTATTGCACCCGTACACACAGTCGAGATCACTTAGATCAGGTGATTCTGAATGACTTTATGTTCCCAGGAGTAAACTCAAAAATAGAGCTTTTTGAGTTGTTGGACCTAAATTATGGATCAGTCTCTCGGCTTACATTAGAACTGCCCCAAATGTATCAATTTTTTAATCTTCTCTTAACTTTTTTTTTTTGGCGTTTAATTTTCCTTTATTCCCTGCTTCAAATTTATCTAGAACCTTACCCATTTTTATAGTTGGTGATTATTGTTTTACTGTCTGCATGTGATTATTGCTATGTTCTTTTTTGTATTCTTTGTGCAGCACTTTGGTCAACTTTGGTTGTTTTTAAATGTGCCATATAAATAAACGTGTGTGTGTGTGTGAGAGAGAAAAAACACATATTAGCTGAATGTTGAATATTCACTTCTAAAGGTAATTGCAGATATCTGACATCTGCTGTAATGTCTGCAGAGACATTAAACTAATCACAAGTTTGGCCTAGAATTGAACATTATTACGTACACTTTTGAGAGAAGTGTGTATATATAGGTAAGGCAAGTTTATTTATATAGCACATTTCATACACAATGGTAATTCAAAGTGCTTTACATAGAAGAAATTAAAATAATCAAAACAAATAAGAATAATTAAAACAGTTTAGAATAAAAAAATAAAATAAAGTAATACTGGTCCACGCCAATTTGGGTGACAACTTCTTTTATTTTTCTCTCGGAATCGTTCCTGATGCATCCCTGGCAAACAACCCTAATATCTAATTATATATACATATAATTTTTTTTTTTTTTTGCATGCCATATGACCAGTACCCGACATCAGACAACCAATAAATTATGAATTATTTACTGCCGTTGTGTGAATAATGAATAATATGTCTGTTTATGAGTATTTTAAAAATATAATTTAATTACAAGTACTTAATTTTTGGATTAATCTGAATATGTAATACAAATGACATAAGTTACTACCCACCACTGGTGATCATTGACCAGATAACCAATAAAATGGCACAAGTTTCACAGTTTTTGTCTCTTTTTTTTCTCTCTGTCACACTCCCAACAGCAACAAGAGCAGGACCCCACTAACCTGTACATCTCTAACCTGCCGCTGACCATGGATGAGCAGGAGTTAGAGGCCATGCTGAAGTCTTTCGGACAGGTCGTCTCCACACGCATCCTACGGGACAGCAACGGGGCCAGCCGAGGGGTCGGATTTGCCAGGTGAGGGTCTCATATCTGAACCCAAATTACCATATCAACTCCCGTTGTCACGCTATCATTCTTTGTGAATTCCCCGATCATGGTTCAAGACTGTAGCGTCGATCAGGGCATGGGATTCAGACGTCCTGGAAAGCCCCTGGCTTTCTGCTCACCACAACACAAACACTTCAGACCCTCCCATGATTCTTAGTGCCAGTCAGTTGCTTTCAAATATATCTGTGTATCTGACATATCAGCAAGGCAAAGCCAGGAAACTGAACTCTCTGAACTCCGCTTGGTAAATCCATGATACAGTGCAAGTAAAAACTTGTTAAAAAAAAAAAATGAAAAAAATTATTCACTTGAGTGAAAAAGAAATCTGAACTGGTTGATTTAATCAGAGAAGCAAGTTTTTAAATAACAACGATATAAATAATGACAACAATGGTTTTTAATGATAACACAAAACGTCTCGGTTACGTATGTAACCCTAGTTCCCTGATAGGGAACGAGACGCTGCGTCGAACGCTGTGGGAACGCCTCTGCGTTGTGCGTCATGAAGCACGTATGGAATCAGCCCAATGGAGAGATGAAACGTCATAGGCGGGTGACGTCATCGACCAGGAAACTATAAAGCACCCCAAAAACATAAGCGCAGTAGCTTCTGATAGGCCTGAAGGAAGCGCTAACGGGAGTGCCGGGAGTATGGCGGAACGACGCAGCGTCTCGTTCCCTATCAGGGAACTAGGGTTACATACGTAACCGAGACGTTCCCTTTCAAGGGAACTCGAGCTGCGTCGAACGCTGCGGGAACGCGAATACCCACGTCGCCATAGGACCAAATGACCGCCATGTGAGAACTAGCGCACAGAGGACGAGAGCACTTGTGCCCCAGGGGTAGAACTTAAGTCTAGGTCATAGAACTTAATAAAAGTATGCGGTGAAGACCATCCAGCCGCATCACAAACGTCACTCAGGGAAACCCCCGACAATAGAGCTTTGGAAGCAGCCATACTCCTAGTAGAGTGGGCTCGAACAGCCAAAGGTGAAGGCTGACCAGCCGACTCATAAGCAAGTGAGATAGCCTCGACCACCCACTTGCTCATTCTCTGTTTAGACGCAGGGCACCCTTTGCTGGATGGCCCGAAACATACAAATAGTTGTTCTGATTTCCTCCACAGGGCAGCTCTGTGGACATAAGCGTCTAACGCCCTAACAGGGCAGAGTAAATTAAGTTTCTCCTGGTCCGATGACATAAATGGAGGAGGACAGAAAGCCTGCAGAACCGTAGGTCTAATAACATTAGTAGGGACCTTGGGAACGTAACCTGGTCTAGGATGCAGAAAAGCCTTAACCATGCCAGGCGAAAATTCCAGGCACGAGGGTGACACCGACAGAGCCTGCAAATCTCCGATTCTTTTTAATGAGGAGATAGCAAGTAAAAAGATAGTTTTAAAAGTGAGAAACTTCTCAGGAACTTCTTCGATAGGTTCAAAAGGAGCTAGGGAAAGACCTTCCAATACAATGGCCAGATCCCAGGTCGGCACCCTCGTACGAACTTCTGGCCTCAGCCTCAAAGTGCCACGGAGGAAACGAGTTACAAGCGGGTGTCTCCCAAGAGAAACTCCACTGAAAGGGACGTGGTAAGCAGCTAGTGCCGCCACATACACCTTTAGTGTGGAGGGGGATAACCCTGTGGAGAAGCGCTCCTGCAGGAACTCCAGCACTGCACCCACTGGGCAGTTAACTGGGTCCTGCAGGTGTTCTCCACACCAAGAAGTGAAAAGTTTCCACTTCAAGGCATAAAGCTTCCTCGTGGATGGAGCTCTGGAGTGAAGAATGGTCTCAACAACCTCGGTTGAGAGACCAGACTCTATGAGCTGGGCCCCCTCAGAGGCCAAGCCCACAGTTTCCACAATTCTGGGCGGGGGTGACATATCGTGCCACCCGCCTGAGAGAGTAGATCCCTCCTGACCGGGAGCTCCAAGGGAGAGCCGTCCAGGAGAGAAATCAGGTCCGCAAACCATACTCGGGCCGGCCAAAACGGGGCTACTAATAGTAGGCTGACCCCGTCCCGGCGAACCCTCTCCAGAACTCCTGGTAGCAGAGCAATCGGGGGAAAGGCGTACAGGCGTGACCTCGGCCACGGCTGCACCATAGCATCCAACCCCAGGGGGGCTGGATGACTGATGGAGAACCACAGATGACAATGCGTGGTCTCCCTGGAAGCGAATAGGTCCACCTCGGCGCGACCGAAACTCAACCAAAGGAGCTCCACCACCTCGGGGTGGAGTCTCCATTCCCCTGGCCTCGGCCCCTGCCTCGACAGGGAGTCCGCTACCACATTTAAATACCCGGGAAGATACATTGCTCTCAGTGATAGTAGCTTCCCCTGGGACCACAGGAGGATCTGACGGGCCAACTTGTAAAGCCGGCGAGACCGCAGGCCCCCCTGATGATTTATATAAGAGACCACCGACGTGTTGTCTGATTGAACTAACACATGATGGCCCCTCAGGTCTGTTAAGAAGTGTTTCAGAGCCTGAAACACAGCCAACATCTCTAGACAATTTATATGCCACGATAGATGATGGTCCTGCCACAGACCTTGGGCTGGGCGGCCACTCATGACCGCCCCCCACCCTGTGAGGGAAGCATCCGTCGTTAGCGTTATGCGACGACAAAGAGCCCCCAGCACAGGACCTTTGGATAGGAACCAAGTTTCTCTCCACATGACCAGAGCACGAAGGCAGCGCCGCGTGACTTTGAACGTGCGGAGCGGATTTCCCCTCGGGGAGAATCCCTTGGTCCTGAGCCACCACTGTAACGGTCTCATGTACAACAGGCCGCAAGGTATAACGTTGGACGCTGCTGCCATCAGACCCAACAGTCTCTGAAACTGCTTCACAGTGAGTAGCTGGCCTAGCTTTACTCGTTTCACAGCTGAGAGAATCGAAGCGATGCGGGTCGGAGAGAGCCGCGCCCGCATCGAGACCGAATCCCAAACGACACCCAGAAAAGTGGTCTTCTGAGAAGGAGATAGTACACTTTTCTTTGCGTTCAGCCTCAACCCCAACTTTCTGATATGAGCGAGGACGACATCTCGATGCCGAACCGCCATCTGCTCCGTCTGAGCCAAAATCAACCAATCGTCGATATAATTGAGAATACGAATGCCCTGAAGCCTCAGAGGCACTAGTGCTGCATCCATGCATTTCGTGAAAGTGCGGGGTGATAAAGCTAGGCCAAACGGAAGAACCCTGTACTGGTACGCCTCGCCCCCGAAGGCGAACCTCAGGAACTTCCTGTGTTGTGGAAGGATGGAAATGTGGAAGTATGCGTCCTTTAGATCTATCGTGACAAACCAGTCCTCGGATCTGATTTGAGACACGATCTGCTTGATAGTGAGCATCTTGAATTTTAGCTTCCCTACCGAGCGATTCAATAGGCGCAGGTCTAAAATTGGACGCAACCCCCCATCCTTCTTTGGAACGATGAAATATCGGCTGTAATAACCTGACTCCAAACTGGGAGGAGGAACCCGTTCTATAGCCTCCTTTTGGAGGAGCGTTTTCACCTCTTGTTCCATTACCAGAGCCTGCTCGGGGCCCACCACTGTGTGCAGAACCCCTCTGAATTTTGGTGGACGACACCTGAACTGGATAGCATATCCTTTTTCTACTGTCTGCAGGACCCAATGAGATATTCTTGGAAGGCTTTTCCACTCTGCCAGAAAATCTACTAAGGGTACCAGTCTCTCGAGACTGGCCTCTGGTGTAACTTGAGCAGCAAACACAGCGCCCTGTAACGGCGCACCGGCAGGGAACGACTGGTTTGACTGCTGTGAGACCCTCCTCAGAGGGAGCGAGCGTCCCTCGGGAAAACGCTCGCTGGGACCGCCTACGCCCCGGCATGAAGGCGGGGTTGGCAGAACGGCCCCCTGAGGGCACCGAGGAAGAATGGGCACCGTAAAGAGAGATGAACTCCTTTCCGCCTCGGTGGGGACCACCCTCAGCATCCTGAACGCCTCGGCGTCAGGACTTCTTCTTAGCTGAAGCCTTCTTAGACAATATCACTGTCCTCAGATCAGGTCTATTGCTAGAAGACTTCGGCTGAGAGTGCCGCGCCTGAGCCCACTGTCCAGCAGGGGGAGCACGAGACGCGACACTCTGCTTCTGCTGCGCCCTATGGGATGAGCTTGTAGACGGCCGGGGCTGCTCCCGCCCAGCAGCCCCAGGGACGTGAATTTTTAACGGGAGAAATTTTTTGAAAGCTGCAGCTTGTTTTTTCTCTTCCTGGAATTTGTCTATAACAGAATTAACCGCTTCGCCAAATAACCCCGATGGAGAGAGAGGAGCATCTAAAAGAAAAGCTTTTTCTTTCTCTTTCACATTTGTCTGATTTAACCAGAGATGTCTTTCTGCGGCCACCAGAGCTGCCATAGATCGACCCACTAGCTTGGCCGATTCTCTGGTGGCGCGCAGGGATAAATCAGCAGCCTGACGCAGTTCTCGAACTACGTCAGTACTGACTGCCTCACTCTCACTCACGTCCCTCAGCAGGTCAGCCTGGTATGCCTGCAAGATTGACATTGTATGCAGACATGACGCAGCCTGACCTGCAGCCGAATACGCTTTACCCACAAAAGCAGATGTATTTCTGAGGGGCTTGGTGGGTAATACCGGTGTTTTAAAAGATGACGCCGCCTCGGGGGAGAGATAGCTCGCGAGCGTCTCTTCTACGCGAGGCAAAGCGCCATAACCATATGATCTAGCCCCCATTATATTTGAATATGTTGATGTCTGGGGACTAAATATTCTATATGAAACCGGTTTCTTCCACGATCTCGACACCTCAGTGTGGAGATCGTGAAAGAACGGCAGACACCGGCGTGGAGGCTGAACACGTGAGGGCAAAAATCTTTCATCCAGTTTCGATTTTGACACAGACTCCTGTCTAATCACTGGCCATTCAATACTGAGTTTTTCAACAGCTCGTGTTAAAACCTCCATAAGCTCATCACTTTCGGGAGAGTGAGGTGGCGAATCCTCAGTCTCTCCCCCCACACTAACAACATCCAGCTCCTCAGAACTGGATAGCTGTAGTACGGGTGCCTCATCCTGAGCGGAAGAAACCGCAGCGCGTGCTTCCGAACCCAGGAATGAGGCACTGGATCTCACAGGTGAAGGGAGAGATAAGGCAGCGCCCGTCTCAACCCCCGCTGAGAGATCCATCTGCGATCCCCACGATAAGCGCCGCCGCTCTGCCTCGGCAGAAGCGGGACCCGAACCGCGGGGAGCGCGCACCGAACCGCTCTCCTCAAAGAGCGATCGGCGGGAGCGGAGCGTCCTTAACGGCAAACGCTCGCAATGCTCACAGTCTGCTCCCTCGAGAGCAAACTGGGCATGCTGAACTCCCAAACAAACAACACAAAGATCATGTGTATCCCCGCTCGTTAAATAACGCGAGCAGGGAGGAACACACTTTCTAAACTGCTGTTCGTCCGCCATAATCTCTCAATATATATATATATATAGGATAAATTGTTTGTGTGGTGCAGGGTATGTAAGACAAACAATATCAGACAGGGACAGATTCACATGTAGCGCGACTGAAGGCACAGAAGCTACTGCGCTTATGTTTTTGGGGTGCTTTATAGTTTCCTGGTCGATGACGTCACCCGCCTATGACGTTTCATCTCTCCATTGGGCTGATTCCATACGTGCTTCATGACGCACAACGCAGAGGCGTTCCCACAGCGTTCGACGCAGCTCGAGTTCCCTTGAAAGGGAACTTCTGTCATGTTGGTTTTCATAGCTCCACATATCCAAATGTTTATGAAAATCTACATTTCTACCTCCTTTTGATGAAATTCAATACAAAATCTCTATATTTGTTTTGAAATTGATAACAGTGTATTTTTTTTGTAGTTAAAATAATCTAGGCATTCAGAAAGAATGATATTTAACCATTTTAATTTATATGCTCAAATATAACAAAATATAAAAATAAACAGTAATATTTTTTTTAACTGCATATTTTTAAATGCTTTTTATACATAACAGTGCCGTGCAAAGAGTTATTTAAGTATCATTGAGAAATACTATTATAGTTTTTATTAATATTTAAAAAAATATATTTTTAGTTAAAGTTTTAGTCATTTTGTTGTGTGTTTTCGGGTGTTTTAAAAAAATATGTCTATATAGTTTTTATTAATGTTTTTATTGTAGTTTTAGTTATTTTAGCACATCAAGTTAAACTAAATTAAAATGAGAAATATTGCCTTGGAAGCTTGCTGAAATAAAATAAGTTAAAGTTTTTTACATTTTATTTCAGTTAACGTTTATTTTATTTTAAGTAACAAAAATGTTTATATATATATATATATATATATATATATATATATATATATATATATTGTTTTTTAGTTTAAGTTTTAGTTTTAATTTAAACTTAACAACACAGGTTCTTTAAACATTTTTGAGTGATGGCACGCATGATTCATTGAATCATTTAAATTGATTCACTAAAATAATCAGTTTGAAGTGATTCACTGAAATGAATTGGTCTTACCAAATCTAAATCTAAATGAAGTTTAAATGAGAGATGCTGTCAAAACCTCTTTGTCTGAACAAGAAAAGGAAGGATTGTGAAACAAGTCTAATGTCCCGCTGTGTTTTAAAAGTAGTGTGATATTTAAAATGTAGCTTTATTAGCTATGCTTCATATGACTTTAACATGTTTCTCAACATTGACAGCTGGTGCAGATGTTTGATACTCAAATGTGCAAACCTATAAACCGATAATATGTTTCTCTAGGATGGAGTCAACAGAGAAATGTGAAGCTGTCATCTCTCACTTCAATGGAAAATTTCTGAAAACACCAGCTGGAGTTATGGGTAAGTGTGTGTCTGTGCGTACGTCACGTTTACTTTAATGGAATAGTTCACGAAAAAATTAAAATACTATCATTGTTTGCTCACCCTCATACTGTTTCTTCCACAAAAGATTTCTAAAGAATATCCTTGCCTCTTTTTTCCCCATATAATACGGGTAAATGATGACAGATTATCATTTTTGGGTGAACTCCTCGTGTAATGTGTGTTTTATCTCTATTTGTTTGTGCATAAAAGCACAGCGCGGCTCTGTTCGAGCACATTCATTCATTCTCTGGTAATGATTCTCCTCGGATGGGGTCTAAATGGAAACAGGCTTTCGGGCATGTGGCGCAACCATTCAGCCATACCAAACGGCTTTCGCACGCATGTAGATTCAGACTTGCTGCACGAAACACTGAAAATCTACAAAGCTGGGTGGAGCTAATGTTCATAATGCTGCAGTGATTGGTGGACGTTCGTTTGGGGCTCAAGTGAAAGCAATGTGTGCTAATTTTCTTTGAGTGGAATCTCGGCCTTGCGTGGCCTCTCTAAGCATTTTAATTGGATTATTAGACTGAAATAGTCTCCACTGACCATGTCAGAAAGGAAGGAAGGGGATTATACGAAGACAGCTTCCACATTAGATGCCTGTTCTCCGAGCATTGTGGGAAAGTCATTGTGGATGGAGCCAGGAAGCCTCAAAACTTTAAGACGGAAGCGGTGTGTAACGTAGAGAGTTTGCTATGCAATTTATGCATTAGAGATTTTGCTATGCAATTTATGCATTACATCTGCAACTATGAATCATAGATGCTGAAAATGTATATGGTGGGTTAAGTCAAGACGAGGATGTTGTTTATTAGGCACAAAGTTTAGTTTTTCAACTTCAAGTCACACCCATTTTACTTCCATAATCATGAAACATGATATTCAGAAAGAAAAAATACTTGATTTTTTGTCAGGATTTAAGTATGCACAAATAGTGAAATTCTGTCTGATGCAGTAATTATTTTCTTACTATGGCTGGTCAACATTTGTAAGCCACTAAATAAATGTAAATGTATGAATAAATGTAAATATAAGTTAATGTAAAACGTAACCTTGATTTGTTTAAAAAAAAAAAAAAAAGGAAAATTAACTAAAGCGTTTTTCCTTTAAGGGTGCATGTAATGTTTTAATCAAATAAAATGAAATGCATTTTTAAAGGGAAAGCACTCTTTAAAATGGTTTCATATTTTTTCATAAACTACTGTTATACATTTAAATTTATGCATTTCGCAGACGTTTTTATCCAAAGCAACTTGCATTGCATTCAAGGGATGCATTTTATCAGTTCATGCATTCCCTGGAAATCTATCATTTCCATAATCTAAGTTATCGCTTTAATTTAAGTGCTAGATGATGAATCTTAAATCAAAAGGTTGAAACTAATTTAATCGACAAAAAAAATCAAATCATCATGATATCTTGTCCTGCTGTATTTTCACTCTGTGTTTAATGTACTTAACGTAAAGCTGTCCTACTGTGCTATAACATAATGTGTAACGCTCGAGCCATGTGTGCTGTCACACTATGATGGTTTTGGTCGTGTTATGAGTGAGCAGTGAGCATCACGCTGAGAGTTCATGCACCTCCTCCGTGTCTCCACAGCGCCGTCAGAACCCTTGCTGTGCAAGTTTGCGGACGGAGGCCAGAAGAAGCGTCAGAGTCAAAATAAATATGTGCAGAACGGACGAGGCTGGGCCAGAGACGGGGACAGCAGACTCGTGAGTACTGATCTTCTGCTCTCGCTGTCCGGATCGCTTTTACAGCCGCGCATCACCTGACACCGCTTGTTAGCAAACACACGGACAGCAGAGATGTTACACAACGCTGCTCATGTGGGTGTGTGTTTACACTAGCTACTCTAATACAGTTATATATTACGTGAGCCACACAAGTGATACTGAGAGTGTGTGTGTGTCTCTGTGTGTGTGTCTGTCTGTCTATGTGTCTGTGTGTGTGTGTGTGTGTGTGTGTGTGTGTGTCTCTGTGTGTGTCTCTATTTTTATAAAATTTACTTTTAACCAATATCCACATACGCTGTGGATTTCAAATCAGGGTTAGGGTTAGGTCACTTAAGCCGCCTTTCCACTGCACACGACATTCGCAAACGATTGTCGCATTTCGCCCCCTAGTGTCAGTCGCACGGAACTTTGAAATTGGTCGTGAACCAACCGTTACCCTCGGCTTTTCACATACATATTTTTATATGTATCCACATACATATAAAAATAGTGTAACATTATTCAAGAACCGCTATAATGCCAAAACAATCTGTTACCTTAAATTATATGTTTATCTCTGTAAAGCTGCTTTGAAACAATCCATTGTTAAAAGCGCTATATAAATGAAGATGACTTGTGTGTCTCTGTGTGTGTCTCTGTGTGTGTGTCTCTGTGTGTGTCTCTGTGTGTGTGTGTGTGTGTGTGTGTCTCTGTGTGTGTGTGTGTGTGTCTCTGTGTGTGTCTCTGTGTGTGTGTGTGTCTCTGTGTGTGTCTCTGTGTGTGTGTGTGTGTGTCTCTGTGTGTCTCTGTGTGTCTCTGTGTGTGTCTCTGTGTGTGTCTCTGTGTCTGTCTGTGTGTGTGTGTGTGTGTGTCTCTGTGTGTGTCTCTGTGTCTGTGTGTGTGTGTGTGTGTGTGTGTGTGTGTGTGTGTGTGTCTGTCTCTCTGTGTGTGTGTGTGTGTGTGTGTGTGTGCGTGTGTGCGTGTGTGTGTGTGTGTGTGTGTGTGTGTGTGTGTGTCTCTCTGTGTGTGTGTCTCTGTGTGTGTGTGTGTGTGTGTGTCTCTGTCTCTTGTGTGCGTGTGTGTGTGTGTGTGTGTGTGTAAACAGTTGAGTCACTTGATAGGGACAGGGAGCTGCCTTGTAAGACCTCATCCTAACTGAAATCTACCCTCATAAAGCCGCCTTTCCACTGCACACGACAAACGACAACCGTTGGACCGGAAGTCATTCATTTCCAATGGAGAGTTGTACGGGAGCTGCGGGGAGTTCCGATCATATGCGTATGCGGAAAATTCGTATCCGATTTGAGCTTTGGATCCGTTGAAATATCTGAACTCCTGCGGCTAGACCGTATGCGACCGGCCGACCGGATGTGATGTATTCTAATCAAAACTATGAGCGTGAGGCTAGAATTACCAATATTTCAACTCTTTAATGTCATTCTGTAAACGCTATTCTGTAAAATGTCGGTTATTTATAATTATGGCAGAAAAAAAAATATTTTATAATTATTAAATCAATATTTATATTGATTAGCTCTGTAAAATCTATTGTTTTTATTGTAGATGTATTGAGGGTCATTTGTTTTGTGTGGATATATTCATGCAGGCATTACATTCATCATTAATTTTACCATTGTGAAAAGCCGAGGGTAACGGTTGGTTCACGACCAATTTCAAAGTTCCGTGCGACTGACACTAGGGGGCGAAATGCGACAATCGTTTGCGAATGTCGTGTGCAGTGGAAAGGCGGCTTAAGTGACCTAACCCTAACCCTGATTTGAAATCCACAGCGTATGTGGATATTGGTTAAAAGTAAATTTTATAAAAATTGTAAAAAAAATATATATATAATTAGATTATCAATACACTTCAGGATTGTATTAATCATATTTAGGTTTTTTATTTATTTTGTTTTTTGATTTTATTTTTATTTTGATCAGTACTCTTTGGGATTGAATTAATCATATTTATAATCAAAATTTTTCTTTGTATTTATATTTGTATTTATCAATATTTTACAATATTCCTCATCCAAATAGATTTTTTTCTCCACTTTTTATGTTACTTTATAATTTTTTTATGTCTTGTTTTATTTTGATCAGTTATCTTCAGGATTTAATTAATCGTATTTGTAATCAACATTTATTTTCTTTATATGCTATTATAAAGACATTTTATTTTGTCGCAATGCATTCTTTGATTGGAATTCATCATTATTTTACAACATTGCTCATCTAAATAGAATTAGCTAGTCTGTTTATAAAACTTTATTTCTTTCGTTCGTTTGTTTCTTCACACTAGTATTAGTATAATAACCTATTTTATTTGATGTATTTCATTTTTTTACCTTTTTTATTATTTTTTTAACAGATCTCTTCAAGATTTAACTAATTGTATTCATATAATCAGCATTTCTTTTGCTTTATAATACATTTTACAGTGATTTTGTCGCAGTGCATTCTGGGATTGCCTTATCTGAAAAATGTGGTCAAACGAAGCGCCTTTGCCGACTTCTAACACATGATGCCTTAAAATGCTGTCTGTGTAGTCAGCTCACTCGGTCACGGAGCAGAGCGAGACACGTTCCTGTAGTCAGTGTTCACAGTGTCACATGGCCATTCAAAAAGAAAATCAGGAGGAAAATACATCACATCACATCACAAATGTCCTTAATTGAGTCGATCCTGTGGTTTTTCTAATAAAAATTACTTTGAACATTTTCATTTTTTACTGCGTATCATGTGCAAGCCACGCACAGAGAAGGTCGTGGACAGCATGTAATTACAGCACAATGGGTTTGCTGTCACGCCAGATAATTTCATTAAACCAATTTTATGGGTTTACATTTACATTTAATCATTTAGCAGACGCTTTGTCCAAAGCGACTTACAAATAACCAGAACAATAGAAGCAGTTGAACCAGTTATATATATATATATATATATATATATATATATATATATATATATATATATATATATATATAAATATATAGAATTTTGGGTGTAATCACACACACACACACACACACACACACACACACACTCAACTAACCTCTGACCTCTCTCTCACACACACACACACAGACACACTCAACTAACCTCTGACCTCACACACACACACACACTTAACTAACCTCTGACCTCTCACAAACACACACACACACACACACACACACACACACAGATACACTCAACTAACCTCTGACCTCTCACACCAGACACACACACACACACTCAACTAACCTCTGACCTCTCACACACACACAGACACACTCAACTAACCTCTGACCTCTCACACTCAACTAACCTCTGACCTCACACACACACACACACAGACACACTCAACTAACCTCTGACCTCTCACACCAGACACACACACTCAACTAACCTCTGACCTCTCAAACACACACACATACATACAGACACACTCAACTAACCTCTGACCTCTCTCACACACACAGACACACTCAACTAACCTCTGACCTCTCACACCAGACACACACACACACACACACACACACACACACAGACACACTCAACTAACCTCTGACCTCTCACACCACACACACACACACACACAGTCAACTAACCTCTGACCTCACACACTCAACTAACCTCTGACCTCTCACACCACACACACACACACAGACACACTCAACTAACCTCTGACCTCTAACACCACACACACACACAGACACACACAACTAACCTCTGACCTCTCACACCACACACCACACACACACACTCAACTAACCTCTGACCTCTCACACCACACACACACACACACACACTGAACTAACCTCTGACCTCTCACACCAGACTCACGTCAAAGCAGCCGGAGCAACTTTTCTCTATTTATGGATATGATGAGACACGCAGGCGAGTGACATGTACGCAATTTTGCGTGAAAACCATCCCACTCGCTCTAAAATATAAACACTTATAATAGACTTGCCATAGTGAAGACAAAAACACGTTTTGGAAGAAGAATTGATCGTTTTGTTTGATACAAAAAAAAACGTACATAGTACACCTTAAAGTAACAAAATATAAGTGTCTGTACAGTATCTGTGCTTAACACTTCTCTTCATCAACTTTGCTCAGTGTATTTTAGTGGATGATTCACAAGCACAAAGTGGCACAACACTTTTTGTTTTCCTTTTTTAACACTTCAAAAACAGCTATGAACTGAATAGTGTAATAATTGAATAATTGTTTTATTTCTCTCTCTCTCTCTCTCTCTCTCTCTCTCTCTCTCTCTCTCTCTCTCTCTCTCTCATAGGCTGGCATGACCCTCACATACGACCCCACCACAGCTGCTATGCAAAATGGGTACGAGACAATAAGAGTTCAGAAAGAACCAGTGTTACTGTATTATACAACAGAACTCCTGGAAAAATTATGGAATCACACACTTAGATTATAACAAATAAACAACATAAACATGACACAAAAAAAGGTTTTGTTCAAATCCACTTACATTTTTTTTATCATTTTTTTTTTATTAATTGGATTAATTCCATACTTTTTTCCTCTTCTTGCTCTGGGAAAAGACATGGCATTAATAAAAAAAATAAGTGGATTTGTGTGAGGTATGTTTCATGAAGCCAGAATGTTAAGTTATTGAACAAAACCTTTTTGTCATATCTGTGATTTGTTAGTTTACTATAAAGTAACAAATCTGAGTGAACATCCTCTAAATTTGGTGATTCCATAATTTTTGCCAGGGATTGTAGTATTTATGAATATTTTTTTAATTGGCTCATATTTTTATATTTTCAGCTTTCATTTTAATTCTAGTTTTTTAGTTTTTGATTCTATTTAGCTTTCATCTATTTTTGTTTCTGTTTTAGTAATTTTAGTACTTTAACGTAAACTTATATTTCAGTTAATTGCAACATTTCAAATTTTCTTTGAGGTTTTTAGGTTTAAAATTGTAATTCCGTTATTTTAAATCCGCTTTATTTCATACTTATTTATGCTTTTTATAACTTTTGTGTTCAGTTAACAATAACAACACTATTATTAATTAATTTATTTTTTCATAGAGTTGCCATGGCACAATTTAAAAAATAAATATATATATATATATATATATATATATATATATATATAAATACATTTTTCATCTAATAGTTATATATATATATTTTTTATTTCAGCCTTATTTCAATAAATGAGTTATTTTCAATGAATACATTTTTGTTTTAGTTAATGATAACCACACTAAAGAGTGTTCATACTACAAATGCTTGAACGTTTTTAGTTGAGTAAAATAGTCAAGTATTATATATTTATACATATTAATACTTGAACGAATTATATTTACAAATGAAGAGTTCAGATGCAAAAGCCTCTAAGTGCCATCTGAAATTTTCTTCTAGAATTATTATTTTTATCAAGCTTGTTTATTTAAGTTCAATAATTTCACTTAAATGACAATTAATAGGTAATTTTCATAGCCATTTAAGTGAAATTACTGAACTTAAATATACGAGCTTGATAAAAATGATAATTCTAGAAGAAAATTTCAGATGGCACTTAGAGGCTTTTGCATCTGAACTCTTCAAATATTTATATAACAGAAGGTATCTTAGAAGGCAGCATACACATACTCAATGCTATCATACTATATTCACAATATTGCACAGCCTCAGATACATACAGGTGAAACTCGAAAAATGGGAATATCGTGCATGTATTTCATTAATTCAAATTAAAAGGTGAATCTAATATATTTAGTATATATATAAGTCAAGTTAATTTATTTATAGAGCACAACATAAACACAACATTTGTTGATCCAAAGTGCTTTACAGATGGTCAGATAGGTTAATAGAGAAAAAAACAATAATAATAGACTAATAAAAGAACATTTCTACATACACATACAAATACCGGTACGCGGTGTAACATACACAGCATCACTCAAATGCAAGAGTATAAAAATGAGTCTTTAAACTAGATTTAAAAACGTTGAGCGATGGAGAGGCCCTGATATTAAAAGGTAAGCTGTTCCAAAGTTTAGGTGCAGCAACCGCTCATGCATAAAGGATCATGCATATGTATATATTACTATATACATATGCATGATTATACTTTTCAGAAGGCTGACATTTCTGTATTTAAAATCCTTTTTTTATTGATTGCATGTAATATTCTAATTTTCTGAGATTTTGAATTTAGGTTTTTTAAAAGCCACAATCATCAAAATTATAACTTTTGCATGATATTCTAATTTTTCGAGTTTGACCTGTAATTGTAGCCTAGGAAAACCCAGACAACTTCCGGCAAATTTAGATTTGCTCTGAAAGTTAGTCTGGCAAAGATCTCATTCAAGCCCATTTCCAATCCGTCGAAATCGAGGCACCAATCAGAAACGTTGGGGCGGGCTTTACACGATGACGACAGCGCTGGGATTTTGTAGCCTACATTACAAAGATGGATGCCGCCGTCGAACATCACTCGTTCGAATCAGCTATCGCGTCTGTTTTAAGCGATTTGAACGTTTCCTTTTTGTTAAAACCCGAGCAAAGAACAACACTCGGAGATGTTTCTCCACCGCTCTGCATACGTCACCTCCTTCATCGCTCAGATTGGGTTTAGGTCTATCCGCGACGTCCGTTGGTGACGCCCCTCTGGAAATGATTTGCCTATGACGCTTTGCCAGACCATAACTCAGTTACAACTGAGAATGGTCTGGTTTTAACCAGGGCTACTGTAATTGCCTAAATATGCCCTTTTCATCTCTCGACAGATTCTATCCGACCGCCTACAGTATCACAAACAGGATGATCACACAGACGCCCATGTCTCCATACATCTCCCCTGTGTCCACATACCAGGTAACACACAATATCCAGTTCATATCAAACAGACCGATCGAGGTCTCAGAGAAGTGGATGTATCAGAACTGTCTTAAGGGACTGTATTTGTATCGTTCAGGTCCAGAATCCATCCTGGGTCACCCATCAGCCCTACATCATGCAGCATCCGGTGAGTCTGATCACTGCCTGTCTCTCATGACCCGTCTCATGCTGGTCCTCAACAGTGTGTGTGTGTGTGGGAGATCTACACTTGAACTGCTCATAGACTGAGAGTGTGGGCGACGTCGACAGAGAGTCTAAACAGACTTACTAAAGCAGCAAACCACATCAATTCATCGATTATCAAAATGAACAAACTTATGCCAAATAATATAGTTATTAAGTCTAACCGTAGGCTGGCACATCAATATTGGATAGCATTGCTCATCCAAACAGAATTAAGAGTCTAAAGCTTCCATTTATATATAAAAAATAAATAAAAATTAAATCTGCACGCCGGCACTATTAATATAATAGCCTATATTATTATTTTATATTATTTTATTTATTTTTTAGTAACACTTTACATTAAGGTTGTATTAGTTAAGGTTAGTTAATGCATTAACTGAAGATGAGCAATACATTCGTTACAGTATTTGTTAATCTTTGTTAACATTAATTAATATAAATACATCAGGTTCTTTAACTAATGTTAACAGATACAACTTTTGATTTGAATCAGATATTAGTAAATGTTGAGATTAACATAACAGATTAATAAATGCTTTAGAAATATTTTTCATTGTTAGTTCTCATTACCTAATGTAGTTAACTATGAAACCTTATCGTAGTTACATACAATTTTATTTCACATTTTAAATTATTATATATTTCTATTTATTTTTATTTGAATATTCTTTTTATTAGATTTTTATTTATTTCTTTTTTTTTTTAGCTTATTTATAATAAAATAAAATATTTGTTTTGTTGTTGTTGATAAAAAATACTATTTATATGTCAAAGCTCTGCTGGAGAAATGTCTTTAACTGTATGTTGTCTTATGAACAACCGGTAATTAAACAATTAGTAATTAAACAGATTTAAGTTTTCATAACGCAATATCATCATTACTTTGAAAAATAACACAGTTGGACATCATAAGTCATCAGACGGTCACGAATATGTCAGTCTTACTGTAAATAACGTACAAAAACAGACCCAGTCATTTTTGTCAATTATTTCCATTCCGTCATTTGAGAAGCTGCTTTTAGGAGCAACTTTGCCTAGAACAACATAAAAGTTCACATTTGGTCCCTGATGCGTGACGTGTGCTTCCTACTCTTGAAGAGCAGCAGCCGCCACAGATGTGCAGGAAACACTGGTGTGTGTGTGTGTGTGTGTTTGCATAAGTGCACTAACACTAGATCACACCCAGATGCTGTAGTACAGTGTCGTTGAATTCCACGCCAGCATAAAGAACCTGAGGTGTGTGTGTGTGTGTGAGAGAGAGAGAGAGAGAGACCATTGATGATCAGATTCCAGGTAATAAGTGAAGCTCAGCTGCATGAATGACACATCAAACAGGAAGAGACTCTGTGTGTTTTTTTTCTATTTGAGTGGGTGTGTATAATGTATGTAAGTAATGTGTGGTATAATGGGCTTATGAGTCAGTGCGTATAGAGCTGAGTGCCGTGGATCATAAATGCAGAAACTGTGGCATTTAAAGGCCAGTAATGGCACTGATGGCTCATAGCTCTTAAATATACGGAAGATTTTCAGAGTCTGACTCACAGCGTAAGAAAGCAGGACTCGTCACACACACATCCCAGACAGACCCCCGGTGCACACCAATACACTTCACAGATGCCACACACTCTCTGTCTCATTTACTTCATATTAAACATCACAAACCTTCATCTATCATACATTTCAAAGAAAACTATGGTATTACCAGGATCTGTTTGGTACGGAAGCGTATTGCATTCACTTGAGGAAAAAAATCTACTCTGTTTTTCTGAATTAACGAGTTAATTATCTCAGAATTACGAGATAATTTTTCAGGGAAAAAAGTTTTTGCTCTGTTTTTCTGAATTAATGACTTAATTATCTCAAAATTATGAGTAACTCATTCATTCATAAAAACAGTGAAAAATGTTTTTTCAAGAAAAATGTATCTCATAATTCTGAGATATTAACTCGTTAATTCAGAAAAACAGAGCAAAAAAAAATTTTCCATGAAAAATTATCTCGTAATTCTGAGATAATTAACTCGTTAATTCAGAAAAACAGAGTAGATTTTTTTTTCCTCAAGTGAATGCAATACGCTTCCGTAGTTTGGTGCTTGCTTTTTAGTGAACATTATTTTTTATTCAAAGCACAGCAGTGAAAATTAGCACACAAAAAAAACAGAAATTTTGGGAAGCAGTCCTAAAATAAGTATTTACTTGTATAAATAAATACTTATTTATATAACTAAATATAATTTAACTTAAGTAAAAAATTTTTTTTTAAATTAATTAAAAGTATTAATTTTACTTCAATTTACTTAAATTAATTTGGGTATACTTACCCAAATACGTAAGTTGCTTATTTCCAGCTTTTTTTTTTCTTTGAGGGCATTTTGTTCTGTAAGGGAAATTATATTATTTATTTTATTTTTTGTAACAACATTTTATTGGTCAAACATTATGAAGACAAAGTGTGAACATTTAATTGTGATTTTTTTTTTACAGTACAAAGTTCAAAGTACAATTTTGTTCATCTAATATTTATATTTTATTTTAGCTTTATTTCAATTAATGAGTTTTAATAATTTTGGTTAAAACAATAAAAACACTAGAAAGAGCAAATCAGCAAATTCATACTGCAAACGCTTATAAATACATATTTGAGTTTATTTCAGTAAGTTGCAACGTTTCTTATATGCTTCATTTAAGTTTTTCATTTAATATTTATCATTTTTCTTTTATTTTAGCGTTATTTCAATTAATGACAACTAATTTTTATAATTTTCATTTTCGTTTCCTTTTGAAAAGAGCATGCAAATCAGCAAATTCTTTTGCTTGAAAATACATAGTACACACAGTAAAATAGTCAAGTATTATTTATTTTATTTTATAAAATGGGCCGATTATGAAAGGAAGTGTTTATATGTGGATATGTTCCTTATATGTGTCTATAAAAGTGCATAAATGTAATGTAAATGTCCCGTTCCATCATAGGGAGCAGTGATATCGCCCTCTATAGATCACTCCATGTCTCTGCAGCCCACGTCCATGATGAGTCCTCTCACTCAGCAGATGGGTCACCTCTCTCTGGGCAGCGCAGGAACGGTGAGCGCAAATCAACACTTCTCACACTACTGTCTCATGCGTGTTTTGTTTCTTCAAAATCTGCTAATATAGAGCACTTGCAGCTGTTCATTAAAGGGATAGTTCACCCCAAAAACTCTGTCAGTAATTACTCTCCCTCATGTTGTTCCAACCCCGTAAGCCTTTCGTTCATCTTCGGAACACAAATTAAGATATTTTTGATTAAATCTGAGAGCTGGATCACTCCTCCATAGGCTTCTAAGGGATTGAAACTTGCCGGCCCAGAAAAGTTATTAAAGACATCGTTAAAATAGTCCGAGTGACTACAGCAGCTAGACTCGCCACTGCACTCTGTATGAAACTGTACAATGGACCTCCCTCTCCCTTAGAAGAAAAATACATTTAATGATTTTTATTGCTAAAGCACTTATGGGTAAATTACCCCTCTACATTTCAAATCTGCTTACTTACCAAAATAGTGTTTACAGGACAAGGTCGTCAAAAAAAATTCTATTAATTATTCCATCAACAAGAACTGAACTTGGTAAAATAGCTTTCTCGTCATATGCACCAAGTGTCTGGAATGACCTCTAATATACCCTAAATCTAGAATCACTTCCACCTATTAATAAGTTTAAAAGGCTTTTAAAAGGTTAGTTCACCCAAAAATGAAAATTAAGTCATTAATTACTCACCCCCATGCTGTACCAACCCCGTAAGGCCTTCGTTCGTCTTCGGAACACAAATGAAGATATTTATGATTAAATCTGAGAGGTTTATGACTGCTACATAGGCTCCCTAAGGGAATGAAACTTGACGGCCCAGAAAGTCATTAAAGAAAATGTTTAAATATTCCATGTCGCAACAGTGGCTCAACTATAAGTTTATCAAGCGACGAGATTACTTTTTGTGCGGAAATAAAACAAAAATAACGCCTTTATTCGACTATTCCTTTTCTTCCTTGTAGGCCTGAAACGAATAAAGTCATTATTTTTGTTTGTTTTTTCGCACAAAAAGTATTCTCGTCGCTTGATAAACTTATAGTTGAGCCACTGTTGTGACATGGAATATTTAAACATTTTCTTTAATGACTTTCTGGGCCGTCAAGTTTCATTCCCTTAGGGAGCCTATGTAGCAGTCATGAACCTCTCAGATTTAATCATAAATATCTTCATTTGTGTTTCGAAGACGAACGAAGGCCTTACGGGGTTGGTACAGCATGGGGGTGAGTAATTAATGACTTAATTTTCATTTTTGGGTGAACTACCCCTTTAAAGTCAACTTTGACTGAAAAATGTAATTGCTTTTAACTAGGTGCCCTTTAAATTGTATGTCTGTATTTGCTTATGTAAGTAGGTAAAATGTTTTGTTAGTGTATGTATAGAGATTTGTGGTGTAATCTGTAATTTTTGTCCTGTCTTTTAATTTTTTTTTATTTCTTTGAAACTCGTTGGCCGCCTGTCTTGGCCAGGACTCCCTGTAAGAAGAGTTACTGTAACTCAATGGGACTTTTCCTGGTTAAATAAAGGTTTAAAAAAAAAAAGTGGCTCAACCTTAAGTTTATCAAGCGACGGGAATACTTTTTGTGCGCAAAAAAACAAACAAAAATAACGACTTTATTCAACTCTTCATTTCCTTCTCTGTGGGCCTCGAGTGAGTTCACGTAGTGTAACAGCGCAGCGCTTCTGGGTTGTACGTCGCACACATCCAGGGTTTTTCCTGGCTCAAAATGAGGCGGAGGTGGTAAAATCGTAACACTAGGGTGGTCCGGGGGCATGCCCCCCCGGGAGAATTTTTTTTCACATTTTAAAGATAAATGCATTAATCTGGTGCACTCCGCACGTCATTATGGAACGTTTTCTGGCTCAAAATTAGGTGGTAAAAAACATCCAGATCATGTGTACACATGAAAGTGTACCGCGCCTTCAACTGGCTGAAAAAAAAACACTTTTTACAAGCATGTTTTTTTTTTTTTAGGTATTTTAATAATCAGATCATTTGATTTTATTTACAGTTCATAGGGGCCATATTTACAACAGTGTAGTTGAATAGCAACAAGCATTTGCTTTCATTTACACAACCAGAAAAATGTGGCTCTATTTCAGATTTTTCAAACATTGCATTATCAACTACACAGTGTACAACCAGAAGCAGAACATTTCAGCCTCCGATTTTTCATTTTATAGAAAAATGTGTCTCTTTTCAACGACGACACTTGGCAGATTATTGCTCAAGTGAAAACAGTTTGAAAAGTGAACTTAAAAAAAGTTACAGAATTGTACGTTTATTGTTATGAAATTTTTATTTTTTCAAGACCTGTATATCACTTGAATGTAAATAAAGCGCAAAAAAAAAAACTACTATGCAACGTAAATTAGTAAGCCATGAAATTACAAAACAGTAGTAAATTACGTGCCTGCTAAGTTACTTGTGATAGCTTATTTTATAAAAACGCCAGAAAAACTATTGGACTATTGCCTAAGTCAGGCTGGCTCTATGGATATATTTTAAGTAACTAATTTCACAACAAAGCCAAAGCTTAAGAAAAACACTATCGGTACCTGGCTGTGACTAGTGAAGGCACTTCGATGCTGCGGAAGGAAGGTGCTTCTTGACTTGCGTGCGTCTGTGGTGGTTGTGATGACTGACAGGAGATGTTGAAAAGGGGGAGGGGCAGCGGCTCGTGCGGTTTCACAGAAATTGACCTTGCTCCGTTCGAGACCAGCAAGTTTAAATGCTTTTTCTGATGAAATGCGCAGAACGGTTTGAGAATGGACACAGGCCGTGAACCCGCAGCGGAACCGTGTCGGTGGAAAAGAGGTATCTAATCATGTGATTCCCTGACTTGAGTTTTGTTGAGAGGCGGAGGCGGCCCGAAATTTGACGGAGGCGGCCGCCTCATAATTGTCTATGCAGGAAAAACCCTGCCATCACACACACATGACCAGCGTCGGCCAATAGTGAGCCTGCGTGTGACGTACAACCCAGAAGCGCTGCGCTGTTACACTACGTGAACTCACTCACTCTATACACTCTATCACTATTTTAACGATGTCTTTAATAACTTTTCTGGGCCGGCAAGTTTCAATCCCTTAGAAGCCTATGGAGGAGTGATTCAGCTCTCAGATTTAATCAAAAATATCTTAATTTGTGTTCCGAAGATGAACGAAAGTCTTACAGGGAACAACATGAGGGCGAGTAATTACTGACAGAATTATCATTTTTGGGTGATCATTTTTTTTCCTTTAAAGCTCTGGCTGTGTTCAGAATGGCCTTTATCCTACTGCAGTATACACTGCTTACTATGTTAAACAGTATGCACTATGCAATGCTAAATATTACAAAGTAGTTTGTTGTATCCTGCACATTTTGGCAAAAGCACCGTGTCATCCAGGTATCCATGCATATAAATTTGCATACTGTTCAGAGGTTAAATACTGTATACTGCAGAAATGGTGTGTTAGTATGGTATGCAGAGCGAGAGGAAACTTCACGTGATTTGATTGCATGGCTAATTAATTATTTTGAATAAGTACTTAATTTCCAACCTCTAAAAAAAGTGTAGTATGAATGTAATTCGGACGTACAACAGTACATCCGCCATGTTGTCATTATCGTGTGACCTACCAGCGTCAGTTGTGTCGCTTTCACAAATCCTCTCCTGTGGCCTCATGGGATAGTAAAGTGTCCATCATAAGCACACTTCAAAATCCCGTAGTAGTAGTAGGGGACTTTTTGCCTACTCTATTTTGAGTACTGTGAATTCAGACATACTACTTGGCTCACATATTGTTTTTCACCTACTATAAAATAGGTAAGTATGCAATTTTGCCCATATCTGACCTTAAGCGCCACCTGCTGGTAAATTGTCAAGTTGCAATTAAAACATAAAGGCCACAATATGGAAGAAACATTTTCTAATAATAAAAGAATTTAATTTGAAGAATTTAAAGGTACACTATGTAACTTTTGGCGCTCTAGTGGTTCATATACGAAACTGCATGCATCTTGAAGATGGATTCATGATGTACTCGTTAATTGTATGAATTGGCAATGTTGAGTAAACAAAACATCGCATTAAGCAACTTTTATGTTGGAAATGTTTATAGTGCAATAATAGTTTTGGGGGTTACACTGATTCTGCATATAATGGCCAAACGCTGCAAAACAATGTATAGGCCTATATTTAAACATATACAGGCCACACATGTATCATGCACAACTCAGCAGAAATACACAAAACTAACCAAATAAAAAAACGCTGACAGAATGAGAGCACAAAACACTACAGCAGCAAAGTGTGCAGGTTTGTAGCAGCATATGTTGATATTTTCTCTCTCTCTGTGTGTGTGTGTGTGTGTCCTGTAGTATATGCCAGCCAGTCAAGCTCTCCAGGGGCAGTACATCCCTCCATACACTCACATGCAGACCACAGCAGTCTCAGTAGAGGTGGGTTCATGTCCACACACAGATTTAACCTCGTCCTGTACTCAAGAACTTTTTGAATTCACAATCACCATAAATGGAGGAAAGTTCAAGAACAGACTGGGCTTGTGCAACTGTGCTGAAATGTTCTTGGGTGTCAAGAACATGTCCAGGGAATGTTTCCAAAATCAAACAAGAGAAATACAATAGAATATTTTGCTCACTTGTTTTTAGAGCTATTGATTTTTTTCTGTGAGATTATCTTCATGACATTTAAGCACATTCTCCCAATTATGATGCATAATAATAACAATAACAAGAATTTAAATAATATATTATTAAAGTATTAAAGTATTTATACATTAGGGTAGTATTTTGTGTATTGCCTTTAATTTCTGCAATGATATATTTTGAATATGAATTATAAAATTATTGATTAATTAATATTTAATTATGATAAAGTGTTGTAATAGTATTATTTTTACAGAATGGGAAACCTATTATGTTGTTTGACATGAGCATGTTTTTGTGACATTCATCCATTAGCGCATGTTAATTGCCCTCAAAATAATAAGCGAAATATGCAGTGGAAAAATTTCAGTCATTTATATTCTGACTTATATTATATTAGTGCTTCAGATCTCTGTTCTGATTTCAGCTTGTATGATGACATGCTTTGCTTGTGTTGAAATGTGAGAAATTGAAGCATCATGTTTTGTTGCAGGAGAACAGTCCACAACCTCAGGTGGACTCGTCCAGTGATCATTCACCTTATACCTATCAGCAGGCCAAGTGATGAAGAGGTACTATCACTCACATCTTTCACTGTTGATCTGTACACACATATACATCATGTAACGGCTCGTGTGTCATTTTACCATAAGCTTTTGGAACCCAAAAAATTGAATAGAAAAATCGAATCCACTGAGATTTTCCTATAAACCATTTAAACATTAAAGGTGCAGTGTGTATTTTTAGTGGCATGTAGCGGTTCGGTTGCGAGTTGCACTAAGGGCTTAGCCCACTGCTCACCCCGCCTTTTCGAAGAAGCTACGCTGGCTAAAACGGGACAAACATATCGTCGTCTGAGACAGCAGAGAATAGCCAGAGGAAGCCAAGAGTGTGTAACATTGTCACTGTTTCTGTACCACAGTCCATTATAAACCACATCATGGATAAAGTTTACAAAGCCATAGTCAGGTGAGGATCAAGGGTCTTAATACATAATATAATAATAGTAATCAGCTGATTGTCTCACGAACGTAACCAGCACATTTCTCCCCACATAGCAAACCCATAATACTGCGAGGGAGAAGAACCACATGAAACTATGCAATAGGGCTGCAACTAACGATTATTTTGATAATCGATTAATCGGACGATTATTTTTTTCGATTAATCGGATAGAAATTACATTAGATTTTTTTTTTTTTTTTTTACTAAATAAAACCGTAAATCAGGGTATTTATGTGTAAAAGTGTACTTTAAAAAGTGCAAAAGCCACACATTGAGTTTTACTAATATCAATATTTGCATTGTTTTTAATGATAATTGCTGATGGCAAGTTGACAAACATGATTATTGTTAAAAAAATGATATCCAACATATTATGTTTTAACACAATTTTTGTTAAAACAAATTTACACAGACATGTTGTTCAGATGTGAATATCTGAACTAAAAACAAACTAAAAACATCTAAAATATATAATTCATTTAATTTTTATTTAAAATTAATTATATATAAGGAATATAAGGATAAAGAATATAATATATATTATATATAATATATAAAAGAATATAATATAAGGATAAATTGATTAAATAAATATAGAAAGACTGAAAACAATTGTGTAAACGTAGAGCCGCAGTAGATCGCGTTTGACAAACAATTAAAACTTAGTAGACTAATGCTATAAAAAGAGAACGGAATGGAGGTAACGTTACCCAGCAAGTTAACAGGCTTGAGTAAAGGACAGGAGAAATGATGCATTAGTGCACAAGCATTCGCTGAAAACCACTGAGTACAGTGACTAAAAAACAATATTTTACTGCTGCTGTTATTAACTGCCTTTGTATTTAGTGCTTCACTTTGTAAACACCATTTTAATTTAACCTATTTCTGCGGTAGCGCTATTTTAATCCATCACTTACGTTGCGAGCGAACTGATTGCGCAACCTGATGCTCGAGACAAAATACAGACATCCCAAGATCCCGGAAGTCCCGGGAGTCTCCCTCATATTGATTGCGGCTCCCTGATGCCCGCGAATTAGTTCAAACTCCCGAAATCTAGAGCGCGCAAGCAAGAGCGCGCATGCGAGACAGAAGAGACTGCTCCAAACCGTGTAGCGCGCGCGCTCGGCAGAGAGAGACCTTGCGTGTGTGTGCGTACCAGTAAACGCTCCCCGTGACGTAAGCAGACCAACTAATCGATAATGACATTCGTTGACAACGATTTTCATAATCGATTATAATCGATTTTATCGATTAGTTGTTGCAGCCCTACTATGCAACTATATATTTTACTACAGGGTAGTAAAAGCCTTGTTTAAACTCGATGCTTCCGCATGAGCGCAAAAGTGCGCGCGGCAAAAATGACGTGATTGTACAGCGCGCGCGCCTCCGCATCCCCTAAACACCATTTATTACACACAATAGGCTTTTATTCTCTGATTTTGAAAACTCTTCGCGATCGACTTAAATGCTTCCAAGATCGACTTAAATGCTTCCAAGATCGACGGGTTGGTGATTCCTGTAACGTTACTGTTTTATGGTCAATGACAAGAGTACTAATCAGCTGTCTCACGAACGTAACCAGCACATTTAACGTTATCCCCACATAGCAAGCAAAGCCATAACACAGCGAGGGAGAAGAACTAAGTTACATGAAACAATCCAACTACATATTTTACACCACTGACAAGGGAAAAGTCACTAGTCACGGTGTCTATGGCTTCTAGCTTTCTGCTGCTTCTCTTTCAAGGTAGTGACGAAACGCGCTCTGTAGCGCAGTGTGTTCGCTGTCGGCTACGATAGAAACATGACTTCACAATATGTCGACCTTCATAGAAGGGGGTGCCCGCGGTTATGTAGATATAAATGTTTCATTCTAAGGTAATAAAAACATTACGGTTTATTAAGTTAAGTTCTATATACACCGCTGAAAACATAGTTATGGATGTCATTTTGCATTTCTGTTAATAGATACTCAAAATTTTTACACATTGCACCTTTAAAGAGGACCTACTATGCCCTTTTTCAAAGTCTTGATTTTGTTTTTGGGGTCTACTAGAATAGGTTTTCATGAATGCTTCATGAATGTCATTTTACATATATTTGTCAGTCTGTCAGTAATGCTCTGAGGTGCGTTTCCCAAAAGCATCATTAGCCAAATGTGGTCCTAACAGAACTTGCAAGTTGCAACCATGGTTGGCTTTGGGAAATGCACCCGTTTCGTTTTCGCTCTCTATAGGGGTTTTCGCACCGGGTAGTTATAAGTCAGTTATAGGAACTAGTCACTAAGGCTGTCCCTTGAGAACTACATTTTCCCCCTAGGGCCATTTTCCTGGTTGCATTCACACCAGCACTGCAGCCTTTTATTTTGACAGCGCTGAGTTTGCCTGAGCACACAGCTCTCCCATTCTCCATCTTCATAAGTTAACGATCTGCTTAACAGTCCTGTCTAATACTAATACATCATACTGTGTGGTTGATGTCCAATGTCACTAGCTGAGCAGAAATATATAATCATGCTTCGCTTGGTACCTTCAAAGTAGCGTTGGATTTGCGTAAAGGTTGAGAAGTGCCTGGACTTCTGCGTCAGTCCATCTATCGCTGTTTTCCATGACTGTGGAGTAAATATATAGGCTATAAAAGGACGGATGTCAGTGTTTCGCATGCATTCGTCCAATCAACATACACTTACATCACTGGTAGTTCCTCTTGTGCTGGGTTAGACTCTACTCTGAAGTAGGAGCTAATTTAGTCCTACCAAAAGGCGTTTCTAGAACTAAAATCGATCCCAGTTCCTGGGTTATAGGAACTATGAAGTCTTCCTCGAAGCCCCTCCTTCTGAAAGCACACTGTGCTCTGATTGGTCGGCTGATCGAGCAGTGTGTTGTGATTGGTCAAGCGCTTTGATTGTGTTTGGGGAAATGTCCCGCCCCTTACCATAACCCCCAGTTTCAACACACTACTAACTAACTCAACCAGGCCCCGCCCCTTTATTCTGCGTATTAATTATTATAATGAGGAATATTGTGACGTGTTTGTTCCCGGAAGAAAACTCAAGACTACAATGGAGGCGTTTCAGGGAGTTCAGAAACACTGACACTGATATAGAGAAGAAATTGTCAGCCAACCAAAGAGAAGTTGTTGTCATACCCAAATCCGTTTGCTATCTTATTATTCACAAAAACGAATGTTCTCTACAGACGATTGAAATGACTTTCTGGGTTCCAGGCGGGTTGGTCTTGTGCATGTGGAAGCATTGCATGAGGATCCTTATCTAAATGTTTAGAGGTCATTTCAAGTGTTGATGCAACATCGGTTTACATCGGTTTGAAATAATTGGTCTGTAAGTGTAAACAGGTTTAATGCGGTATCAGTGTGAGGCACCTGCAGTCATGCTTTACTGCTTTACTGGTCCTGGTGTGTGTGTGTGTGTGTGTGTGTGTCGTGTCTAACTTGAAGGGATAGTTCTCCCAAAAATGACAATTCTGTCCTCATTTATTCACCCTTGTCTCATTCCAGACTTGTAATATTTTACTTATTATTTGATGTTTATTCATGCTGTCAAAATCCAAAAAAAGTATCTTAAAAGTATTCATTGCAACTTAACAGAATTTTTAGTGAGTCGTGTGATTTTTTTGTCATTGACATGAAGGAATCAGTGATCTCAAACCTGCTTTGATCCATCCATGGCATGATTTTTTTTATTGCACAGTCGTGAATAAGATGTAAGTCTTGCAGACAGGAAGATTCAACCTCATTTTGTGTGTCAAGGAAGAAAAAAATAAGAGGTTTAATGAGAGTGAGTAAATGATGAAAAGTAAAAATGGACATTTTTAAATTGTAATTTTCATGCATGGAAATTTTAGTTGAAAATACATTTTTATAGTAATGCTCAGATCTCATATTTTGTTGCCGAGAAATTGGTCTTTGGTTAAAGATTTTGGAAAATATATTATATTATACACTGTCATACAAAAGTTTGGGGATGGGATTTTTAAAATGGTTTTGAAAGAAGTGTATTCTGCTCACCAAGGCTGCATTTATTTGATGAAAAATACAATAAAAACGGTAATATTGTGAAATATTATTACCTTTTAAAATAACTATTTCCTATTGTAATATATTGTAAAATGTAATTTATTCCTGTGATCAAAGCTGAATTTTCAGCATCATTACTCCAGTCTTCAGTGTCACATGATCCTTCAGAAATCATTCTAATATTATGATTTGCTGCTCAAGAAACATTTATGATTATTATTATTGTTCAAAATATGCTGCTTCAATATTCTTTGACAATTTTTTTTTCAGAATTCTTTGACAAATAGAAAGATCAAAAGAACAGCATTTATTTGAAACCAAAATCTTTTATAACATAATAAATGTCTTTACTGTCACTTTTGATCAATTTAATGCATCCTTGCTGAATAAACGTCTTCACGTCTTTCCATCAAACTATTGATTTGAAGTTTTCTTCTTCTGCTTCACTTCTAGGGTTGAGAGAGAAGGAGACGACTGCTAAATCAATAACAGCTTCCTTTGAAGGACCGGCTCTACCGATGAATCAACATTTTGCACAGATTCTACGATGAGTTCCTTGGTTTTATAATAAAACTACTTCAACTATTTTGGTATAAGTTCCATTAGGTGCAAATCAAGGATTCATTTCATCAGAGGATGCTAACAAAAGAAAAAAAAAATGAAATGAAATGGAAAGAAAAGAAAAAGAAAAGTTTTATTTTAATAAGGAAACTGATTATTTTTTACCAAGGATTGTCACATAGATGCAGGAACTTCATCATGCGTTTCAATGTGCATGGATATTATTCTTGTTTTTATGATTTCAGATTTGTTTTTTCTCTCTCTCTCTCTTCTTTTGTACTGAAACAGATGTTTGTTCTTAGAGATTTGTCAGCCGGACATCCTGAGAAAGATGCGTTTGTGCTTGCGGTGTGAGTGTCGTTGATGTGTTTTTCTGTTGTGTGCTTCACCTTCGGTCTGACCGATCTGTTCGTCTTATACGATTTGCCTTAAACTCTTTCCCGTACAGTAGCCGAAGAAGAGGCGTGCGGCTACTGCCTTGTAAATCAGCTGAATAGGGCTTTTTTAGCATCTCGCAAAAAGGAAAATTTCGCTGCGCTTGGATTTCGGTGTTTTGCTTTTTCGGATCTTTTAGAGTACAAACCGTTTCGAGTGACAACATTGATGGAGTTTTCATAGGATTTTATGTTTTTATAATCAGAGGTGATGATCCTTTGGTTGTTTGAATGTGGTAGAAATTCTGCTGAACGATCACATTTTTGATAATTGCCTTTTACTTTCGTTTATAAATCTTGGTGTTGTAGTTTAGCTTTAGATGAACTCGTGTGGGAGGGGGAGGGGCTTTGACTCGTATGCTAATTTGGGGGCGGGAGGGAGGCGTGGCCTGTCAGTCAGACCGAAAATCGTTTGATGCGTTCAGAGTAAAACCTCTTTAAGAAACAACAGCGGTTCGGCGGGCTTCTTCCGGAGAGGTGAACGTGCGCTCGATTATAGCAGGCAAACGAATCTCGGCACTTTCGAGTTTACTTCACCAAAGGACGTTTTCTCTCGAGACGGGCCACGCTGAGACTTTTTAACAGACTAGATTGCAGTTCTGGAGAATGTGCCTTCTTTGTACATATGCATTCAGCTGTCTTTAGTCTTCGAGGTGCGGACACCGATGGCGTGAAGGACGATTTGGATCCAGCAAGTGCCACAAACTAAACGAAAACATCACTACAGAGCAGAGACAACTGAAACTGAAACGTGGAACGAGGACAAGTTGAAACGACGGCACTGTTGTAAAACCCTAGTGAGCTGCCTGCATAGACAGCTGCCTTCTAAGGGAGCATTATAACTCATCATTATTTGTAAAAGAAATACATGCATTATACAAAAAGACTTCAGGAGAGTTTTGCATTGGGATGTTGCAGTAAAGATACAAAATTAGTAGTGCTTTTTCATTTGAATCAACTATTTTTAGCCATGCTTTTTTTTAGCAGCTCGAAATGCATTATGGGATTGCCTTCTCAATGAAGGATTTATGTGATGCTGCCTTAGGATTTGTAGGTGTCTTAATGCACTTACTGCCGTATTTTCCGATAAATTATTCCGGTAAATAAACTGAAACATTTACAAATATTATAAACCCAATGAACATCTTTAAATGTAACGGGATTCAGAGCAGAACAGGAAGGATAAAACAAACATAATTTATAGTGTGCATTCATTATAAACAACATTTAGAAAAATAAAACACCAAACCCTAAAGCGAAACTGAAACTACCAAAGAATCCAAATGTTTTGCGAACTTGACTTTAAAAAGTCATCATGAAATCTATATTTTTTATGGAATATCGCCGTATTTGTTATAAATGGATTATCCGTGCACATCTTTTTTTTTTCTTTTTCTTTTTGGATGTGCCTCATAATCTTGAATCAGAATAACTCCCCCTCCCACTTGCAGCATCTCTTCTCTGATGACGAGGCAACCTGTCACTCACATGAGATCAGCCAATAGCAAACCACAACCATCCAATCAATTCCCCATGGACAAAATCAAGCCCCACCCTACATATGTTCCTGTTCACTTGGATGTACAGGTGAAACTCCAAAAATTCGAGAATCGTGCAAAAGTTCATTTATTTCAGTAATTCAACTTAAAAGGTGAAACTAATATATTATATAGACTTGATGATTTTGATGATTATGACTTACAACTATGAAAACCTTTTCACAATATTCTAATATTGAATTTGGGGTTTTCATAAGCTGTAAGCCATAATCATCAAAATTATAACAAATAAAGGCTTGAAATATCTCACTTTGCATGTAATGAGTCTATATAATATATTAGTTTCACCTTTTAAGTTGAATTACTGAAATAAATGAACTTTTGCACGATATTCTAATTTTTGGAGTTTCACCTGTACGTCACAATAGGGAAGAAAAGACAAAAGCGTAACTTTAATTGCATTCTAGTATAAGTGGCAGCATGTTTCAGATGATAAAAACGTGACGTATTCGGGAAATACGGAAGCAGCTCACTAGGTTTTAGGACACGGCCTTTGAAACAATAATCGCATCCATTACAGGAAAACGTTTTTATTTTCTTCTAAACTCACAATATACTTTAGTAAGGCTTTATTCATTAATTTGTCTTCCAAAAGACTGTGTTTTTGACCTGGTGGGTCTTGTTGACCGGTTATCTACCTCAGAGTTTTGTTGTCCTCTGTTTTAATTGGTCGGGCTAGCAGGTTCAGCCCGCCCCTCCAGACCAAACGGGCCGCTCAGGAGCTGTCCATGTACACTTGATTTCTTTCAGGTTATTTCTTTTCAGATACTTTGGTCCTTTTCTTCTTCTTCTTCTTCTTCTTCAAACAAAAAGTTTTTTTTATTATTATTGTTATCATTATAAGGAAAGTTGTGCGTTTGTTTTAGTGTCGTTTAGCATTCAGATTCATCGTTTCGAAAGCAAAAAACAATGCTGCTTTTCATCACAAGATATTCCAGTAGTCCATAGGAAGTAGACAAGAAAGCGTGCGCGAGAGAGAGAGAGGGAAAGAGAGAGAGAGAGAGAGAGAGAGAGAGAGAGAGAGAGAGGGAAAGAGAGAGAGAGGGAAAGAGAGAGAGAGAGAGGGAAAGAGAGAGAGAGAGAGAGACATCACTGTTGTATGAAGCCCATTTACCGCACAACACAAAAATAGATAACATTTTATTTTAAGGTGACGTAGTTACACGCTACTACATGTACTAACTCTAGTAATAACAGTAAATTATGCATAATTAGTATAATAATAAGCATAATAATGCATAATAAGTAACTAACCTTAACTGTAACTCTGTAGTAAGTACATGTAGATAATTATTATTACTCAGTATTTATTTGAGGAAGGTTTACACTTTATTTTAAGGTGTCCGTGTTACAGTGTAATCATACATTTAAGTACCGAGTAGGAATAATTAACTACATGTACTTTCTACAGGGTTACGGTTAAAGTTTGTTTTAGGGTTAGTTGCATGTAATTATGCACAATTTATAGTTATCACTACAGTAACTACATGTGACGTGTAACAAGGACAAATGTAACGTGTAACAGGGACACTGTAAAATAAAGTGTTAAAAATTAAGTGTAACAAAAAAATCATGCTCTGGTAATCATATTTTTGTATAAAAAATTTAAATGATTTAATGTGATTTAAAAAGTCATTTTAATGTGATTTAAAAAGTCATATTAGATTTAAACCTCATAATTATGACACAAGTCAAAATTATGATTAAATTTTTTAGATGAAAAGATAAATTAATACTTAAGTCATAATTATGACAAGTCAAAATTATGACTTAAAAAGTTGAAATTGACAAAATGTCAAATTTGACAGTTTTTTACTTTTCATCTGAATTATTTCGACGTTTTACGTCAGAATAATTTTTAATTCTCACTTAGTATCATAAGTTTGACTTAGCTCATGATTATGACTTGTGTAATAATTATGATTTACCGAAGTATGATTTTTTTTTGTCTTATGTGTCAGAAATGGGCTTCCATACTGTTGCTTTCAGGCCGAGTCCAGACAGAGTTTTAACGGCGTATCCGTGGTGCTCAGCTCACAGCCGAGTCCATTCTTGGTGTGTGTGTGTGTGTGTGTGCGTGTGTGTGTGTGTGTGGCAGCGAGTGTGTTTCTGTGGAGTTCTTGTGTGGCTCATGCTGCTAGTAACATCTGAATCCGAAGTGCCAATCTGTGTCTGGGTCAAAGAGTTGAAAAGAGTTGTTGTGCAGAGAGAAATTGCTCATGAATATGAAAAATCATGTACTAGACAGCCATTAAGTTATATGAAAAAAAAAAAGTAATAATTTATGAAGAGCGAAGTTTTGTACAGACTGTTTGAAAAAATAAAAACAATAAAAAGATTTTCATAGAGATATCTATATGAGAGTTGATTTTGTAATTTCTTTCTCTCTGTTGTACATGCCACACGCTTGCCAGTGGTATCTTGTACGTTCGGTTTATCAGAAACCTTCCTCTGTATATTTTATTTTGTTTTCTGGAGTGTTTGTTGAAGCCAAAAAAAGCTCTTTTTCTCCCCTTTGTTTTCAGTAGATTGTTAATTAAGCTTTATTTCTGTTAATTTCTTTGAGAATTTTTGAATAAAAACACATTTTTGTTTTATTCATGTTGTCGTTCATTCACCTGAAGCATCACGTCACATGCACAATTTTTATGATATTTTTATGGTATTTTCTTTAGACAATATACAAAAGTAAATAATGCCAGAACTGGATGAGGTCAGTTTAAAGGGTTAGTTCACCCAAAAATGAAAATGATGTCATTAATGACTCTCCCTCGTGTCGTCCCAAGCCCGTCAGACCTCCGTTCATCTTCGGGACACAGTTCAAGATATTTTAGATTTAGTCCGAGAGCTTTCTGTCCCTCCATTGAAAATGTGTGTACGGTATACTGTCCTTGTCCAGAAAGGAAATAAAGACATCATCAAAGTAGTCCATGTGACATCAGTGGGTTAGTTAGAGTGTGTTGAAGCATCGAAAATACATTTTGGTCCAAAAATAACAAAAACTACGACTTTATTCAGCATTGTATTGTCTTCCGGTTCTGTTGTGGATCCGCGTTCAGTGACGCCGCTGACGTAAGACGCTGCTGACGTGTGTCTGGTGCGCCAGAGCTTCGGTTACAGTCTGAGGGAGACGCACGCTGGAAACAAAACAATCTTCACAAACATGTCTAAGGATTTCCACACAGAGGAAGACTTGCATTTTTTCCCCCAGCCATATTTATTTGAACCCGAACACACGGACGCACCAGACACACGTCAGCAGCGTCTTACGTCAGCGGCGTCACTGAACGCGGATCCACAACAGAACCGGAAGACAATACAATGCTGAATAAAGTCGTAGTTTTTGTTATTTTTGGACCAAAATGTATTTTCGATGCTTCAACACACTCTAACTAACCCACTGATGTCACATGGACTACTTTGATGATGTCTTTATTTCCTTTCTGGACAAGGACAGTATACCGTACACACATTTCCAATGGAGGGACAGAAAGCTCTCGGACTAAATCTAAAATATCTTGAACTGTGTTCTGAAGATGAACGGAGGTCTTACGGGCTTGGAACGACACGAGGGCGAGGCATTAATGACATAATTTTCATTTTTGGGTGAACTAACCCTTTAAGTTGCCTGCTGTTTACCACGTGACCAGTGTGGCCCTCTCAGCAGTACTTGACTTTGACCAGCAGGTGTCAGTGTCCAGCGAAAAGCTGGATTTGAGACTGAGCATCATTTGTAAGTGCCTTCACTATAACCAGCAAGCAAACCAGCTTTAATGCTTTCGTATCGTCACTTTTCCAGAGACATGGAAAAGAAAGAGCAGAAGCTGATATTTGTGGTCCTGATCCATTAGAGCACCTGTACTCGCTGTGGACTATTATTCAGTAACATAAGAACACAAGAATAAGCTTAAAAACTTGTTTAAAGAATCAAACATACACTGTGATATCAGGCTCTAATTGTTCACTCAGATGTTAATTTATATATTAAAAACTATTCATCTATCTAATCTACAAGACAAAGCCTAACCACATGTACACAAATGCTCCAGGTAAGTGATTCACGTAAATCTCTCTGACATAACTATCTTAAAATTGTTAATAAAGTAAATTGAAACAAAATAGTTGGTCATTAAAATATCAATTACAGTTTGATATGATCTTTTATTAATTTAACTAACCTTAATAAACGAGAGAGAGACAAGAGTGGTTATTCAAGCGGTCCTCTGTGTTGTGTATATTATTCATTACTTTATATATGAATATATTAGAAATATTTTGCTGTGTGTGTGGAGAGTTATGGAAATACAGTTTTTGTACTGTATGAATTTAATTATTAAAAAACCCTGAAAAAAAAAGTTTGTGCATTTCAATAATAAATTATATACTTTTATATATATAATTCTAGCCTACTATAATTTACTAATATACTGTATATATAATTATGTATTATTTATATACTGTACTATTATAGTATTTATGAATATTTTTATTTAGCTTTAATTTAATTTTAACTTTAATAATTGTATTCCTTATTTATGTAAATTCGTTTTTGTTTTAATATTTTTATCAAGCTTTATTTTTATGTTATTTTAGTTTGAGTAATTTTAGTACTTCAGCTTATATATGTCAACTTAGAACATATTTATTTCAGTTTGTTGCCAAAGCTTTATTTCAATTGGCGATAACAATAATAGTTTTAACAATGACCACACACACAATACATTATTTTACATGAACACACCATACTCTTTTTGATACGTGAAATCAATATCAAACTTCAGACTGCACAATTATTCAGACAAATTTTCCAAATTTTAAATAAACCATCTTAAAGGAACACTCCACCGTTTTTTTTTAAATTGGGGTTATTTAGTGTCTCCCATAGCTTATACTAGTTGTGAATAAGCAGGCCACAAGTAGTAATTATTTTTTTTGTTTATCCCTTTTACTCGCGACATGCTACCTGGCAACATAGGATTCCATTCATTATGCTAAGCTAAGCTAGCGGCGGCGCTGCCAGACTAAGACAATGAGACAACTGAGACAAAATGCATTTGCCCACCTATCTAAATGTAGGGGAGACAGTGAATAACCCCAATTAAAAAAAAACGGTGGAGTGTTCCTTTAATGACGGTTTGTCATTATGGGCCGGGCCAAGGCTAACAGCGAGCCGAGCCAGTGGCCTCGGGCCTTAAAGGGATAGTTCGGCCAAAAATGATATTTAACCCATGCATTACTCACCCTCAAGCCGTTCGAGATGCATATGTCAATCTTGTTTCAGACGAACACATTTTCAGTTATTTTAGAAAATGTCTTAGACCCTTCAATGGATATAATGTGAAGCAATGGGGTCCACCTCCTTCAAGTCCCAAAATGTGAATACATCCTTCACAAAAGTAATCCATCCGGCTCCAGGGGGATAAACGAAGGCCTTCTGAGGGTAATCCGTGCGGTTTTGTCGTAAAAATATACATATTTAAAACTTTATAAATGAAAATATCTGACTTCCGGCAACGATCGACGCGCGTGCGTTCACGCGCTTTCTTGTTTTGTTTTGCTCTGCTCTCTGGCTGCGCTGGCGCGTTCGTTCTACGTCACAACAGTTCCTACGCTACGTCTTACCTCGTACGCCGACTTCCATCACCCGTGAACGCGCGTCGATCGTTGCCGGAAGTCAGATATTTTCATTTATAAAGTTTTAAATATGTATATTTTTAGGACAAAACTGCACGGATTACCCTCAGAAGGCCTTCGTTTATCCCCCTGGAGCCGGATGGATTACTTTTGTGAAGGATGTATTCACATTTTGGGACTTGAAGGAGGTGGACCCCATTGCTTCACTTTATATCCACTGAAGGGTCTAATACATTTTCTAAAATAACTGAAAATGTGTTCGTCTGAAACAAGATTGACAGATGCATCTCGAACGGCTTGAGGGTGAGTAATGCATGGGTTAAATATCATTTTTGGCCGAACTATCCCTTTAAGCACCGGGCTTGCGTTTCCACTGCCGGGCCAGTAGCCCCGCAGCGCTGCCCTAAACCCCGCCCCTAATACGCCTTTCTGGATCAAACGTCATACATACAACCCAACCCATTTCAGCGGATATTATGAATTATTTATTTTTTAAGTTAGGAAGATAGCATGTATATTAACTCACCGGCCGTGGCTGCAATAGTGTCCCGATTGTCTCGCGAGTTGTCACTAACAAAGGGACGGTGACCCAGCACACGTCCATCAAGTCGAACCATGGAAAGTTAATCGCCTTGAACAATACTGCGCCCGCAACTTTTTTATTTTTTCCTGAACTTGAAGCGTTGATCGCTGCATGCTTAGCTTAGAAAGTTCAGCATCGATGTATTTTATAACGTCCTCGTTTCTTCACACGCCGTCAAATTGACGTTGTACCCTTTCTTCTCCCCAAAATGCTCAGAAGAGCTTTGCAGCGATTATTTTGCGCGATATAAAAAAGTGAAATGTGCATCTTGCTTCAGATCATAACGTTCCATCGATAAACTCCTCCTTTTCCCTTGAGCACGCGTCTAGCCCGAGCTGGCCCGCTTTGGCCCCAGGTTTTCGACGGGCCAGAAATCCTGGCCGTTAGCCCCGAGTAAACCCCGATCAAGCCCCGGAAGTGACCGTGTAAACGCGACTGGCCCTGGCACGCACTAGCACGGCTCGGCCCTGGCCCGGCAGTGGAAACGCGGCTATTGATACTGTACTGAACGCCTCGACGCAGTGAGAAGCTGATGCATTATAGAGATACTGTGTGTGTAATTCAGTTTACTGATGTAATGTGGCGGTCAAACACTATCAGAACAAGTGCTACAAGTATCTTTCATGAAAAATTACAAAGAATGGCCTGAACCATCTGAAATTGCATACTTCCCTAGGCAAAAACAGTATGTGTCCAAACATATAGTCCCCGGATGACCTACGACTTCCTTTCCGATGAGATTCTGAAGTGCTTATGATGGACACTTTACTATCCCATGAGGCCACAGGAGAGGATTTATGAATGGCAGTGAAGCGACGCAACTGACGCTGGTATGGTCACATGATAATGACAACATGGCAAATATAGTACACTCGGATTACATTCATACTACACATATAATATATTCATAATATATTGAATTTTTTTAGCAATCACAAATTGAGTACTTACTCAAGAGAGTATGTATAATTAGATGATGGATGCATTCAAAATGTGCAGCGATGTACAAGTTTTTTCCCCCAAAAAATAAAAATAATTCTATAATTTACTCACCTTCAAGACAGTCATCCTGTGTAGGACTTTCTTCTTAGTTGAATACAATCAGAGTTATATTAAATAATATCTTGGCTCTTCACAGTTTTGTAATGGCATTGTATTACTGTTATGATGGATGGATGCGTTTTTCAGAAACTTGGGCACTATTCACTCCCATTATAAAGCTTGGAAGAGCCAGGATATTTTTTTTATATATATATAACTCCGATTGTGTTCGGCTGAAAACTAAAGAATTTTATGAAACTTAAAGTCATATACACCTATGGGATCATTTTCATTTTTGGGAGAATTTACTCTTTAAATGCCCCCTGAAGTCAAAATGTAAGTTTTTTAGCTTAAACTATGAATAAGTTAGCCTTAAGGTTATGAATAAGCTGGTGTGTTCCAAAACAATTCGCATTTAGGAGATATAAGCATTCAAAACGTACAGTCTCTCCCTTCCGCTAAAATCTGTCTATGGCTAAAATGGATCACAGATTTTTATGACATCACTGCGGAGCTTTTCATCACATCTTCTGTCCAATCAAATGCTCTCTAGAATCTAAAGCTCCGCCCCCTATGTTATAAATACCACCTGGCCAAAGCGACTGTTGACACACAAGGAGCAATATGGATTTGGAGATGTGTGTTCGGCTGCGCATACGCTCGAGTTTTATTCCGTTTTCCAACTGTATGTTGGTTAAGAATGAAATGGCTAATTTATTCACAGCTCAATGAATTCAAAGTGCGACTTGCAGTCTGTGAGGTAAACTAAAGGCTATTGGCTATTGGCTATTTGAAAAGGGGGAGGAGCCATTCAATATATCCCGCCTTAGCTTCCTTTATGTTCCAAGGCACTTCAGTGGGCCTTTATGAAGCACTGCATCAGTCCATGCAGCGAGAGCGCCATCTACAGGACGCATCTGTAGGACGAGGCAACTACCGGTAACTAAAATCAATGTTTAAGTTGAAGTACTAAACTTGCTATTAAATAAAAATAAAAATCTATAAGTGATTATAGAACAAAGTTGTTGTTTCCTAAAGACACTTTTGAAATGAAAAATATTAGGCTATTTTTCTTTGCTTTTTTAAAGTTTTTAAAGACATACTCGACCTAATAAGTTTCACAAAGTAGCCTAAAACCAAAATACTGTGCGTTTCTTTAAAAATGTGAAGAAGAACATCTCAGCACGATGAGCTGGCAATGATCACAGTCACATTTATTTTATTAATGTTATTATTATTCCACAGACGTCTGGGGAGTGAGAAAGTGTTTCGTTTCTTTAAACAACTGCATGTAACTCTGTTTATTTTTGCACGATGTGTCTCAGACTTTGATATATAATATTCATAATATTTCTATGTGTGCCTGCTTAAAATGACAGTTTATTTAATAAAGTTTCCTTTAAAATCTTATACGTAGGCCTATTCCTAAACCGTGTAAGTTAGTGTTGTTTCAAAGCCAATACTGAGGTGCGTTATAACAATAAATGTAATAATTTATGGTATAATTAATGTGCATCCCCATCTTATTTCATTTTTAAACATTAAATTCAAAATGTTAAACATCTGGAAAAACATTTTCATATGCATGTCCTTTTGATTAAGAAGATTCAACATTTCTGATGTATTTATTATTATTATTTTTATTATGTAACAACGCCACTTTAAAAATGAACTTAAAAGCAAACTAACAATAATAGGCCTTATATCATCTCTGTGTTCAGTCAGACAGGTGTTTTATCCGAGTGTAACGATGGTGTGAGTTCACTGTTGTAGTCACGTAGCCTTTATATATTCCTGTGGGATTTGATGGCTCGAGGCTCTTTAGTCTAGTTAACAGTGCCAAAATAATATCTGAAAGGTCATCGGTCATCTCTCTGTACTTTAATATACAGAAATACAACTTAATAATGTACATTGTACAATACAATGTAAGTCTCCGATTATCTACATAGCAATACCATTACAAAACTAGAAACAATGCATTTAACCCTTGACTAACCGAGTTAAATTAAAGTTGTGTGTGTGTGTGTGTGTGTGTGTGTGTGTGTGTGTGTGTGTGTGTGTGTGTGTGACGCGTTCAGCGTTCAGGCTCAGGCTCAGCCACGATATCTGCACTGTGTTGAAAACATGGAGTCCAGTTTTCGTCATTTTACAGTGTTTTGCACCGTTCTTCTTGTTCTCACGTGCCGTTTCGCGCGAGGAGAGGACACGACTGGTGGTGGTGAGTACTTTGCGTTAGCGAGTGTTTGTTACGCGTTTAACGCTGAGCTCGTTACTGTATTGTTTGTTTTAATGGCGATGCGAAAAACAAGAGTGAACTTCATCAGAGTTCATCTGAGATCTCCAGTGTTCTCGTCACGAGAAACAGTTACATTGTTTCTTTTTGAGTTACATTTGAAAGTTCTAAAATGGAACGTCAAACTTCTCTTCGTGTCAGTAGCTCTGCATCACAATGTCACGAGCTTTGACTTCTATCTTAGCAAGACTTGGAACAAAATAGTCAGGCTCTAAAAATGAAAGGGGAAGCTCCACATAAACGTTGTTTTGTTAGTTATACCATTAGTTAGTAATAATTATCGATACTGTAAAACTATAATTATTTGGCGCGTGAATTCCTAAATGAGCTTTCTGAAGTTTTCTGTCACGTTGTTTCAGTTTTTGGTGACACTGACAGAACTTTCTGGAAATATGCAGATTGATTTTGATTTTCCTGAAATGATTATTTTCATGCATGTAATTGAAATGCCTATAGTGTTTACCGATACTTTTCTACTTTTCATCAGCAAGGAATTGTTTTGCAACCTCTAAATGTTTATAGTAATAATTCACCCAAAATGCAAATCCTTTCATCATGTACTCATATACTTATGGAAACCAGTATGCTACCGTACAACATTGGCACTATACAATCTTTAAGTCTTCTGGAGTCATTATCAAAACATCATTGGTTCTTGCACTGTAAAAATAATAAAATAATTTTTGTTTTGTTGCCATCTCAAATATACATATACATTAAACATGCTTAAATCAAGATACATTCAGGCCTACTGGAGAAAATTAATTAGATATTAAGTGTTGCTTAGTTTAGTTTATGCTTAAAACAAGATAATATATTTGCCAATGGAGTAAGAATTTATATATTTTTTTAGTTTCCAGCAACTCACTTAGTTTTGATTAATTTTTCAGAGAGTAAAACTTAATATCTTATGGCACTGTGCATTTCAAGGAAATGTATCTTGATTTAAGAATGTTTAGATATTTGTACTGGAAAATAAGACAAAAATACTGAGGAAGAGCATGTTTTGCATGTCATTTACTGTCTGTTGCTATTTTTGATTTGTGAACGTCAACAGCTAGATTTCTTGTTCCATAATATTTGAAATACATTCATAGGTCATGTGAACTACTGCTAAGATACTTTTGTGAGGTTTTTATGTCATTTTTGAGTTTGACAGATGTCACTATGAAATGTTGTTCAAGTTCAAAAAAGTCTCAAGTGTTCCATGAAAACAAACGTAAAACAAAACGTTTTTTATCGCTGTTACCTTGCAACATGGTTAGGACTTGTTGAACTGTTAACCAAAAAAACGCCTCGTCTGTACAGACTGCCCCGCAGATGGACGAACATGGTTGCCGTTCGGCCTCAACTGCTATCATTTCATCCATGGAGATGAGGACGTAGCCAAGAGCTACTCTTTTGGAGATGCGAAAGACAAGTGTGGAAGATATGGTAATTGCTTTTTCGCATTTTGCACTTGTGTATTGTTTTTATACACTATATGTTAGAGTTTAACCTTCCCATTGCATTTTTAGATCTCTTGACAGTAAAAAGTGCTGAGGAGAATGACTTCATCGTTAACTACAGCCCTTTTGTGTGGAAAGGCCAAATGAATGTTTGGCTGGGAATGTACTATGACAGCGACGGTAAGTTTAATTTTCATCCATAAACACGCCTGCGTTTAAAAGTCTTTAAACATCAGAATGATCTATATTTGCTTTCCTAATGCCATATCTTATTGTGAATGTTTCATCTGTGTGTGTTGTTCTAGAGAAAAAATGTTTGTTTTCATAATCTTTCATCAAAATGTAATAATCTGCTCCACTTCTGAAACAAAATGTATTGTCGGCTGACATCACGAATCCCTTTTACTTTTAAACCCCTCCCCTTAAACCATCAGCCTTCATTCTAGAGTGACACTGGGCGATAAAATGATAGTGACAATTATTGCGATGTAATTTACCTTTATAAAATAATAACAAATGTTCTATAAGTGAAGAGTTTGGTTCTAAAACGCAATAAATCCATTTAGATTAATTTGAGTAAAAATGTGTTTTCTTTACCAAGAAAGTGGAAAGATGAAAACCACTATTTTCTGTTTCAAACTTTCACATAGCATTTGCAGGTCATAATAAAAAAAAAAAATTTAAATCCAGGTTTTGATTTTCAAAGATTTATTATAAAAACAGATTATTTTTCCAAAATGCATTAAATCCATTTAAAAAAAAATTAAAAATGCAATTAATCCATTGAATCAATATAAAAGTTTTTTTTTTTTCATATTGAAACTGTTGAAAATACACAACAACGTAAGTTTATTAGTATAATATTTTTAGTAAGTTTTCACAGACAAAAACAAGTACTTTCAAAGATTCACATATTATAGTATCAATTTTATATCACTTGTTTAGGCCTATAAGATTTTTTTAAAGATTTTTATTCAACCCATAGCCCTGTTGAGCAAGGTCACCACAAGCTATTGATAGTTAAAGGAATAGCTATCAATAGCTCACAGTGACCTTACTCAACAGGGCGATGGGTTGAATAATGCCAGAGTTATGCTTCAAGTTTTAAACAATGAATAAAAATCACATTCATTTTATACACTGAATTTTTTGTCTTGTGCATACTATAAATCCATTGCATTAATATAAAATATGTTGAAAACTGTTCAAAATAGAACTGTAAAGAAGATTGAAAACACTTTTCCTCCTCCCGAGTGCCTCATCTTCTTAATCTCCTCACGTAAATGATTCGATTTCGATGCCTTACGTTTCTTACCCGCCACAGAAGCAACCACAGGTTCATCAATGCCGTCAAAATTATTCTTTTTTTTGTTTGTTTGTTGATCGAAAAGTACAAAATAGATAAGAAAAACTAGGAAGCCGGGTGTATTTAAGGCGCTGCCGTTACTGTTTACATTGCGTAGAATGGTGCGTTGTGATTGGTTGAGCGGTTATATCGCATTCTGCAGAGAAGGGACTGGCGTTTGTCGCGGTTTAGAAAGAAAGGGAGAAAACATGACAGAACAACACGGCGGATATCGCATTTTACTTAAAATTAAACATTGACTTTTCAATACCAACCAGATACAATACTGATTTTTGCCGTTACTAATTTTTTTTTTAAAAATGTCGTTTATCGCATTTTGGAACCAAACTCTTCAAGTGTTTGATATAATGTTTATGCACTATTTACTATTGAACAACGCTGTGAGATCCAGTAAGAAGCGTTTGAGTTCTCCCATACAAACCACAAATCAAATGCCTTGTGATTTAAACTAACGCCAGATGCAACGGCGCTGACATTCTCAACAACACTAATGCGTAAAACAGGAGAAACATTGAGCGTCAACGATACTGTTAGAAGGCTTTTCAATCCACTAATCACATACATTTACCATGGATTCACTCTAGTAATGCAAACTGTTACCATGGTATTGTGGCAGAAATATGGGAGATTCATATCGAATTTTTTATTATATTATTAATATAGACATTAAGGCCCGGTTTCACAGACAGGGTTTAGATTAAGCCAGGATTAGGCCTTAGTTCAATGAAGACATTTGAGTAGTTTTTAGAAACGTGCCTTAGTAAAAACATTACTGATGTGCATCTTGAGACAAAACAATGGCACTTTTTATATTTTAAGATATAAGTTGCTTTCCGTTAAAACATGCATTTGAGTCTGGGACTAAGACTAAGCCTTGTCTGTGAAACCAGGGGTAAATGTATTAAAGGGATAATGGAATATAATTAATTACAGTATTTTTTGTTATTAAGCTATAGCAATTTTTGTGCATTTGTATTATACTAAAATGCTACTGTTTTTCATAATAAATACCATAGAAACAGTATAGTAACCTTTTACCGTGGTAGTGAGGTGCAGTGTGTGGTTTTACCTGTGGTAAACGATCCAAATACTATATAAAACTTTACCCTTTAAAAAGGAGGTTGTTACAATTTTAACAGATGTTACTATTTTTGTTAATGAACATACGTTTACATCTGTACTTTCACTCAGGAGCAAAAATCTGCCTTAAAAAAAACGAAATAAAGATTTGATATTTATCTTGATAATTATCGATATCGACTGATATGAACATTTTTATCTTGATAATTTTTGGATGATATCGCCCAACCCTACAAGTCAAGGCACATTCACAACAAGAACGATAAATATATAATGAATGATATAAGATAACTGTATCAGTGTCAACATCAGCGGATGATATCAATCTGTTTTTTATAAGCGTACACTGCAGTTTTGCCGCCTGTCACTTTAAATGAATGAGTTTTTCTTTCAGAAAGACTGATTCTGATTGGCTGTCAATGTTTTAATCATTTATCAGCTGGAAAAAATTGTTCTGAAAGTGATTCCAATGATATCGTTTATCTGTGCCATTATAGTTGTGGTGTATTCTTTAGAACTTTATCAAAATCGTTATAGTTATTGTCTTTTATGTGAACGGGCTTTAAAGGGGTGGTATAATGCCCTTTTCACAAGATGTAAAATAAGTCTTTGATGTCCCCAGAGTGTGTATGTGAAGTTGTAGCTCAAAATACCCCATAGATATTTTTATATAGCATGTTAAAATTGTCACTTTTTGAGGGTGAGCAAAAACGCACCGTTTTTGTCTGTCCCTTTAAATGCAAATGAGCTGCAGCTCCCTTTCAAGAAGAAGGCGGAGCTACAACAGGTGTCCTTTTACCTCACACACACATGCACTGAAAATTTCAAAAACCTTTAGCTTTTATGTGCAAACCGGAGTCAGATGATGATGGAGAGACTCGAGAAGTGACGTGCAACAGGACATTTCTGAATGGTTAGTTCATGAATTTATGCGGATGTGTAGTTATCGTCATTGATTAGCATATTCTGTCATGATAATCTATAAATCGCGTTCCCGGGGGCGGGGTTTATGTAAAGTTTAGGGTTTGTGATGTCACTTACCCGGGAGGAATGTCGTGCAGTCCCGTGTGTTTGTTGTGATCCTTAAAAAAACGATTTCTTTAAAATGCAAATATCTCCCTTTGCTTTGAACTTTGAGCGTTGTAACTTTGCAGATGTTGTTTATCAGTCCCTCCAGAAAAACGCGATTATGCGATCGCTGAATTCAGTGTATAATCAGCCAAAGTCTGCATATTTATGCGGGGGTCGCATTTTTTCAAATACTCCGCAATTTCGCCGCATAAATTGCTGATTTCCGCGCAAAATATGCGGGGCTTGCATGATTTCATAATCCCCGCATTTTTCGTCGCAAAAAAGTCACATATATCTTAGCAGAAAGTTGGAAAATGTTGCGTTTGCTTCACACAAGAGCAGCCATTTCCCCCTGTTGCCATGGGAACGTTATAAAGTGACGTAATTACACGAACATCATCGAAAAGCTGTAAAACAGGAGCACACTTTATTTTTAAATATTTCATTTATTAATTTTTACTGAAGTTGTAGCATATTCCTCTAGTAAAGCTACAGCACTTGTTTGATTCATCAATGTTTTGTAAGTTTGATGTGTTTATTAAGGTCTTGTAACGCGTTGTGTCGGGAAGAAAAATAGGGATAGCTCACAGGTGAAGTTATTGCAGAGGCCAGACAGACTCACGGAGGCGATTGGCATCTCACAACTAGCACTTTATTCCCAAAACGAACTCGTAACTGTCTGTCACACGTACTACCGTCCACATCGTTACTTAATAAACAAAATAAGATAAAAGAAGTAGCATCAAACAGAAATGACCCGCACACATGGGGTGTTCGAGGCGCGCATACAGTATAATACTGCAGACCATTCAACAGGAGCGTGCAGCTCTTAAAGGGGCCACACCTTATTTCCACTCGTTACAGTCTGAAATAAAACAAGATGAGAAATTAAATATTTCCAGCACTTTCTGTGATGTAGTACGCTTGCTTATCATAGGAAGTAATAAGAAAGGACTCTTTACATTAAGGTAGTAGCCTAGTGAGAACAGGGTGTTGGGGCAATCACTTTTCTTTCTCTTTTTCATCAAACCGCAGTTTTTGCAAGTTCCCGCAATTTCATCGCAAAAAATTGCATAAATATCCCGCATATTCCATCGCATTTTTTAAGAAAACGGGCCGCGTAATCAAGGATTTTTGCCCGCAACAATCACAAAAAAACTCCGCGTTTTTCTGGAAGGACTGGTTTATGCTCAAACAGCAACATTACACACTAACTAAAGTTAGAAAAGTGAAATCATAATCAACCACCCCTTTAACACCCACTTTTCAAAAGCCATTTAATTTCATTAATAAAATCAGTCTCGCCTTACATAATTTTTTCCTCATTGAATGTCCTGTTACACTCGGAAATATGTAAGATTATTGAGGTAATTGAATACAATTTCATGTTGATTTTAACGGATTGTTTTCACCAGAAGTAAAATTTCTATGTGAAATTATAAATAATAATTTAAATAGTAAACAGTAGGGAAAAAACGATTCTCCAAAGAATTAAAGCAAATTACACATAGATATAAATTTGCATATTTTTTGTTGTACATTATTGCTTTTATTGTGCACACTTTTTGTCCTGAACTATCTAAATCACATTTAATTCTTTAGTAAATAATTTTTGCAATATGCGGGTTTTACTTAATTCTTGAGTTATACGTTAAATTTTTTTAATTTATTTTTAAATTTTTTCCCATTAAAAACACAAAAACACAGTAGAACAGATGCTTAAGCATGTTATTGGACGTGGTCCAGCGTCTCTACACTGGAATGCAGCTGAACTTCACTAATCTGTTCAGACCAGCGCCTGTGGAAAAGCGTTGTTTACCAGACTGTTGCTTACACTGTGAAAGGGAAAGCTTTGAAAAACCTTAACCAGTCTGTTTAGTTATAGAGGATTATATGCCTGGTGTTGCTTGACAGTGTGTATAACTTCTAAATGAGTGAATCATGAGTAGCTACTTTCAGATTTAAACGCTTTAAGCAAACATTTTGGCACCAGTTTCATGTCGTTCTGAGCACTTCTTTCTTTCATGGACGAATGTTCAAGCTGTTCTTTTGTGTTTGTTCTGACAGCTCTGCCAGGTTTGACATCACTTACACTAAAAATAATATTGGTTTGAATGGCATGAGAGTGAGTACATGATGATAAATATGTATATGTATATGTGTGTGTGTGTGTGTGTGTGTGTGTGTGTGTGTGTGTGTGTGTGTGTGTGTGTGTGTGTGTATTTTGTCCTCGCATTATTTCTTGTGTGACACACCTGAATGAAAGGCTCATTATGCGGGTCTTTGTCTTCTCAGGTGAGAACCACCTAATTATTCACAATGGGGTTGGGCCGTTCACGCCTCCACGCATACCTTTCCAAACAAAAAAATGTTTTTCACAATTTATGACAATCTATTGTTTTATGTGAATGATTAGGCAGGATGATTTTCAGATCATTTTGAAGCAAAAACTCTAGGCGACAACATCAATTAGTCAAAAGTCTTGTGGACACATATTTAGTGTGTGTTTTGTGGCCTTATTTCAGAAACTTTAATTTTTGGTTTTATCAATAACCATGCATAAACAATATTCTCTCAAAAATACAAACATGTTTAGGGGTGGAACGGTACACAGAAGTCACGGTTCGGTTCATACCTCGGTTCAGACATCACGGTTCGGTACGATTTCGGTACAATGGAGGGAAAAGCAAAACAAAAATGCAAAAGGCATTGTATATTTTAAATAAGTTTTATTAATAAAGGCATAGAACCAGTTTATTTGTAGTGCACTGACAATAGTTTTATATAATTAGTTTATTAATTAAATTAATAAAAAAACAAAAAGACCTTGCGATATGTTTGGTAATTGCACCTGAATTAATTTTAAATTAATTTGCTATATTTCAGATCAATATATTTGTTTTCCTTAATTTTAATTAACATTATTAATTAACAATGTACATTATTCTCATCTGAATTATAAATAATTGATTTCTGTATAAAATAATACTACAATTAAAAACACATTCGATTTTCTTTTTTAATCAATGTAGAATGTAAGATTAGCGCTCCGAGGACAAGAAATGAAAACCAATGCAATATGATGAATGTCCAAAAGATGGGACCCACAGACTGTTTTGAAATGGAGTTGGATAAGTGTGTGTGTGTGTGTGTGTGTGTGTGTGTGTGTGTGTGTGTGTGTGTGTGTGTGTGTGTGTGTGTGTGTGTGTGTGTGATTTTGGTTGGGTGACAGTTGTAGGTTACACTTTGACAAGAGTTTACAGTGTGACAAAAGCACAATGTTGTGTTTTATTGCGAGTGTACACAAATATAAGTAAACACTTTGCAGGTTTAATGATCTGTATGAACAAAATGACGGAGTATGTTTTTTATGTTTCCACTGTTCGATCGCGCCCACGCCTCTCTCTCTCTCTCTCTCTCTCTCTCTCCTCTCTCTCTCTCTCTCTCTCTCTCTCTCTCTCTCTCTCTCTCTCTCTCTCTCTCTCTCTCTCTCTCTCTCTCTCTCTCTCTCTCTCTCTCTCTCTTTCTCTCTCTCGCACACACACACACACACACACACACACACACTCCAGCATTGCAATCTTGACATCGCAGCCTGTTCATTATGCGGTCACACCAAACGCGAATAGAGCGTCAAATTCGCGTCTATCGCATCTAGTTCGACGCTAGTCCAAAGTGAATAGGTGTATTCTACCGTGTATTCTCCATGTAAATTCGTGCACCGAACCGTGACGCCCGTACCGTTTCGGTTCAATACGAATACATGTACCGTTCCACCCCTAATGTACATACATGTTGCTCACATATTATGGTAGCCCTGTTTGTGCTAAATAGAGTGTACTTTCACCTGTGCCATTAATATGTTTATAAGCAACTGAAAAAAGCACAAATGTCAGGGCATGTCAAAACATCTCAAGGACCCCAAAAACACCTTAGACCCCAGAGGGTTAAAGTTGCTCAGTCTCTTCGTTATATTGCTAGCCCATACACAATGAATGTACATGTAAACACACATTCAGTTTTCGAGCTGTTTTTCTCTAGTGCACTTTTCACACGTGTCGTCACACAACACAAGGAAATCCTGTTATTTTAGGGGCGGATTCAAAGAATACATCATCCACACCCAGAGTCCAGATGCTTTCAAGTGAAAACTATAGAAACATATTCCAGACGCCACATGTGTGCATCAGTGTTTAGGCTTCGCGATGAAAGACTTCACTTAGTTATTGAACAATGAACCCGAGGACAATGTGAACTTTGATCATCTGAATGACCCAGTGTGACTGAGATTCAGCAAGTGCTACATTATTGTTTCGTTCATCATGTATTTGTATGAAGGTAAATTAGTAGCAAAACTCGAGAGCACGTAGATGTGAATTTGAGAACTTGTACAATAAATATTCGTACTTGTATGTGAACATTTACACTCACAGCTCCGATGTGAAAACCTGTAAAATAAAAATCTGAACTTGAACACTGAGATTTGCACTCGCAGACAATAGTCACAAACCTGTATTCTGAATTTGAAGCTGCAGAAAAGCAGTCACAAATGTGTAAAATGGCATTCTCAAAGATACGACAACAGACACAAACTTGTAATACAAATTTGCACTTCTTCTAACATTCAAATTCGCAGTACAACCTCAAATTGGCACTTGCAACTTCTCAAATCTGTCACTGCAAGTTCAAATTTCACGCCTTGACTTTTGCTACTCTTTTCGCGATATATGAGGTGCAAAACTGATTTGTGCACTTGTAACGAGAGAGTGGCGAGAGAGAGAGGGGGGCGGGAGCGGGGGTGTTCAAAGGAGCCCTTTTATTGGTTGGCGCCTAGCCAATGAAATAGGACTTCTATTGTACCCGATGATGTCACGAAACCCGCCTCCTTGTGGATGTTCTGAAACGCTAACATGGCAATGCATTAGACTGATTTAAAATACATAATTGATATTATCAAACTTAGTAAACACCATACTGATAATGTATACTACAGAAAAACAGATGAGCACAGAATATGACGAAAGAAAGCAAATTTGTGTTCAGTGCAAATAGACCAGCTGCCTGTGTTTTATTAATAATGTATAAGGAATTGTGTTTTTTTTATTTTTTTTTATAACTGTTGGTCCATTAAGCCTCATTAAGCGTTTTCTTGGTTTTCTATGAGAGGAAAATGCTTAACGTACAATTAAACAAGTTGCGTTCATTTTCTGCTCAATTGCTTTTCTGTATGCTTTATTTATGGTGTTTCCTGATTGGTCTTTCAATACCACTGTCTTAACCCTTTGATGCGCAAGCTATGGATACCCCCTCTAATGCACAACATGGGTCTAAAAAGACCCGTATTCATTTCCTATGTTATTTCAAGCATGGCTCTACATTTTTTTGTTTCACCTTTTGAAATCACTTTATTTGAGCATTTTATATTTCATGATCTATAAATTTCATGATTTATGAATATTCAAAATATCTTGTTTTCAATGATCACAAATTCATATTTTAATATTTCCTAGGTTTTGTGTAAATACATCAAGTTTACACACATGGGTCTAAAATGACCCATATGCAAACGTGATAAAAACAAAACAATAAAGAACACTTTTTGTTAAAATAACCATTGTCACAGTTGTTTAGATCAACACATTTACTGTAACACTTGAAATATGTTTATTGGCCACTTTGTCACGCATAACATGCATATAACCGATAACACTGAAATTGAACTGTAGTGTAGTGCAACTGTAGGGGGATCTCCCCACCACCAATGATCTCCCCACCACCAATGTGCAGCATCCACCCGGATGATGCGACAGCAGCCATAGTGCACCACACCACGGCGTATGTGACCGATAGCATTGATTTATGACCATTTATAAAAATTAATATGGAGGTACTGCCCAGGTAAGGTTTCTGCCCAACAGCGCCAATATATACTTGTATATATAACTTTCTATTGCAACTTTTATTTTGTTGACCTAGCTAACATTCGATAAAATAAAATATGTCGACCGCAAGCTAGCTAATAGTATTGGACATGTTTCTCTTTTGCACTAGTAATGGATTTCAAGGTCAAGGTAACCTTAGCCTAAACGTTCAAATTTTAGGCTATATCTAGATGTCTTTCACAAAATATCAAATATTTTCTGTGACAAAAAATGTATTAAATAAAACTTACATGCATGAAATATACAAAAGAAGCCATGTTGAATTGTGAAATGTTTGGCAGGTGAATAGTTTTCTGCAGTAAATATATTTATACTATTTATAAATATCAAAGGTTCCTATATGGGTCATTTTTGACCCATGTGTGTAAAATTGATGTAGAAATACAAAAACCGTGTTTGTTTATAAAGTAAGAAAGGAAAAATAAAAATAATGATTTGTGGAAATCAAAAACAAGATATTTAATGAATACCTGGATTAATAAATGATAAAATACATTTCTTTCAAATATTCAGCAAAGAAACATGATTACGGATCTTTTTAGACCCATGTTGCGCATTAGAAGGGTAGTGAAACAAAAACCATTTTTATTCGAAAAGTAAGAAAGGAAAAATTTAAATAAGGATTTGTAATGATCTAAAACGAGTTATTTGAGGAATACCTGGAATACTGAATGATGAAATTAATTTCTTGCAAAGATATAGAAAATGAAAACTCAGTCGGGTCTATTTAGACCCATGTTGTGCATCAAAGGGTTAATTTAACGTGTTGCGTTCATATTCTGTGCTCATCTGCTTTTCTGTAGTATGCATTATTGTGTTAACTAAGTTTGATGATATCATTCATTTCTTTTAAATCAGTCTAATGCATTGCCATGTTAGCGTTTCAGAACATCCACAAGGAGGCGGGTTTCGTGACATCATCGGGTACAATAGAAGTCCTATTTCATTGGCTAGGCGCCAACCAATAAAAGGGCTCCTTTGAACACCCCCGCTCCCGCCCCCCTCTCTCTCTCGCCACTCTCTCGTTACAAGTGCACAAATCAGTTTTGCACCTCATATATCGCGAAAAGAGTAGCAAAAGTCAAGGCGTGAAATTTGAACTTGCAGTGACAGATTTGAGAAGTTGCAAGTGCCAATTTGAGGTTGTACTGCGAATTTGAATGTTAGAAGAAGTGCAAATTTGTATTACAAGTTTGTGTCTGTCGTCGTATCTTTGAGAATGTCATTTTACACATTTGTGACTGCTTTTCTGCAGCTTCAAATTCAGAATACAGGTTTGTGACTATTGTCTGCGTGTGCAAATCTCAGTGTTCAAGTTCAGATTTTTATTTTACAGGTTTTCACATCGGAGCTGTGAGTGTAAATGTTCACATACAAGTACGAATATTTATTGTACAAGTTCTCAAATTCACATCTACGTGCTCTCGAGTTTAGCTACTGATTTACCTTCATATATTTGCATGTACTTTTAGTGTGTCAAACCTAAACATTTGGCGTGGGGTTTTGTTGAAGATGAAAGAATGAATTGCAGTTGGGTTGAAAATGATTAAAAAGTTACTGTATGTCATTGTTTTCCTGCAAAAATATGTGCATAACTTATAATTTATGTTATTTATTCTTTTATAATAGAGTATAGAGTTTTAAATGGAGGACCTAATCCTGTCAATCATAACTCACAACACATATATAAACAGCTGCTTGCATCACTACGAATCCATATCCACCTTTATGTCTTTGATTTATTAATAACTTCATTATTATTAATCTGTGCAGGTGGGCTTTAGTGATCAAGTTGAGTCCCGACAGCAAACTTATGTGTTAAGGATTATATGATCTTGTGAAATAAATGTCACAGTGAAAGCTATCCTGTTATTGTCACTGAGAATGTGTGTATGAAATCTGTCTGGTTACAAGCATTACTCTCTCATTGTGTCTCTGCAGAAGATGTCTTCAAGTGGCATGACGATAACAGCGTGTTGCGCTATAATAACTGGGAGGACGGCGGCTCGGATGACACGGATCTGCCTCTCATGGACACGTGTGTCGCTCTTCACTCCAACACCGGGAAGTGGGAAAACATCAGCTGCACGGAAGAGCCTGAGAACGGGGTAGTGTGTCAGACCAGTAAGTTCACAATTGTGAAAAGTGGTATTTTAGTAGCATTGAGATACCATTTATAGTTTATATATTGAATTGTGTTTTTAGTTTTGTATATTTTATTTTAATTTTAAAGTTTTAGTGATGTTTTTATTTATTTATTTTTGTCATTTTTAATAGTTTTTTTTTTCTTCTTATTTTCTTTTTTTCAGTTTTAGTTATTTTAGTACATCAAGTTAATCTAAATGAAAATGAGAAATGTTGCTTTGGCAACTATAGTTAGTTACTTAGTTTGAACTTTAAAATGTGGAAATTCTCCTTTGGCTTCTCATAAAAACACAAGCTATACACAATATACAAAATGAAAGTTATTCTCACTAAAGAGATGCTTACCCTTTAGTTTTTGGATATTTTATTTTATTTCAAGCAACAACAAAATAATTGTTATGGTTCGAGCTCCACAATTATTGTCTAAACCATCACAATCTCACCCACACAAACTTATTACCACGTCACAAACGGTTTTTAACTGTGTTGTTATTCTGTGTTACAATATTTAAAATTGAAACAGAAGTACTGGGATAAAAGTTTATAGTTCGGATATAAATACTGATGTTTATCGGATGTGAATCATCTTTTGAAAGATACTTGATGCTTCAAATTAATATAACATCAGTTACATCGTTACGCCAGTAGGTGGCGACACGTGACTGTTAAAGGGGTCATATAATGCCATTTTTGTACAAGCTAATATGATTCTTTAGGGTCTAAATTAAAAGTTTGTATTATACTTTAATTGAAAATTCTCATTAGTATTGTAAGAAAACACTTATTTTACCTGGTCAAAAACAGCTCTGTTTTCAGCACGCCGTTTCAGTGCATATGCCTTTAAATGATAATGAGCTTTGCTCAGCTTTGCGCATTCATTGTGAAGCGTGCAGCTAGCGATTTGCAAAGATTAATATAAAGTTTAATAAAACATTACACTCACTTCAGTGCTTCTGGAGGTTCAGCAGGAACACGAAAATCTGGTACCGATCCTTTTTTCATGAGTAGCTTCTTAGCAAAACCAGCTTTATACAGATCCTCGTTTATAAAGCAGTGTGGTGTGTGAAATGATTCGCGCAAACATGAGAGCATTGACGTTGCTCGTGGGGAATATTCCCTTCGAAAACAAACTCAGCCACTGCGTCTTAAGCGGTTCGGATTTAGGAACATCAAAATGACTCTGTGTTCGTTATTACACCCAAGAACAGAACACCACAATCGCTTAGACGCCATTCTGCTCATAGACAGTGCTCCAGCATATCAACAATGACCGCACCGGATTATGATTGACAGCTCGCTCACGAGCGAGGGCGGGTCTGTGTTGAAACGCTGCTGTCAATCAACAATCGTGGGAGGGGCGTCCGACCGTGTGACGTCACACGGTCGAACGGCTTGATTTGAGGCAGGGGAAAACATATAAGGAGATTAAAAAAAAAACACTGGATGGATTTTTATCATTTTATGATGGTTGTGTACAGGCACTGCCAACACAAATCAACTTGTAAAAGTGCATGTACCATGCACATGTATATGACCCCTTTAAAAAATTATTTCTCATTGAATCATTCAAGAGATTTGTAAAAAAAATCAAAACAGATTCATCCAGTAATGAAACAGTCTTTATGAGCAAGTCATTGAATCATTCATTAAAAAAATTTATTCAAAATGAAATATCTAAATATCTGTAAATGATTCTGAAATTAGTTTTTTGGTTTTAGTTGGGGGAGGAGGGAGCTCTAAAATATCCAGAGAAAGCTCACTGCGAATGTCTCATCCAATGGGTGGATATCATTTTTATATATATATATATATATATATATATATATATATATATATATATATATATATATATATATATATATATATATATATATATATATATATATATATATGTGTGTGTGTGTGTGTGTACTGTATATATATATATATATATGTGTGTACTGTATATATATATATATATACAGTACTGTGCAAAAGTCTTTGGCATGTTAGTATTTTCACCAAAAAATGGTTTTAAGCCAGTTATTTATATCTTTTGCTGAAGTGTCTCAGTAGGAAATATCAGTTTACATTTCTAAAGATTCCTTTTTCCATTAATTGTAATAATCTAGTGAGACATTCATATGCACAAGGAGTCTGTCAACAGCCGCTTTGATCCGATTTTTAAATATCAACAATGCCCATAAAAATTCGTAATTTGACCCCCAATTTTTCTGATCCGTTTTTCAGAGGCAGTCTGGATAAGCCCGTCCAGTAAGTATGATCTTATTTTTGTAATATTTTTGTCTTGTCAACGCGATCTTACTAGTATTCCTGTACACAAGTTTTCCTCATTTTTGTCCAATCAAGACACATAATGTCCAAAATTAGCAATTTCCTATAAAAAGTCAGCTTTTTTGATTTATCTGGAGGCATTCTGACTGGAGTAAATGGTCTTGTTTTTGTGATCCTCATTGTCCTCATCTCCAGAGAACAGCCCTCTTCTCTCAGCTCTGGTCATCATCAGTGTGGTCCTGATACTGGTTGTTTCTGCTGTGATTTGGTTCCTTCACCAAAGAAACAACCCGGATTCATCCATCCTCAACCTGATCGAGTACCACCCGCCCTTCAGATCCCCTTCCAACGATCAGACCTGCTTGGTAGAAGCTGAAGAAATCGAGGAGATGACTTAGAGCTCAATGCTGTGGTGAAGATGATGATGATGATGTTCCCTGGTTAGAATAAGCCCGCAGGCGTTCATGGAGATCGTGAACTCTTCTCTTCACCGGTTCCTCAACTACAACAGACCGAAACACAGGCAGTCGTAACTCAAATGATCTCTCTTTCTCGTGGGTGGATTGGAGGACTGGATGGGGAAATACTGTATGTAAGAGTTGCTGGGGTTTCATTACACAGCATCTTTCCTTTCTCTCATCTGGTTATTGACTCTTTTCGCTTTGCTAAAATTTCCTCTGAGCTGCATTGTGTCAATTTGGTGAGATTAGTTTCTTTATCAAGCTCTGAAAAGGGCAAAAAATGCCATGTATTCGTGTGCACTGTAATCCAGGTCAGTTTATAGATTAGTGGTAATTCAGTGAAATCTTGCCTTGCTGAACTCTCAAATCAAACAGAGATCATGTGTTAATGTTGTGAGTGCCAAATTTGCTTGTTTCTGTTGTGAGATTCACTAAATGGGAAGTTTTGTCCGATTTATTTTTGTCCAGTGTTCATTCTCAGTTGGAAAGGTTACAAATACATGTTTGTCACTGCTAGCACTGTATACGCACCTCAAGTTTTTAGATATGGATACTTCCTGATTGCCAATCACAATATTTTATAAATGTTGTTGTTTTTATTTTGGATTTGCCACTAACAGTCGTCTGTATCTTATTATGTTACGAATGATTATGAATGTATATCTGTACATGAACAACAAGCCATTTCTCAAAGAGAAACGAATCAACTGTTGGTCTTTCAAAGCGAATAAAGATTCATCAATCGCTTCATTTTGTTTTCTGTTTTTACTGACCTAGAACTCATCCCATACACGCATGAGCTTCGATTTAATGCTTCTGTAAGCAGTTTCAGGACAACTTCAAGCACACGGCGGCTCAATGAAACCTCAGCAAACACAGACTTGCAGAATTAGCAGACAGTTTCTGAATAAAGCAGCTCCTGAACATATAAGCAGCAGACGCTTGTGTCCAGATGAATCTGTGAGCTGGATGTGTATTGTGTAATGAGAGAGAGAGAGATCAGGATGAAGTAGGACAGATAATTGAGGGCAGATGAATTACCCTCTGGGGTTTTTATAGATCACTGTCATTATTCTACCCTGAAAGTGTCAGTTTCTCTCTGTATCTCCATCCACACATGTTTGGTCATGTTATGACTGTTACTGCATTAGGATTTATTGTACTGTAAGTCAGATCTGTATTTAAACCTGTGCAGTAATCCAGTGGCACGCAATGTGAGGTTGATAATCAGTAGGTTTCACAATAGGATCCTGCTAGTCATCATCGTTGTCCTGGAAGTGACATTGTTTTGGTGGGAAAATAACAAGGATTATCAATGGATTTGATCAATTCTGAGATGTTTTGTGCTGTTTGTTGTTCTGATCATTTTACAGAAAATGTAAAAAGCCACAATAACTTGATATTAATCAGTTTAGCTTGAAATAATGTGCATTCACCATTTCTGGTTTTAGAAGAACGAACACAATAACCCTTCTCAAAACCTAAAGCTAAGCCTAAAACTTTCCTAAATAGGGGGGGATATTTTAATATATTGTTGTATATGTTAATATATTGACTTTTTATTGACATCAAAGTGGTTTCGCTGGTGAAAATAACAGATCCTCCTAAAATATGGCTTGTAAGAGTCTTTAGGGTTGTTTTAATTTATTTAAGCATACTGTCTACGCGCGCGCTCGCGTGTGTGTATAATAGTAATGCTGGCATGGCAGTGTTGGCAATAATTCATTCGACTTTCCATCAGCATAGGTAACTGATCTGCAGCTATAAATGTGCATTTATTAAGACTCATGCAAACTAGTCATTTTGGTGTGTAACCCGCAGACGTCACTGTCCTCATCTAGTTGTCACGGATGACCACTAGAGGACGCTGTTACTCGAGAAATGATCCCTGTAGACCAGAGATGGGCAGAGTTTAGCTCTAACCCTAATCAAACACACATGGACAGGCTGATCAAGGTCTTCAGGATTGCTGCTTGAAAGCTAAAGGTAGATGTGTTTATCAGGGTTGAAGCTGAACTCTGCAGGACTGAAGTTGCCCACCGCTGTTAATCAGGCAACAAGTGACAGATGCATTTTTGTGCATAAAGATTGTTTGAAACAACCTTTGACATCTACAAGAAAAGATACGAGTATGTGTTGGATATATTATCTCCCTCTTTTTAAAATAATATAAAATGCTATGCACGATTGTATGGTTAGTTGCATTTGAGCATTGCATATCTACAAGCTGATCAGAAAAGACCTTTGACATTTTCATTGAATATGCAATCAGTTTCTTCCTGTTAATTTCTCTTGTTTCAATGCAGTTCTAGATTCTTAATCTGAATATCTGTTAAATGTGTAAGGTCTGGATCAGGATATTGAAGTGTCATTGTGTCTGTTTTTCACTGTTCTCAGCACAGGTAAAGAGAGAGTTCAGAAGAAGTGAACGATACGCCTCTTTGCACAGATTCCCATAGATAAAACGCTCTTTTGTTGGCCGGAACTGAAAGCACTTGCCTTGCACATATTTTTAGGGTTTTAAGTTTATGTTGGGTGAATTAGTAATGACTTGCAGTCACGTCAACAACACCAAACCTCAGCGAGATGGAACAAGGAACGAAGACGCTTCGAAAGACACAAAGTCTGATTTTTATTGCACTTGTAAATAAACAAAACATGAATGACTTATCATAAGGCTTCACACACAAATCTCAAATCCAATCTTTAGGACAGACTCTTGTCACTGTCATTTTGTAATGAAATCAGATCCATTTTTTCAGACACCTGAGATGCAGAACTCATGAAGAGTATATCAGACAACATAAATCTTATGAAAAATATTATTTCATGTGGTGTTTTGCTGTTCAGTATGGAAGCTTAATATAAAAGGTAATTGCGGCTTTTTTCTCTCACAATTGCACAATTCTGACTTTATAACACTCAATTCTTTAAATGTAAACTCGCAATTGTGAGATAAAAAGTTTATCTTTTAAAATGTTTTATTCTGTGGCAGAAACAAGCCTCCATAGTTCAGACTACAAATAAGTCAACATTTATTTCTATAGCACATTTAAAAACAGCACGAGTGCTTTACAGAGTCTGAGATATCAATACACACTATACAGACACAACAGCATCAAACACCATAGAGTTAAGAACACATTCTGTATGCCAACAGACTGAAGTCCGATTGTTACTCAAAGGGATGGCATGTGCTGCTGTTTTGTTATAAATCTATTGTGAACTGATGAAAAAATATATCACAGTGCCTTTGTGCTGATGGGAAATAGGATTCTTATCTCTTGTGTGGTTTAGACATTGTGAATCATTTTGCAAGTAACTGTCAGGGCAAAGTCCAACTGAACACACACACGCACACACACACACTTCAGTTTGTGCTTCCTGCATTTGTCTCCAGTCTTGTGAAACATTATAGAAAACACTAGGCCTGGTGTGTGCATGTGCAAATCTCAATGTCACAATGCTGGAGCATTCCGGGTGGTTGTCAGGGCATTGCTATGTGGTTGCTAAGGTGTTCTAAGTGGTTGTTAGTGTGTTGCTGTGTAGTCTGAAGGGTGTTTAGGTGGTTGCCAAGAGGCTGTTATTCTGAGTGGTTGCCATATGGTTTCTGTGTTCCGAGTGCTTGTTAGTTTGTTGCTATGTGGTTGCTAGGATAATCTAGGTGGTTGCCAAGGTGTTGCTATGTGGTTGCTAGGGTAATCTAGGTGGTTGCCAAGGTGTTGCTATGTGATTTCTAAGGTTGTCTTTCTGGTTGTGTTTGTGTTGCTAGGGTGTTTTTGGTTGTTGCCATGTGGTTGCTAAAGTATGCTGGTTGTTGGTGTCTTGCTATGTGGTTGCTGGGGTGTTCTGGGTGGTTGCCAGGGCGTTGCTACTGAATGTGGTTTCTAGTGTGTTCTTTGTGGTTGTGTTGCTATGTGATTTCCAGGCCTTTGTTATGTGGTTTGCTAAAGGTGCCCTGAATGGTTGTGTGTTGCTATGTGGTTGCCAGGGTGTTCTGGGTAGTTGCCATGTGGTTGCTAAAGTGTAGTTGCCATGTGGTTTCTAAACTGGGGTGCGTTTCCCGTACAACGATGTATAACTCGCTGCTCCACTACCATAGTACGATGCACCGTTGAAGAAATCAACTAGCTAGTCACGACTGTTTCCCGAAACCATACTGTGCAAATTGGTCGTTCCTCAACCACGTTGGTTAATGATGTCACGCAGGTGGTGGAGTAATAACTTATTTTAATGAATCCGTTTGAAATAGAAATAATGCCAGATGTTTTGCTATAAATTACGGACATGGCATCTAAGGACTATCTCTTTTTCTCAGTTATTTTGCTTTATTTCCAGATTCATTCATTGGTTTGTTCTTATGTTACTAGATCACGTTCACACATGCAGTGCACACTTCAATAACAAACAATGCTTTAAATCTCTTGACAAACTAAAAGACGTAAATTACATTTATATGTAGGCTATTCTAAATAAAAGATATGAATGTCAGTTTGCTTGGCTCAAGATAAGGATTTATTGAGTCCACATGTCATGCAAACAAGAAACTCTGCTTCTCACCACAGGTGGAGAGCTGTCGTTCCAAACACACAACTTTGCGATACTGTTTGCGAATGTTTGTTGGAACTATGATTTCGGGAAAACACCGACTCGTTGAACTATGCTAATAACGACGAAACTCTCAACAAAAGTTGGCTAACGTTGATTTTGGGAAACGCACCCCTGATTGGTTGTTGGTGTGTTGCTATATGGTTGCTTGGGTTTTCAGGGTGGTTGCCAGAGCATTACTACTCTATGTGATTGCTAAGGTGTTCTTTGTGGTTGATAGTGTGTTGCTGTGTAGTTGCTAGGGTGGTTGTAGTGCGGTTGCTAAGCTATTCTAAGAGGTTATTCTGGGTTGTTGCCAGGATAATGCCATGTGGTGTCCAAGTAGGGTGTTCTGAGTTGTTGTTAGTGTGTTGCTGTGTATTCGCTATGTGTGAAGGTGTTACAAGTGGTCAATTGTGTGATTGATTGATTGATTGATTTTATTTGACCTCAGATCTAAAAAAAAAAAAAAATGAAACAGTACTCTGTGTCATACATTACATAAATAGTCAGGGATGACACAATAAAGCCCAAAGACTCATAGTGTTTCTATGCAGTTGCTAGGATATTCTGGGTGGTTGCCAGGGCGTTGCTACTGTATGTGGTTTCTAAGGTGTTCTTTGTGGTTGTTAATGTGTTGCTATGTGGTTGCCAGGGTGTTATCATGTGATTGCTATGGTGGTTTGAGTGGTTGTTAGTGTGTTGCTGTGTGAGGTGTTGCGCATGGTCTCTGGTGTCTTTCTATGCAGTTGCTAGGGTGTTCTTTGTGGTTGCCAGGGCGTTGCTACTGTATCTGGTTTCTGAGGAGTTCTTTGTTGTTGTTAGTGTGTTGCTGTGTGGTTGCCAGGGCGTTGTCATGTGATTGCTAAGGTGTTTTGTGTGGTCACTGGTGTGTTTCTATGCAGTTGCTTGGGTGTTATTGGTGGTTGCCAGGGCGTTACTACTGTATCTGGTATCTGAGGAGTTCTTTGTTGTTGTTAGTGTGTTGCTATGTGGTTGCCAGGGCATTGTCATGTGATTGCTAAGGTGTTTTGAGTGGTCACTGGTGTGTTTCTATGCAGTTGCTAGGGTGTTCTTGGTGGTTGCCAAGGCGTTGCTACTGTATCTGGTATCTGAGGAGTTCTTTGTTGTTGTTAGTGTGTTGCTGTGTGGTTGCCAGGGCGTTGTCATGTGATTGCTAAGGTGTTTTGTGTGGTCACTGGTGTGTTTCTATGCAGTTGCTAGGGTGTTATTGGTGGGTGCCAGGGCGTTGCTACTGTATCTGGTATCTGAGGAGTTCTTTGTTGTTGTTAGTGTGTTGCTGTGTGGTTGCCAGTGCGTTGTCATGTGATTGCTAAGGTGTTTTGTGTGGTCACTGGTGTGTTTCTATGCAGTTGCTAGGGTGTTATTGGTGGTTGCCAGGGCGTTGCTACTGTATCTGGTATCTGAGGAGTTCTTTGTTGTTGTTAGTGTGTTGCCAGGGCGTTGTCATGTGATTGCTAAGGTGTTTTGAGTGGTCACTGGTGTGTTTCTATGCAGTTGCTTGGGTGTTTGGGTGTGAAGGGCATAAATGCTGTCAGACTCCAGGCAGCTGAGGATCGTTTGGTGATTTGTACTGGTTTCTCACACTTTCCCAGGGTTCGGCTCGCTGTCTGGACCTCTTAGGACATGACAAAAAGCCAGGTCAACAAAGCCTAATTTATTAGAGGAGGACACAATAGCTGCTCTGAGGGAGAGGGGAGGCTCCTGCATCTGTGTGTGAGAGAAAGAAACGGGGGCTAATAATAATAATGAAACAATAGACAAACCCAAGTGTTTCGTTTGAGGGACTCCTTCCGTTTTTTTCTTTCTTTCAGATTTCAGCTTGGCAGCAGTATTCTTAAAAGAGTAAGTTTCACAAACCTGAATCCTAATTCACCCCAAGATCAGAAGAAAGAAATTATGTTTTGCTTAAAGGATATAAATCTGGTTTTTAAGATCATTTTTTAATAATATTTTTTTTACCTTCCGCTCATGTTTTTGTTGAGTTTTGAATAAATACGTGCATGTTTCAGCAATTTTGTGTCTTGTTTATCATCATTAAATTGTATTACAGTGTTTCAGCCAAACTGTATTGGCATTAAGGTATTAAAAAAAACATATCTGTCAGCCAATATTTTCATAACAATAAAGCACCCCCCCCCCCCCCCCCACCCACACACACACACAAATTCTAATTACTATAATGCAAAACAATCTAATTCTCATTACTGCAATGTTAAAAAAAAATGATATATTATTTATAATTTCAAATTATTTATGCATCATAGTTGTTTTATCTACTGCCTTACATTTATACTAGTGCTGTCAAATCAATTAATCGCATCTAACATATATATATTTACAAACTTTTGTTATAAGCGATTAATCGCGATTAATTGATTTGACAGAATACATTTATTCTGATTGAAATATTTTTTGTATACAACAAAAATGATAATCTAATGGAAATTCCAAAAAAATACTTAATGTCATGAAAATAATGCACAATTTAATTGACCGTGTTAATTGCACAATTTAACTGATTCATGTTATTTATGCAAAATATAATTTCTTATTTTTTTATTTTGATTTAAGGGTTAAAAGGTCTTGGTTAGATTCTGTAAGGTTTCTATGGCAAGTAAATTACTGTTTATTTGTGATGATTTAGTGCTGGTGACCTTTCCACTGTTTGATTAATAAATTTGACTCTATAAAAAAATAATCCCTCCTGCTGCTTAAAAAATATTATAGCATTGGAAATTAATGAATGAATTGCATTTTTTCAAATGGGATGATTTGCGTGATTAATTGAGCTCTTGGTACCAAATGCAGGAGAAGCAAATGATGCCACCCGCTTCCACTTTAATTATACGGTGTCACGCGGTGCTTGATTTTTCAAACAGACCTTTGCTTGCTTTTGTCTTCCGTCTCCCTCTTTACTTTTTTCCAGCCGTCTGTTGTCCAGGAGATGGATGGTTTCTGAGGAGCATACATTACGGTGAAGCCTGCCACCATTGTGATTATGGCTGTAATGGCCTGTTTTTGATCAAATAACACCAAAGGCATCTCATTCGCACGTCTCTCGCTTTCTCGTGCTGGTGCACGGAGGAGGAAAAGGTTAGCGTTGACCTGACACAGCTAATTAAAAGGGACAACGTTCAGCGTTAATATGACAAGACACAAACTGACAGTTGGCATGGAAATGTGCATACCAGATGCTGTGTGCACACCACCAGACATGTGCCGTTTTCTCACGTCCTTTGTTAAGACAATATGGTGTTTGCACACAGAACGGCATGGCAGATTTGCATGATTAACCTAGAGTACATGATTTGATTTGACATTTTCCGAAGAAAAAGTGTGCAAAAGTCACCTGCACAATCGTAGGTTGTTTTTATTCAACAACATGAAATACATAAGCAATACTCTCTTGTGATTTTGCTAACAAGTCTACAAAGATTGTCGGAGACATTAAACGTCATCACGCTGTCAACATACTAATCTACTTTCACAGCCTTTTTGTTTTTATAGTCACGCTCTTGCAAACTTATAAGTCAAACATTCAAGGGACATGTTTTTAGATAAAAACCGATAGAGTTGTCAGAAGCTTAATGGTTGTGATGTTGATGTGGTGTAGTTTATTTATAGCCTAGCCTACAAATTTCATAAAAGTTGTGTTAATTTGTGAAGATTGTCATTATGAACAAAATGTGTAAATCACCGAGCTTACTTTCTGCAATAATCCAAAGGCCATTGGAAAAATCCAGTTAGGTTTTGTCAAGGGAACTTCTGGTCTACAAAAAAAACGTCATAACTGCAATGCTCTAGTCTATAGAGCTAATAGAGCTAATTACAAAATTTTCCAATGTGTTTTAGGCACATTTGTGGCTTAATGCCTCTGAAGCACTTCTGTGGCTTTAGAGGGACACACACACAGCTAATCGGGACATGTTGAAATATCAACAATATCATTGAAAGTGAGTTTTCCGTTCACATCTGTTTCTTTTGGTCGAGGTAAACTCATTAATATTTCTTAACAATAGTGCTTCTCTTTCCTTTTGTTCTGTTCCCGTGCTCTGCCGTCTCTAGCCCCAATTAACAGAGCCAAAACAAGCAGGACCATTAAGACGGACGCCCACTGGAAGGAACCAGGAGGCTGCTGGGTAATACAAGTCCTGTGATCCTGTACTCATTCATCTTGTCAAATCAACACTGCTCTTGCTGTTCACTGGATGATGTGTGTTTCCCTTTGGAACATTCCTTAATAGACAAAAAGCCAGGGATTTTCCAGGGTCATATGATAACACTTGATTCTTGCAATGGCCAGATTGTGTTTTTGATCTGGAAGATTGGTCTCAATAATGTTCAGTTGTGTGTGTGTGTGTGTGTGTGTGTGTGTGTGTGTGTGTGTGTTGGTGTGTCAAGACAATCAAAACAAAATCATCACTGGTTGACTTGAAATAATATCCCTACAATGGATTCTGTCAGATGATTAATTTAGAAATATGCATGCATCATGATTAAAGGGGCTACATGTAAGAATTGTTCATGTATTAATCACTTTTTGTATTGCCAATGTGTGCACAGTTTGTAACGAATCATAAAAAACGAGACCTTCCCGAACCTAGGTTCAGGTTGTCTATAAAAAGCCTGAGACTGATTTCTATGTGAAGGTTTCTCTGGGAAAATCCAAAGGATGTGACGTTTACACTCCCGAAAGCCTCTCTTCCATTCAATGACACATGAAACTAATGTTCAGGATAATGACGAAAGAGCCATTCTGTACAGTAATATCCATCACGCAAAAATAAGGGATTGATTCAAACTATAGTCTCACATAGCCAGATCTATATAGTCTTAAATATACTTTATAATCAAACTATCATAACAGTGTAATTTTAATGACCTCATCTGTGGACGTGATGCCGGTGAATCCACATCTCTATGATCAGATGCTTTCTCACTGCTGTCATTTTTGTTGTGTGTTTATTTTGTTATTGAGAGGAAAGCGCAGCACATATTTACATATTCATCTAAATGTCACATGGGTGGCGTCTAGATGTTCGTTAACAGTATATCACTGCAAAAGTATTTCCAACTCTTTTTTACTTCTAAGCAAAGAACAAAAAATAACTTTGTGAGTATTTTGGTGCATTGAATCACGTTCAGTCTCTTGTACGTTGCGTTGTGCACACGTGCGTTCACGAGCAATAATCTGCTGGCTGCAGTTCACTTAACAGCCACCGGTGTCGCTAATAACACGGGTTTCTGATTTCTACATGTAGCCCCTTTAACCCTCTGCGGTCTGAGGTGTTTTCTGGGAGGTGTTCTGACATTTGTGCTTATTTCTGTTACTTGTGACATTTTCATGGCTAAAGTCTATTTACACTGTATTCAGCATAAACTCTGCTACAAAAATATGTCATGTTTGTAGATACCGTATGTCAAAGTTTGTAGTTTTGAGATAATGACGTTTATGCGTGGTTTGTGAAAAAACAAAAAACAATTGTTACTGAAATAAGGTCATGCAACCCATACTGATTATTTCTTCACAAGACTTTTGAATTGTATCACGTAGCCTAGAATATTTGCTCCAAAACTATGTGAAAATCATCCTGACTACTCATTTATATAAGACAATTGGTTTAAAATTTGTAAGACATGTTTTGTGTGAGAAAGCTTAATGCGAGTAGGCGTGAATACATCATGAATATTAGTGTGTTTCACACCAGATAAATACAAAGACCCTCCCCTATTGGCCCTATTGGCCCTATCATCATGAGGAGCCTTGCACAAAGAATGAGGAGATTTAAAAAAGAATGGCTTTTAGATTGTTAGGATTTATTTACAACACAACATAATCCAAAGATACACAACAAATGACAAAAAAGCACATTAGTAAACACACTGATCTAAAGACAGAGACTTGAACAGTCACACACCTTTGTGCCATTCCTGAAACATAGTACATACATGTCATTTCCAAGGTGTTTAATTTTTCATTTCACCATGTTCATGTACAAAGACATGCACTGATAAGAAAAAAAGCGAGACAATCGCGCCGGCGCGATAGCCGACCCTGGGGGGTTAAATATCATCCACCAGGGGTCATTGTTATATTTACCTTTCATTCATGTTTTGGGTGAGTTTTGAAAAAGTAAGGGCATGTTTTAGAAATTTTATTTGTCATCACTTTTTTTTTTTTTAAAGCAGCCAAGTGAATGTTTAATTTCTAGTTTCATGCCTCGTTTCTTCTCACGTAATAAGATCATTTCAACCCATGTTGATATGTTTAAGTATTTGGTTAGTGCATTGGGGTCCTGATCAACCTGTTTGGGTTTAGTTTGTGACAATGACCAGCTGACTGTAGATTTTCTTAAAAATTAGTTACTACAAATCCCAGAACTCAACATCTCAAAAGGTCAGGATCTTTTTACTGTTTTCCGTAATACGAGTATGATTTTCTCCATCAAATAATAAAAAACCTAACTCAAATGCTCTTAATGCTCATCCTGCTTTGATGCTCAATCAAAATGTATTTGCTTTCATTCGTTTTCAAATGCATGCATTATTAATATGCATATGTAAATTGTGAGGTGAAATAAAAGGGTATTTTTTATTTATAAATACAAACACAAAACCACCATTGAGAGATGAATCGTTTGAATATTTACATACATTATCCATGTCAGCAAGCAGCTGAATAGTCACCCATCCAAATGATATGCAGCGTACAATCTCTTGACAGTAATTAATTCCTGCCACTGTCAGATTCATCTGCAATAATAGAGCACTTACTTTATTTAAGAGAACATTTACCGGAGAGACAAAGCCATAATTACTCTGTTATTGATCTAATGCAGGTTAATAGCACAATAGCAAACAAATGGTGTGATTGTGGGTTGCTTAATTTAGTTTATTTTTTTTAGGGGGAAATTTTAATAAATGAAATTAACTGTGTAAATGGTTGGTCACCATCTGCTTAAGAAGAGTGTATGGGTCATTCCTACCGTATGTACTGTACTTAACTTGTGTAAACAATTATCATCATCCTCCAGGAAGTGACATCATTTTGGTGGGAAATCAGCAGCTCAAACATTAGGAATATTCTCAATGATTTGATCAAATGAAATCTGTGATGTTTTTGTGGTGTTAGTTGGTTTGTGTGTCACTGTAAAACACTCCAGCCCATTTGATCAAATGACACAACTCAAATTTACAAGGTTTGGAAGAACAAGAATGATTGGTTTGTTTTTCTTCAACCTTTCCTTTTGTCCTCTCTTCCTTCTTTTTGTGCTGGATGGTTATTGTTTTTGCTGAGAAAAAAAACAAGGAAAAAGATTACTCTGCATTCCCTTGATGTGTCTACAGAAAATCAATAACTCTGTCTGCATGTGGGCTCTGGTGGTGGACGACGATGACAACTACTCAGGATGTGCCATGGACTAATGTGGAAAAATAGGAATTAAAACAAAATAGCTACATTCATTTGTTTTCCATCAGCCTCTGGAGAGATAGTGTGCAGCGTTCCTCTCAGTCTCATTATACTTTCTAATCAAGACTCTTTTAAAAATCCTTTTTAAGGCGACTGGCAGATTTGCCCTTCCCCCCGTTGTGCTGCTGCGCCTCGCCGTCATTGTGCTTCTGCTTATTACTTTACAAATGACCGAGGTGAAGCTGACATTTTCACTGCATGCAGAAAAGCTCGGTATGTATGGCCTCTGCGGTAATGAATTTGCTTTGAGCTCTCGCTTCCCCCTCTGCTTTCCCAATCAAGATTCCCCAATATAATTACAATCACAGCATCTCACTACTGTCCCCAACGCCACTCCAAAAGCTGAGCTCAAACCAACAACCTCAGTCAAAAGAATACGAAGGCAAAATCAATGAGCTCGCAGGAAACCTGATTTAAATTCTGCAAGCTGAATAAGGATTTTTTTTTCCACATCTTTAATTCAGGAGTGACTTTGTCAGTAAATTGGTCTCATACTGTTAAAAGGAGCGAGGTGTGAAATCACAGGCCGTGTGGAAAAAACACTATCAATATTTTAACAGTTAACTTGGTCATTTTCACCTTCTCATATAAATATGTATAACGACAAATATTACACACCATTTGTGCTGGTAAAAAAAACGGTCTAAATAGGCTTGTGCTCACAAATGATCCTTTCTTTCCAAGCAATGGCACTTTTTTATTGACATATTAATTTATTCATGACTCCAATTGTTTATTAAAATCAGCTGCAGCCTAAGATGATTTGCTGGTCTCCCAGACTGGCCAAACTGGTTTTAGAGGCGTTTTGGGCACTTGTCAGCTGGTCAGGCTGGTTTAAATCAGGTGTTCTCACTGCTTTTCACTACTTCATGATATTTCACATCCATGCTGTCATCAAATGCTTCACTACACTTCAGGATTTGTTTTTGGACCTCATTGGTTCTTGTTGAAGCTCAAGCGTGCTGCGTAACACGAGAATGAACCTCATTGGTTCTTGTTGAAGCTCAAGCGTGCTGCGTAACACGAGAATGAACCTCATTGGTTCTTGCTGAAGCTCAAGCGTGCTGCGTAACACGAGAATGAACCTCATTGGTTCTTGCTGAAGCTCAAGCGTGCTGCGTAACACGAGAATGAACCTCATTGGTTCTTGCTGAAGCACAAACGTGCTGCGTAACACGAGAATGAACCTCATTGGTTCCTGCTGAAGCACAAACGTGCTGCGTAACACGAGAACGAACCTCATTGGTTCTTGTTGAAGCTCAAATGTGCTGCGTAACACGAGAATGAACCTCATTGGTTCTTGTTGAAGCTCAAGCGTGCTGCGTAACACGAGAATGAACCTCATTGGTTCTTGTTGAAGCTCAAGCGTGCTGCGTAACACGAGAATGAACCTCATTGGTTCTTGTTGAAGCTCAAGCGTGCTGCGTAACACGAGAATGAACCTCATTGGTTCTTGCTGAAGCTCAAGCGTGCTGCGTAACACGAGAATGAACCTCATTGGTTCTTGTTGAAGCTCAAACGAGCTGCGTAACACGAGAATGAACCTCATTGGTTCTTGTTGAAGCTCAAACGAGCTGCGTAACACGAGAATGAACCTCATTGGTTCTTGCTGAAGCTCAAACGAGCTGCGTAACACGAGAATGAACCTCATTGGTTCTTGTTGAAGCTCAAACGTGCTGCGTAACACGAGAATGAACCTCATTGGTTCTTGCTGAAGCTCAAACGTGCTGCGTAACACGAGAATGAACCTCATTGGTTCTTGCAGAAGCTCAAATGTGCTGCGTAACACGAGAATGAACCTCATTGGCTCTTGCTGAAGCTCAAACGAGCTGCGTAACACGAGAATGAACCTCATTGGTTCTTGTTGAAGCTCAAACGAGCTGCGTAACACGAGAATGAACCTCATTGGCTCTTGCTGAAGCTCAAACGAGCTGCGTAACACGAGAATGAACCTCATTGGTTCTTGTTGAAGCTCAAACGTGCTGCGTAACACGAGAATGAACCTCATTGGTTCTTGCTGAAGCTCAAACGTGCTGCGTAACACGAGAATGAACCTCATTGGTTCTTGCTGAAGCTCAAACGTGCTGCGTAACACGAGAATGAACCTCATTGGTTCTTGCTGAAGCTCAAACGTGCTGCGTAACACGAGAATGAACCTCATTGGTTCTTGCAGAAGCTCAAATGTGCTGCGTAACACGAGAATGAACCTCATTGGTTCTTGTTGAAGCTCAAGCGTGCTGCGTAACACGAGAATGAACCTCATTGGTTCTTGTTGAAGCTCAAACGTGCTGCGTAACACGAGAATGAACCTCATTGGTTCTTGTTGAAGCTCAAGCGTGCTGCGTAACACGAGAATGAACCTCATTGGTTCTTGTTGAAGCTCAAGCGTGCTGCGTAACACGAGAATGAACCTCATTGGTTCTTGCTGAAGCTCAAGCGTGCTGCGTAACACGAGAATGAACCTCATTGGTTCTTGTTGAAGCTCAAACGAGCTGCGTAACACGAGAATGAACCTCATTGGTTCTTGTTGAAGCTCAAACGAGCTGCGTAACACGAGAATGAACCTCATTGGCTCTTGCTGAAGCTCAAACGAGCTGCGTAACACGAGAATGAACCTCATTGGCTCTTGCTGAAGCTCAAACGAGCTGCGTAACACGAGAATGAACCTCATTGGCTCTTGCTGAAGCTCAAACGTGCTGCGTAACACGAGAGTGAACCTCATTGGTTCTTGCAGAAGCTCAAATGTGCTGCGTAACACGAGAATGAACCTCATTGGTTCTTGCTGAAGCTCAAACGTGCTGCGTAACATGAGAGTCAACCTCATTGGTTCCTACTGAAGCTCAAGCGTGCTGCGTAACACGAGAATGAACCTCATTGGTTCTTGTTGAAGCTCAAACGTGCTGCGTAACACGAGAATGAACCTCATTGGTTCTTGTTGAAGCTCAAACGTGCTGCGTAACATGAGAATGAACCTCATTGGTTCTTGCTGAAGCTCAAACGTGCTGCGTAACACGAGAATGAACCTCATTGGTTCTTGTTGAAGCTCAAACGTGCTGCGTAACATGAGAATGAACCTCATTGGTTCTTGCGGAAGCTCAAATGTGCTGCGTAACACGAGAATGAACCTCATTGGTTCTTGCTGAAGCTCAAACGTGCTGCGTAACACGAGAATGAACCTCATTGGTTCTTGCTGAAGCTCAAACGTGCTGCGTAACACGAGAATGAACCTCATTGGTTCTTGCTGAAGCTCAAACGTGCTGCGTAACATGAGAATGAACCTCATTGGTTCTTGCAGAAGCTCAAATGTGCTGCGTAACACGAGAATGAACCTCATTGGTTCTTGTTGAAGCTCAAATGTGCTGCGTAACACGAGAATGAACCTCATTGATTCTCGCATGTCAAGCAAACATGCTTGAGCCTCCGATTATCATAACTGATGTGTGAGTTGTTTAATGTTTATATGTGAATAAAATTCAGTCACTACAAAAAAATTTGACTAATCCGCTTAATTAAAATGGATTAGTTTTACGATCTCTTTATGAACTTTTTGAAGTGGCAAAGTGGTAGTTGTGTAGCTGTCAATAGAGGGACAGAAAGGTCTCAGGTTTCGTCAAAAAGATCTTCATATGTGTTCCGAAGATGAACGAAAGTTGGGTTTGGAACGACATGAGGGAGAGTAAATGATGAAAATTTAATTTTGGGATTTAACTAACCCTTTAAGCCTGTTGCATTTTATCCCCTTAAACTGAAAGCTCTCTGCCCCAGACAAGCAAACAAAACTGGTTGGTATAATGGTGTCCTGTGCCAGCTGAAGATGACTTAACTTAAATAAAGAACATGTCCTTTACATTTAAATGCATTAGTAGTGTGATCAATTCATTTTATTTAAGGTATAGTGCACGGAAAATTAAAATTCTGCCATTAATTACTCATCCTCATGTTCCAATTGTTCCAAACCGGTATGCTGTTATTTTTTATATATATATATATATATATATATATATATATATATATATATATATATATATATATATATATATATATATATATATATATATGTACTGTATATATATATTTTTTTTTTCATACATTCCACAGCAACACCTTTATCAAGCTCCAAAAAATGAAAATAAATAAGAATGTCTGAAGAATCATGTAACACTAAAGACTGGAGTAATGATGCTGAAAATTCAGTTTTGCACCAGAGAAATAAATTATATTTTATATTAAAATAGAAAACCATTATTTTAAATTGTAAGTTCACAAAATAACAGTTTTTTTTTTCGGTATTTTTGATCTTGACTTTGTCTTGATAAGCATAAGAGACTTCTTTCAAAAACATTAAAAATAGTAATGTTTTCAAACTCTGACTGGTACTTATATACTGGCTATATATCAGTGAAAATTAAAGGAATGATACACTGATATTTTTATTCATTATTATTTTTATTTTATTTATTATTATTAGACATTAAGACGAACATGAAACATTAACAACTATAACAAGACATCCAAAAACGTGTAAACCTACTTTCTTGTTATTATCTTTTTGGATGTCTTGTTAGAGTTATCATATGTTGTGAATAAGCCCTTTGGTGACGTCACGCCGCTTCCTTCAAGTGCAAACGAACGTGAACCGTCACTCTGCCGTTGAAGATTCACACACACACAAGCTCTGAAGTCTCATACACTCAGCACTGCTGTGATACAGATCTTCACAGCGCTGTCGGACTCTAAGAAACCCGTCGGAAATTATCTGTTTCCACATTATATGTTTCCTGGATGGTCAATATTAAAGTAAAAGCAAAGGGTGAGTGATTTTTTTCATTAATCTGGCGGAGATCGCGCGTCCTTCGGTAACGCTGAGCGCGCGCCCGTGTTGGTTTGTGGATAGTTACTGTTGTTTGCGCACTGAAGCAGATTGATAAGTCACAAACTCACCAAAAGATGTGTTATTAATCATAATCTGTTGTTAAAGTGATCGGTTGTCACATTTTTAAAAAGTATATGAAGCCTGTCCAAATGTTTAAATTAAAACGCGGCTTTTCAATCTTAAAATCGTGCGTAAAGTAGTTAGTTGACGTATGACAGGCACGTCAAGTGCTCCGAGTTCCTTTGTTTACATTAGCATTATCTTGTTAAAGGCTAGTTTACATGTCAGTGAGGTTCTTTTCTCATTCAGAACCCATTTTTATGTTAACATCTACATATTTAATGAGGTAAAGTGCATACAGTAACTGTTTAACTGTTAACGTTAGTTCATTTAAGTGACGTTTTTGTACGAAAGATGGATTTTTAAGTACAAATATTGCGTCTCTCAAATAAAATGAGCTTATAATAAAGCACCCTAAAATAAGATTAATTTCTTCCAACCCTCATCCTTGATGTCAACTGCAGTTAGTAGTAGAGGAGTGAAACATGAAATCGTGTCATTTTTGTTAGTATTCAGCTTTGCTTTCAGCCAGAAAATGTTTTTTAGTACTAGCTATATTGCTGATCTTTGGTATTTTCTATGAATTAGCCTTTACCATTCAATACAAGTCTTAGGAAATATTGTCTTAAACAAAGCAGCTTCACAGACAAATTGTCTTACTGTTGTAGTGGAGAGGAAAAGACTGAGTAGGAGTGGTTTGATTTTACAGATGTGATTCTGGGTGTGATATTGTTCCTTCATGGAGGATTTATGACAATATGATTGTCCTCTTTAGATGTCATTTTGTTTTTTATTATTAGATAAGGCAGTGATGCATAAATTCTTGTCTAAATCTAAATCTTCTAATGCACTAAACAAATAACTGTAACTGTAAAGTGAGATAATCTTATTTCTATCTTAAATATACATTTATTTGAGTCTTTTGTGATTTATTGATTCATGCATCAGAGGGTTAAAATGTCCACATTTAAGAAGAAAGTGGTGTGTTTATGTATTGTAACCTGAACGGTTTGAAGTTTTAGAAAGTTTTATTGTGATGTGTTGCTTGCTTGTTAGTGAGGAAAGGTTGTTGAAATCTATGGGATGATGACATGAGTTATTGAGCCAGATCACCTTGATCTGTTTGACTATTGAAGAAGAATTGTTAACATGCCTCCTCTCTTTAAATCCTATTAGATATATTGTATTGTTCGTTTGACCTCTTGAACTTATGTTTGGTTGCATAGTATTCGTCCAGAGAGATATGGTGATCAGACCTTGAGACCTCAAAGGGTGACGTACTCGCAAGCCAACGATGCAATTCAAATTCAATCCTGTGACCGAGGCTGTTGTCATTGGCCATAAAGATAAAAGTGGGTGTTTTATTGTAAAAAAAAAAGAAAAAAAAGATGAGAATTGCAGTGTCTGGATGGGAAAATTTGCCATTCAAATGTCAAAACTCAGCTTTTTCTCCTTATTCGTTTTGTGCAATTCACCCAATGGGTTTCCCTCCTTCTTCATTTGTCTTTGTCCCCTTTTTATGTGTTATTTTTTTGCAAATGCTCCGCTCTTTTGGGTGACACCAGCTGAACTGAAGACGCCAGAGAGCCGAGCGTCTTCCTAACAGCATGACATTGTGCTGTAAGCCACGAGAGATCCGTGAAATGAGCTTAAATCTCGCCGTATTTGAGCTCTTTATACCAGCTGTGAATGAAGTCTCAGCATCATACTGCTGCATAAGACCCTGAAGCTTCATGAAGAAGAGCTAAAATGCATTAGAATTACTGTAGCATCTGTGAATATTTTTTTTATGTTGGAAAAAAACCCAGCTGTCTCACTTTTGAAATAGGTATTTAAGTTAGTGTCAGTTAGTTATTCCCCAACACTGCATCAGAACAGCGTTCAGTGTAGTTGTTATTGATGATAAGTGCTTTAAAGCGCAGTTCTGCGTGGCGTTTCTTTGAGCTAATGCAGGGGAGCAGCTGTATTGCTGAGTGTCTGTGTTCTTCGGGTCTCTACTGGGATTGCGCATCTCTTCTCGTCCTCGCTGATGCATCGACCACGCAGCAGCTGCCTGATTGTGTGAAGATGCTTGGAAGCCATTAGTGGAAATGAATTGAAAGAAACCGAAAGACCATGCTCTTTTTTTTTTCTTCTTCTTTTTTTTTCTGCTTAGACACACACACGCTCGGAGACATGGATTATACTAATACATTCTCTCAAACTCGCGTTTTGTAGTGCAAACAAATGCCTATTGTTAGTTTCTGTAGAGCTGCAGTTGAACACAAAAGCGGCCTGTGATGTACTTGTTGTATCTCAGCTGCAGGAAGAATCCACAGCTGTCAGGACTTGTTTTGTGGTTGTACCTTTATTTTGCCACTTGAAAGAAATACAGTTTCACAAACAAAGTCTCCGCTGAAACCAGTTTGGAGGCGTTGCTCAGAATCATTTATGAAAAAAACTTGTGAAAATTAACTCGTGAAAAAACTCTTGAAAAAACTATGAAAACAAACTCTTGAGGTAGTTATCTTGAATATTTATACGAAAATAATAATGAATTAACTTGGCAAAACATGCAAGGTTTAGACTGTTTATTTCAGCACCTGCAAATGTAATGGTTATTTCCAGTTTATGTTTCATGGGAATTGCATTTCCCTTGATCTTTTGAGACATAAAGAAACTTGGAAAACATTTGCATTAATGATGCATATTGTGAGTTTAGAAAAAGTTTACTCAAGTCACAGACAGTGAGGTAAAGAGGAAGTTGTACAGATAATATTATTCTAGAACCACAGCAGATGAAGAAACGATAAGAGAAAAGTGTGCTGATATTTTCTAAATCCTTAGTTGTTGTCATTTTTTAATATTATACCATCATAAATTAAGATCACAATATAGCCCAAAAAAAAATAAAAAATAAATAAAAACAAGTTATATATTTCAAACAAATGTATTTAATTAATTCTTTAATTATATATCATATCAATCTATTTATTTGAGACATTATTTATTTCATGACAATTAAACACGTTTTGCCCCAAATTCTAATCTCTGTTATATATAAGAAGTATACTTCTGTATTTCTTTTTTTTTTTTTGTAATTCTTGAAAGTGGTTCTCATTAGATTCCATGTATTAAAATGACTGAAAAGAAAATCCATTTTTATTTTAAATCCGTGAAGGCTGTACAACAACTAGACATTTAGGCTAAGTACTTTACAATAGCCTATTTTTCAATATGATATAAATATTTATTTTATTTTTAATGGAATGGCATCTGGACATGTTCTTGATCGGTTTCGTGAGATTCCCCCAGACAACCAATCTAATTAAATATGTAAAGCATGCACACATGGATTTTGCTTTCCAAATGCTTGACTTAAACAGCTGGAAGACCCACAACGATGAGGGAAATTAGATTATACTGGCCGTTCTGTGAATTCATCTGGCCAGAGATTCAAATAATAAAGCAGAGTTGCAGTCAGAAGGTCAACACAGATTTATTCAGAACTGTCATCCTTGAAAGTGCAACAACCGCCCATGAATACAAACCACTCTGCATCATAGTCTGGTATTTAAGGGGATGAAAAATAACACGGTGCCATTTGAATGTGGCGCATGTTATCAGGCTCTGCTCAGGGAACAACATTAGCTCAAGGTTACAGTAATAGTGCTTGAAACAGCACTTTTAAATGCTAGCACAATCACTGGACATTCGGATTATTCAAAATGTTACTCGCATACTGCACACATGCATTCATATTGAATACAGAATGAACATGATGCAGCTTTCGATCGCAGTGTACAGACTATTAGCCTTCTCCAGCATTAGTTTGTTTATCAGTTTAAGTTTAATACAGCGATAAAGCCACAAGAGGCTGTACATTAGAGTTATTACTATTTATTTTCTGAAACTGACTGGCTTATTGCTTTTATAAAACAGCTGTATAATAAGTCACCAATTTTTAATTAATAGTTACATTTATTAAAAATAATAATTGATTTTTGCACATTTTTTTGCAGTGTTATTGTAATCATTCACAGTGATTATCAAATCTCTAAGGCTGCAATTGAATGAAATAAATATATGTGCTGCGTGTTTCAGAGTGAAGCGTGGCACTGTGTACCTTTATGTAAGCAGCTAATCAAATTGATAATAATAATTATTATTATTTATATAATATAATTATAAAATCATGGCCAAATTGTGCACCCATACAACAAACCTGCTTTAGTCACCAGCAGGATTATGAGGGTTTGTCAAATTAGTGGCTTTTAACCTAAAAAGATTTTAGTTTGAGGTGTTTGCATGTGAACACAAAACAAACTGTCTGTCCTCACTTCACCTGTCAGTCAGATGGTCTTTTATTGTACAAGTGACAGTTCAAAATGGATCAGATGTTGGGGCTGATAAAGATCTAATTGTGAATTATTATTATTTATTTTTTTTATGATTAAAAAATTTGATCGCAATTTAAAATGCTTTTGTTTTGAACAAAATATATCAAATATTTTATTTTATTTTTTAATCCCGATTTCTATCAGGAAAAAAAAATCCCCAAAGTGTGCAGTCTGTTTCAAATAAACCCGGCCTTAAAGAGCACATCAAAACAAACTCTGATTGGATGCTTTGCTTTGCTAGTCTTTTCATGTCTTAATGTGCAGTTTTTGGCCAGAATAAGTTGCAAACTGGACAGAATTTGCTAACAGTCTAACGTCTATATGTGAGAATAGATTCTGGCTGCTTGATTTTGAAATGGACCTATTATTTCACATCAGTGTTTTGCAAGCAATCATGTAGTCATGCAGCTCTTCATGGAGGGGAAGTCCATGTAGATGTTTTACTGGTTGGAAATGACTAATCGCTGTGGTTTCGAGAATGGGGTCGTTGGATGAGTCTGAAGAGGGGGATGTTCTTCCTGGCTAGAAAAAGGGGGAATATTGGGTGTGTTTAAAGCAAATGAAGCTCAGGGCCGTCAGTAATTAGGGCAGATTTCTTGATGCGAGTTTTGCGTCTGCACTGCACCATCCATCTTTCACTTCACTCTCGCTCGCTCTTCCACTCATTAATCAGGATGCGGGGCCGAGCCGTTTGGGGGTCTGAAGACAGCAGTTAGACCCCCCGATGCAGCAGAATAAATGTGACACGGCTTTGAATGCATAATTCAATATCTCCTCTTTGTTTCTGGTTAATGTTTTGGAAGATTGTAGACGTGACATGAGTGTTTTTGTGAGTTAAGTATGGCCTGAGCTCAGACGGCACACCCACGGACCGCCCGTGATCCGCTCGCTCATGCGTAATGCACACGCTTGTTAAAACTGCGTGCTCAGAGTGTGTGACAGCGAGCGACTTTCAGGAGGATTGTACTCTAGTCACTTGCTGGATTACTAGGGTTTGTCAGGTTAGTGGCTTTTAATCTTCAATAGATGCTTATTTTTGAGTTTTGAGTGAACTCAAAACAAACAGTGTTTGGTCACTTTAATGTAGAAGTATGCTGAATACATGGACTAGATGTTAGTTCTGCATGATTCGAGGAGATTAAAAAAAAAATATATATATATATATGTTTTTTTTTTTTCATCTTTCTCTCTCTGGTAATTGTTTGCCATTTTAAAACGAGATAATAAAAAAAAAATATATAAAAAAAACTCTAGGTCTGCTGTGCTTGTTTTTAGGGCTGCACAATTTTGCCAGAATTTTGGGATTATATATGAATAAGTATATATCTGTATAATAATATATAAAAATGACTAAATAAAAACTAAATAAAAAAAATTACCATTGTAACTCACTGCAAAATAAACAAATTGAGTAGGCTATTTAAATATAGCCTATATTATTATTAATAATATATGATTGTTGATAATAATATATGATCATTTATTAATAATAAATAAAAATGACTAAATAAAAACAAAAGAAAAATGTACATTGGTAATTCACTGCTAAATAAAATACATTTTGCATTTAAGAAAAATATAATAATAACGTATTTATTGATTTATGTTGACAGAATACCGAAGAGAGCCCTTGAAGCTTCTCTTTTGTTGAGAAGTGCTTCTCGTTGCAAGTAAAGGAAGATGATTGGTGCATGTTTCAAATACAAGCCATATTGTATTTCTGTTGTATTCCGATGAATTGTGCAGTCCTCCCAGATGTCATGCTGTTAGTCACACTCACAGGTATGTGATACTAGGTTGATGACTGTCTCAATCTCTCACACTTATTTATTTCCCTCTCTCTTTCTTTCCTTCCGTCACTTAAGTATCTTGGATGTCACATGTCCTTTGCTCAGGGAGGGACTGAGGCTTCCTGTGGTGTTAAGAGCTCATGTTAAAATGCCAGTGCTTTTACCTCTTGTTTCCATGTTTGACATAGGCTGTCACATGCAATAATGCCTGCTGAGTAAAACAATGGGGAATTTAACCTCAATTTGGGATTTCAATGAAGACATTTCACTCTTATTTAATAAAATAGGAATTCTTATGAATAATTTATATTATAATGTAAATTCTGTTTATATTAAATTACATAATTATCTTGATTTATTTAGCCTTTTGATATATCTGAATATTTATATATTTTGTTTAAAAGGACGATAAACAGCAAAAATATACCTACATATTATTACTAATGCTTTTTAATGTGTGAAAAATGCTTCTGTAAACTTAAAAAAAAATGGTTTATGGTTTGAGCTGATTCACAGAAGCAATTGTTTTTCTTCTGACATTAAAATCAGAGATGCTATTAAAACATTGCATTTCAATACTTAAATCACAAAATGTGCAAATAGTCTAATGATACAGTTTTTAGGAAACTTAATGAGCAAATTAAAAGCACACAAAAATAGTGTGATATTTTGTAATGCTATAATGCAATTGATTGATATTGTCCAGCACTGTAGAGTACACTATAGATCCTGTCAGAAATTTGGAGAAGTTAATGATGTTTCCGTGTTTATGATTTGTCTTTATGCACTTGCAAGTGATGCATGGTAAAAATTTTCGAAATTGATAAGCATCCTGACTTTGATTGAGCATGTTGCATGGCTGCAAATATATTCACATGTTTCCTTCTAGAATACACATTTTTAACAGATTATTAGATTAGATTAGATTTCATTTTATGACCAATAACGCTAGAGCATCCAGCAGTGGGAATGGCCACTATGAGCAACAGAACCGAGATAAGATCGCTGGCATCGCTGCATGTGTGAACGTCCCATTATTGAGATTGATGTGAAGGTGACCTGTGTGTGAAATGTGCTGCTCTTTGTTTTTTACTCTCCGAAAGCGTGCGGCCTTGTTAAAGGGTTAGTTTACCCAAAAATGAAAATTAAGTCATGAATTACTCACCCCCATGCTGTACCAACCCCGTAAGGCCTTCGTTCGTCTTCGGAACACAAATGAAGATATTTATGATTAAATCTGAGAGGTTCATGACTGCTACATAGGCTCCCTAAGGGAATGAAACCTGACGGCCCAGAAAGTCATTAAAGAAAATGTTTAAATATTCCATGTCACAACAGTGGCTCAACTATAAGTTTATCAAGCGACGAGAATACTTTTTGTGCGAAAAAACAAACAAAAATAACGACTTTATTCGACTATTCCTTTTCTTCCTTGTAGGCCTGAAACGAGACTTCAAGAGATTTCCACGACGCATGCGCGAGAACTGAACTGAAGTAGTTGAAGGAGATCGCAATTCTCGCGCATGCGTCGTGGAAATCTCTTGAAGTCTCGTTTCAGGCCTACAAGGAAGAAAAGGAATAGTCGAATAAAGTCGTTATTTTTGTTTGTTTTTTCGCACAAAAAGTATTCTCATCGCTTGATAAACTTATAGTTGAGCCACTGTTGCGACATGGAATATTTAAACATTTTCTTTAATGACTTTCTGGGCCGTCAGGTTTCATTCCCTTAGGGAGCCTATGTAGCAGTCATGAACCTCTCAGATTTAATCATAAATATCTTCATTTGTGTTCCGAAGACGAACGAAGGCCTTACGGGGTTGGTACAGCATGGGGGTGAGTAATTAATGACTTAATTTTCATTTTTGGGTGAACTAACCCTTTAATAACCTCTTGCTCACCGCTGCTGCTCTATTCTACTCAGTAAATAGCAACTTTACACCACAGATCTGTGAGAGCTACCTGTGAGTGTTTACCTCATCCACACACACAAACACAGGTCTTTGAACTGCATTTATTGTTATCTGATTTATATCTCGCACACACATCTCCTATTATTTTACTTGCAATTAGTTGATCAGAGATTATCCACAAAAATATTTTGTAAAAAAAAATAATTTTGGATTTTTCGATCATTTCTATCTAATGAAATACAATCAATCAGTAAAATCATAATTTACTTAAAAAGTACTTTAGAAACCACAGTGTACCACAGCGCTGTACAATTTCCCCAAAAAATTAAATAGGAAACAGTCAAATATAATAATTGAAAAAATGTCATATTAGAGAAAGAGATGGAATAAATAAAATAAACACCACAAATCTGCGCAAACCTATGGGCATTAAAAATAGTGATGGTCTCATTTAACAAATACATGCTTAATTTGCATTTTTCTGCATGTGCAATATGCAAAATATTGTTCAACACTAATCATATTTATAACTGTGGGGCCCATTCAATATAGATGTGCTGAAAATCAGTTTAAACATTATCCTGTTTTCTTCATTGAAGTGAATATGATATGACAGTACATATTATTTTGTTATCTGATGGTGTTTGACAGGCAAGGAATATGTTTCTTGTTATAAAATGGAAGAAGCAGGAGGTGAAAACCTCTGAACATGCTCAACAGATTAAGACAAAACAATGTATTATATATTTTAGTTTTCTTTCAAGAATCAGTGAACTGATTATTAGTGTTTATCCAGATGGAAGTACAGGATGACGCACCGCTCATAATCATCTTCAGTTCATCAGGCAGAAATGTCAGATGCGGTCACCAGATCACAGTGTACATGACTGGGGAATGAGTGAAGGCCGGATATCCTCAGCCCAGTGAGATACGGTGGGAAAATGAGGGTGCAATGTCCCCTTTTTTGGTTTGATTTGGTGCAAATGTGACTGAAAGTGGTGATAAACGAGTGGTTGAGTTGGTTAGGACCCCACACAAGAGAATCTTTTCGGCTGAAACTGAAAATTCATTTTCATCGGGCAAAATGTGCCTTTATTTACCAGTATTTTGCCGATACCCTTCACATTCAAATCAAGATTTAAAAGCTAAATGTGAAGCACAGCAAGCTCAAGGGAGACAACTTAATCTGGTAGTGTCACTATAAAAATGAGTGGTTGACATATTTGATTTTTTTAGAGATGCACCGATTGATCGGCTGGTGACCGGAATTAGCCGATTTTCATGTGATCGGCCGTGATCGGCGACCGGCCGGTCAGTCTGACATATACCGATTTTATGCCGGTCAAATGCACTCGGGCGCTGCATGATTAACATCGCGCAACATCAGCATCACACGTGCACACGGAACGCACATGTAGGAAACCTAGTGAATCACGGCCCTTTCACACCGCAAGCGTGAGCGGCGTGCATTTTTTCCGCCATGTTAATCAACGAGTGCTTTCACACCGGGAGCAGGAGCCGCGCGTGAGCCGCAGTGAAGCGGTTTCGGCGCAGAGTCTATTTTTGCTGCGCTGCTCACGCACAATTAAAGTGAAAGCACACTTTTGAAGGACAAAATAAATATGATTTCACAAAAAAAGTGCCCAAAATGCACAGAATTTGCATGTCTAGTGTGTTCTAACAAGAACTGGAGTAGGCTATGTCAGATATTAAAATGAAGACTCTTTATAGAAAATATTTATAGAAAATTAATTTACCCATTTTAACCTTTTTATTATTCAGTTTGGGTAAAAGTATATGGTGTTAAATATATAGAAAATAAATATTTGTGTTATTGAAAATAAAAAAGTGGTTAGAAAAAATAAAATCGGAATCGGCTAAAATCGGTATCGGCAGGTCAAACTCAATGAAAATCTGGAAATCGGAATCGGCCTAGAAAATTGTAATCGGTGCATCTCTAGATCTTTTTATGTTTTTTTTTTTTTTTAGGTGACACTCCCTCGTTCCTTTATGAAACCCCCGCTGGATTAACCATTCTTGAATTTCAGATCAGTTGAGATGGTAAGGTGGAGAACTCAAACGTCAGGTCTTGAAATGAAAGTGTCCTGGAGTGATTGTTAGCTGGCATGTTCCCGTCTCACCGGGAAACGGTGTATCCTCATAATCCGTCATGTCTGTTGGAGTTAAAGTTGTAGGGTGGGGTGTGGATGAACAGGATAGTCTCTATTTTCTCAACTTAGTTGTTCCTTACTATCATTATCATGAGTCCTGTCTCATGAGAAGACAATGTGTCTGTCTCTCTTTAAACAATGGCAGAGAGACCGATCTGTAACTCAACCCGTCTCTTTAACGCTGCGCTTCAAAGAGTTTGTGGAAAGAGCTTTTTTTTTTTTGCAGTGACCTCCAGCACAGGATAAAACATGGAGTTCATAAACGAAATCAAGTCTTTCTGTCTCACATTCCGGCAGTTGGGAAAGGCCTGTCGTAATGCAGAATGTCTTAACAGGAGACGAGCTCGCGTTTGAAATATGCATGCTTTGTCTTGTGGGGAAATATATTATCAGCTGCCTCTGACTAGCAGGTTGTGTTTCGCTGAATCATATAATGAAAGGCATTATTGTTCTGGTTTCTGCAGGCCTGTTTATTGTGTTGTTCACTCAGGTATGACTGACAAAGATATGTGCGTGCAAGGACCGGGGGATGAACAGAAAGTGTATCTCAATGTTTAAAAAGCTGAAAAATATCTGAAAAGGGGTATCTTGATTTTTCAGCTTACAGGTGAAACTCCAAAAATGAGAAAATCGTGCAAAAGTTGATTCATTTCAGTAATTCAACTTAAAAGGTAAAACTAATTCATGAGATAGTGAGATATTTCAAGCCTTTATTTGTTATAATTTTGATGATTATGGCTTACAGCTACACTGTAAAAAAAAAAAAAAAAACGTTAAATTTACAGGAAAACCCTGGCAGCTGTGGTTACCAGAGTTTTCCTGTTAAAAATACGGTAGCAACGTTTTAGGTTTTACAGACTTTTAACCATATATAATTTTACAGCAATAAACCGTATATAATTTTACAGCAATAAACCGTATTTCATTATCTGATTTAATGTTAATTTGCTGACCTTTTGAAGTATTAATATCTGTTTTTTTCCATTGTAATACACTGACTGCCAACAATCACAGCAGTAATGAGAGTCAAATGGTCAATCACAGCTATTCATAAGCAGCTCTTCCACAAGAAAGTTAAGAGAGGGTATGTGCATGACGTCACCGTCGGCCGGAGTGAATGCGGTCACGCCCACTAAGTGGCAAAAAGACTGAGCGGCAGCATTTGTTTTCAGCGTGAATGCCGTGAATAACACACAAAACACTTCTAAAACGGGAAAGAGCTTTGCGATTGACTGTACAACTAGATTTGACCAGAAATCTGAGGTACTGTGTATTTTTACAGACTGCAAAAAGCTACAGAACAGACTATATTCTGCATAATTGGATGTTTTTAAATAAACACTGACAAAAAAAACTATACAAGTTTTAGGGCTGGACGATATGATGATATACAGTATAACATTAATGAAAGTGATCACTCGGATTTAGACCTATCTATATTGTATTTATATAAAACGTTTACAGGCAAATTTTCTTAAAGGTGCAATCAGTAAAAATATTGAGTATCTATTAACAGAAATGCAAAATGATATCCATAACTATGTTTTCAGTGGTGTATACAGAACTTAACTTAATAAACCGTAATGTTTTTATTACCTTAGAATGAAACATTTATATCTACATAACCGCGGACACCCCCTTCTATGAAGGTCGACATATTGTGACGTCATGTTCTACCGTAGCCGAACGCGAACACACTGCGCTACAGAGCGCGTTTCGTCACTAGCCGCAGAAACCTAGAAGCTAGAAGCCATAGACACCGTGAGTAGTGACTTTTCCCTTGTCAGTGGTGTAAAATATGTAGTTGGATTGTTTCATGTAACTTAGTTCTCCTCCCTCGCTGTGTTATGGCTTTGCTTGCTATGTGGGGATAACGTTAAATGTGCTGGTTACGTTCGTGAGACAGCAAATTAATACTCTTGTCATTGACCATAAAACAGTTACGTCACCAACCCGTCGATCTTGGAAGCATTTTAAGTCGATCGCGAAGAGTTTTCAAAATCTGAGAAAAAAAGCCTATTGTGTCTAAGGGATGCGGAGGCGCGCGCGCTGTACAATCATGTCATTTTTGCCGCGCGCACCTTTGGGCTCATGCGGACGCGTCGAGTATAAACAAGGCTTTACGCTTTAACCAGTTCAGCCACGGTAGCAGCTCATATTTAGCCAGCTAAACTTTTACTACCCTGTTAGAAAAAATATATAGTTGCATAGTTTAATGTGGTTCTTCTCCCTCGCTGTATTATGGGTTTAGACAATCAGCTGATTACTATAATTATTATATTATGTATTAAGACCCTTGATCCTCACCTGACTATGGCTTTGTAAACGTTATCCATGATGTGGTTTATAATGGACTGTGGTACAGAAACAGTGACAATGTTACACACTCTTGGCTTACTCTGGCTATTTTCTGCTGTCTCCAGACGACGATATGTTTGTCCCGTTTTAGCCACCGTAGCTTCTTCGAAAGGGAGGGGTGAGCAGTGGGCTTAGCCCTTAGTGCAAACTCGCACCCGAACCACTAGATGTCGCTAAAAATCACACACTGCACCTTTAATCGAAATCAGGCACATATAAATGTCAGGAAACACGATTCCTGGCTTCATGTCAATATCCATGGATCACTGGATCTTTGATAAGTTGTAAGGAACACTATATCGAGTCCAACTTTTAATTTAAACGGATAATAGTTTGTTTTACTCGCGTTTTCGCAGTTTCTCCTATTAACTCCAGCCACGCAGCAGCTCTTCTGCCACTCAGTCCGGCTGAGGGGGGCGTGTTTACGGCGGGAAAGTGCCGTTAATGCATTCCCTCTATATACTAATATATAGCATTCAGTGTCATTCACACAAACATTAAACACCATCATCGTAACATGTTGAAATTTAAAAAATGCAATAAGCATTAATTTAACAACATGTAACATAAAACCCGAATGTACATAACTGATTAGAAAAAAACTAAGAAAATTATGAAGAAACGGTTATTTAAAAACAAAAAACATCAAATGTGAAGTGTCACGCAGGGAATTGTGGGAATGTCAATTTACATTTTTTCACTGTAAATTATACAATGACTTGTTCTTTTTCACTTCCAAAAACTGTAAATTTGATGGTATTTTACAGTAAAATTACATTAAATGTACCATTATATATATCACAATCACAGTTATTTACCGTATATGCTAAGGAAACTTTCTGTTAACCAATTAACAGTTTTTCACTGTAGCATTTTTACAGTCTTTTACCGTTAAAATTACTTTTCACAATATTCTAATTTCTTCATAAGCTGTAAGCCATAATCATCAAAATTATAACAAATAAAGGCTTGAAATATCTCACTTTGCATGTAATGAGTCTATAAATTAATTTCACCTTTTAAGTTGACTTACTGAAATAAATGAACTTTTGCACGATATTCTAATTTTTTGTTTCATATATGATTTCTTTCAAAAACATAAACAATCTTGCCGACCCCAAACTTTTGAACAATGCATTTAATGTTTTTAGTCATTTTCATTTTTAGTTTAATGAACATTTTTAAGCAATGTGTATATGCCAGTTTTATTTTGTACAATATTGTTCATTTAAACAACACACCCCAGATCTCTCTCACCCTTATATGAACGTGTTAAACGGATACCTGTTCTATAGGCCTGTCTATGAGGATTTTTAGCCTTCACAATGATTAATATTGCTCAAAGTGAGTTTCCCAGGCAGCAGAATTTTTTTTCCCTTCAGCTGTTTTGTTCATCTGGTGGTAATTTCCATAAATGTCAGTGTTGAGACTTGAGAGAGGCCATACAGAATGACGTGACTTTTGTAAAAAGCTCATCTCTGTCAGTCTGTCTCTCTCCGGTTTCATTATCTCTGTCTGTCTGTCTCTCTGTGAGTGTCTTAAGTCAGCTTGTTCCATATGATCAGTAATTTGAGAGCGTGTCAATGCCTGCAGCTAAATGAAAGTATATTCAGTCCTGTTATATTAAACAAGCTTATATTTAATGACCGAAACATAATTGATGCATTGCAATTACTTGGCCAGCAACATCTATTCCAGAATATAGCCTAGTGTGTGCATAATTATTAGACAGTTTGTGGGTTTCGTAGGGGTGTAACAATATATCGCAATACAAAAATGCAACGATATGTATCGTGGACAGTGACAATATGTATTGTGTATAGTTCACCCAAAATAAAAATGACTGTGTGAGAAAAATTTCAAGGTATCAGAGATTTAGTGTCAGCACTACATTAAACTACTATATATAATGTTGAATGTAATGTAAAATAATGCAATGGGGGAATATTTGTGTGTCCTGATAATGCCAGATGTCTGATGTTACCAGTAAAAAGTGGCCTATGTTATTTTACATATATTTAGTCAGTGACAGAGTGCAAGCATATTCGTCTAAAATAATTCTGTATTTTCAGCTTCAGAATCATGAATATTGTTATTCTGGTGTCTCTATTGTCCTGTGCGTTGGGTTTCCAGCACCAAGTCCAAGACTATTCATTTACACACACAATGTAACCAAATTTAGCATTACAGTGCGTTTTTTGTTTACCTTTTATCATATGTCTTGGAGTATCGCAATAATATGGTATCCTGATATGTATTGAATCGTGACATGTTGTTACACCTCTAGTGTTTCGTGACTAATACTCAAAGATTTAATTGTAGATAGCTCTTCTTTTCAGTAACATTCACATCTCATTCATAAACTGTCAGTTTTGCTCCTATCACTGTAATGATAAATCTGAGAACAGCCCACATGTTTTCAGGCAGGTTTAAGTGAGATGAAGAAAGGGGTTTTCTGATTGGCTGTACATGCTTGTAAACGTGCGGTTTATTGTCCTGCGTGAAGATCACGATCGCCTGAATGCTTCTTCACAGCTTGAGCTTCTGAAGCCTCCCGGCGTGTTGTGGTTCTTCTGGTTGATGGTGACACTAGAATCTCAAGAGTCTTTGGTGCCTTTGTGGTTAATTCATTGCAAGTCTTTTGCTGTTAATTTGCACCTTTTCTTTTCAGGACGTTTTTGAAACCCTATTGGCTGTTATTAACAGGATTGGTATCGTCTTATGCCACGTTTTTAAATTTCTCAAGTGGGATTTTTGGGTTACACTTTTCCTTTTAAAGAATTCACTGACGACGGTTTATTTCAGTAACTTGTGATTTACTTTTTGAAGGTTTGAGATGAGAATGAAGTGTGCCTGTGTTTGAGTGAGAAAGATTAATTGCAGATATTAAAATAGACGTGGCTTAATTTCCTTTAATAATTCCACGAAACACACCCATATGGCAATATTTAATAAGACAATAAACTGGCAGACTGTTCGGAGGATGAGGAAGTTATACAAGCGGTTTTATTAATTCATGCTGATTTGTAAGGAATGAGCGCCATAAATGCACTGCAAAAAAAATGATATTTGTCAGTAAAAATATCTAAATATAAATAAAAAAAAACAAGATGCATTTATAAGGTTGATGCTCTAAAAATGTTTTGATAACGTCACACTCTTTAACCTACCAATGGATGCCTTGTATTTTAACAATTACACGCTTCACCTTTTAACGAGGAGTAATTATTTTTAGCAGGTGGAGTAATTGTTCCTTTTTTTTAATTTTTTTTATTCCAGATTCTGGAGTGATGATGTCACAGTGATGTCACTGAGTTGAAATAGAGGCCATCATTAACAGTAAGTGAAAGCTCACACACGCCTGTTCCCACCAAGAATGATACTATAAGTATAACTAAAGTCATAACTATATTAACATACACACCAATGGACCATCATGTTATGTTTGTTTATAAGTCAGATAGATTCTGATTGGCTGTCAATGTTTTTATCGCTCATCAACAACTGGAAAAAATCGATCTGAAAGTGATTCCAACGATATTGTTCCTCTGTGTCGTCAAAGTTGTGGTGTAAGCTCCACTATTCGCATATTGGGCCCTATGAAATCCATTGTATTTTTTTTTCTAAATTCAGTTTTAGTTTTTCCCATGTTAAATGTTTTGTTTGAATTTTTCTGGATTCCGTTTGAAAGTTTAATGATCAAAAAAACATGTCTAATGAATTTAATTCATACAATTTAATAATTTAATTTTAACACTTCCCCACCAGAATGTTTGTTTAAATTTAAAAAAAAAGTTGCCAGCCACCGCCAGCATATGTATATATATATATATATATATATATATATATATATATATATATACACACACATATATATATATATATATATATATATATATATATATATATATATATATATATATATATATATATATATATATACATATATACATATATACATATATACATATATATATATATATATATATATATACATATATATATACATATATACATATATATATACATATATATATATATATATATATATATATATATATATATATATATATATATATATATATATACACATATATACATATATACATGCATACGTTTAAAATAAAAAAAAGCTACATTTTGAACAAAAAGCTGAGAAAATCAATTTTTTGTCAAAGACTACGTCTGGATTGGATTCAGAACGATGATCAAAACACAGATGGTGTAGATCGAGTCCATCAACACCACTAAAGCTTCACAGTCCTGTAGGCTAGCTCGTCCCGGGTCGACATTTCATTCGGTAACATTAGGCAGTTTTGATTAATATGCTGTTTAATGTTTGATGATCACATTATTTTACATCTGCTTACATATGATATCGCTTGTTTCTGCTTCTTCAACACCTGTGTTTAGATCAGGAGATTCTGTACTCGTTCAGAAGATGCGCAATAGCGCCCCCTGCCATATAACAGTGGAAACATATAATATTCTATCAATGGTTGGAAAGCATTGATTCATAAATGATGGGAAATTCAGTCAATGGCGGGGAAAGAGAAAGTTAAACCCTATTTAACCCTATTGTAGGACCCTACAAAATGTTTTATTTTTTCAGAAATTCTGTGTTGTCTGTTACAAAACCTAAAAATTTTTGTAGGTTCTGTGTTTTATGATTTAATGCAAATGTGATCACTTTAAAATGTAATCGCTAAACGATTCCTTTTATTTTTTGGCAAACAAAGTGTTGCATATTTAAATTGCAGTCTTTTGTGCTTTAATATTCATACTTGCCAATATCGCCATTTGATTAAGTGTACATCCCTACTTTTGATTTAGGGTGATTTGAACCGTAACAGAGTCCGCATAAAAAGGGTGGACTGGGGTATGGTTCATGCGAACTCTGGTATGGTTCGCTGCTGATTTGAACACAGTTGCACTAAATTGCGTAAGTGAAGCGCTATTGATGACGTATGGTTTAATTAAACAATCCAGCGGGGGAGGGGACAGCAATCCAACTCAAACTGGTTTGGACCAGACATTAGAACCAAGTGTGAAAGTACCCTTATTATTCATCAAATATATGCCAAATTCTGTGACATTCTACATTACACAGTAAAATCCATTTAAATGACACATTTCACATTGCGAAAATCATGGGGCCCTATTAGAGTTAGTGTATAAACTTTTTGGTTCTAGTTATCGTTGTAGTTCTCGTTCTTAATGTGATGACACCTAATGCAAAAATTGGTTTCAGTTAATAATAAATATTGAGCTTAATTGTAAATGTTAAAGCTCAAGTCCTTATTTTTATTGTTGGAGAGCTGCTAAAGGTTTTTCATAAGTGTTGCTGTGCGTAGCCTTTATATTAAGTTGCGCTTTTAAATACTTGGATGCATTTTAAAGCACTTCTTATATAAAAAAAATAATAAATTTGTTTTTTTAAATTTCCAAATTTTTTGTGGTTGCTTTGGAGGGATTGTGTTTGGGTGTTTCTCAGTAAATCGCGTGGATCTAAACAGTGTCTTGGAGTGTCAATATGAGATGGCAGTGTGGATTTAAAGAGGAGAACATCACGGAGAAAAAGAAAAGTGTGATTGTGCACTTGTAATCCTGTAGGTTTTGCAAGAACCCCAAAATACAATCAGCTGGTCATTATGGCAAAATAAACCCTGTTGTGAAGCTGATGTTCATGAATGTGTATGTGTGTTGTATGGATTTCTCGTGTGCATGTCCTTTAGCGGCGTCTTTGCGAGTGACAGATTGCTCTGATGCGATCAGAGGAGACGGCTCATTAGGTCAGGAATATGTTGAGCTGTAATGACACGCTCATCATATCACCAGCGCACACAGAGACGAGAACGCATCTCTAAGGTCAAAGCCAGCGGGTGGCCACACACACACACACACACACACTGCTTCAGCTTAGTAGGTCACTGCCCCGCATTGGCTGTCTGAAATTGAAGGCATCACTGCCCACTTAGTCAGTGACTTAACAGAAAGCACTTCCTGAGGAAACTGAAATATTTATTTGAAGTAACCCTGAGTTTTTAAGTTAATATTTCAACAAATGAACACATTTGCATGATTTCAGTAAGCAGTCACAAGTCATGCAAGTAAACAAATACTAACGCTGCTTCCGAAAATGCATACTGTATAGTATTCACTACATTTGGTTTTGAAACTTGCTTCACAAGCGATAAAAAAGGGCGTTCTATACAGCCTTATGTAGCCCCGGCCCTAATGTACCCCCGCCCCTTCATAATGTAGCCTTATCTAGCCCCGCCCCTATATAATGTAGCCTTATCTAGCCCTGCCTCTTATGTAGCCCCGCCCCTACATAATGTAGCCACGCCTCTTATGTAGCCCCGCCCCTGTATAATGTAGCCTTATGTAGCCCCGCCCCTTTTCAGAACTGCACTCCTTGTGTTCGGTCTTCTGGTTTGTATTTCCACAGCATGATGGTAAGATCTTACAGATTTATGAGTGAACCGCTTTTTAAAAAAAATTATCTTAATTTGATAATTTCTAAAAAATATTTCTATTTGCTTTATTTTTATATCGATTTTAGTTTTAGTAATTTTGAACTTCTTTCAGAATTAGTTGCCAAGGCAAGTTTTTCATCTAATATTTATATATATTTCAGCTTTATTTCAATTACATAAAACAAAAAGAATTTAATAGATGACAATAGCAACCCTATAAATGAAAGGGACTGCTTGGTTTTCAGCATGATTGTATCCGTCGTTGTTTGCACTGGATGTGTTCAGGCTGAAGGATGAACAGACTGATGTGTTTTGTGATGTTTCTCTCTGAGACGACTCTGTGGCCGGAGGTCACAGCATAACGTTATGAGGTCCATCTTTGGCGAAATCAATCCCGGCACTAATCAGTGTGTTTTTGTGGTGCTGAAATAAAGGTGGTGAAGTGGCAATGTATTAGAGCTGAGCGTGTGGTAGTTGTGGGGCTCAGCTGGGATAAACCTTCAGCGGGTCAGGTGAGGTCGAGCTCCTTAAGTAACATGGCAAACACACAGATAGGGATGATCTGTCGTCCAAACCTGTCCATCTGAAGCCCTTTGGAGTGAAGGGTTCACACGCAGGGTCACGGCCTCCTCTGGTCCGTTCGTCCTCTTCCGTCTTGTTGGGTTTTTTTTTCCAATGGTGAAGAAGTTTTGAGTTTGGAAAGATATATTGTTTCATAGTGCAGTGAACTCTTATCTGAAAAGATCATGGAAAATTTAAGTGTTCATTTTAATAGTGTCTGTGATTTTAAACTTCAGGATCAGAAACGGTGTGACAATTGGAAATTTTGATTTACAAATCTGTTCAAACTCTGATTCGGTTATTTGTTTGTCTTCACTCAATGTTCACAGAAGTCTCATTCTCTTTTTTACGTTAAAATGTTGTAGAAATATTCTATATACTACATACCTGAAAATTATTTTTCGAACTTGATTTCTGAATTGAAGGTGTTTTGTTTCCCTTTTTACGATCAGATGAACCCTAATATTAATTAAACGTTTAACATGATTATTTTAACTATATTTTTAATATAATAAAATTTTTAAGGAATGTTTTCCACGCATTTTGTTACTTAATGAACAAATAAAAGATTGAAATTTGAAATTGAAATTTAAAGGTACAATATGTAGGGATTTTTCGCAACACAAGAGGGCGCAGTTACCAACAATAACAAAGGCGAAGCTTGGTGAAGCTTGGGTTAATGCTGCGCAGTTTTATGTGTTTATCGTTAATGCCGTGTTGTTTTACGTGTTCAAACCAATCGTACTCAAAGTCAATTTGAACGAACATTTGCAAGTTATGGCTAAATATTGTTTAACAACACATATCCGATTGTAATTAATTGCACTGCCATAATCTCGGTCAAACCACAAGTGATAAAAACCATTACCAAAGTACACAGCGCAATATAACTGTGAATTTTCATCAGCAAAACAATCACTTGATAGTTTTTGAGGTGAATCAACATATGCATAATGATTGATCTGTCACGGCATATAGGCCTATGTGTCTCGCATTGTTTATAAGTGATATTATTGAAAGTTGCATGTGTTGCAAGGAAACACGGATACATCCTTTTGTTTTATGTACATTTGCTCACCTGTCTAATAAAGTATATGCAAGAGCGGTGTTGCTCCTCCAAGTTAGTCGCGGACGTGGAGCTCTCGGCATCTCGAAAACGCCACGCCGATATTGATCCTCATTTTAGTTCTCCTTTTTTTTTTTTGTCCCAAAGTCTGTGTTACGACCCTTCATTGATTTTAAAAGTCTAGGTAGTTAGAAGGGGAACATTGATCACCTATCAACAATCATTGCTAAAAGAACACTGGGAAGTAAGTGAAACCAAGGGCAGTAGAACGCTTAAATGATTTTATTGTAGACCACAACTGGTCAAAAGATCTCTCTATAAACATATATATGTAAAGAAACAATTAAAGCAAATTATTATTTCCAATCAATAAAGTAATACAAACATACCAGCAAATATTATTACTCCAAACCTGGAAAAGAAAAATGGAAACTGGACAGTGCCTCAAAGAAATGAATAAAACGAAAATAATCTTTCTAATCCGTTTTCAAATAACCTAACTAACACCAAAGGAAAATGTAGAAAGGAAAAGTCTTCGACGCCCGAGACGCCGTATACTTCCCTACTCTACCTATCCAAAACAAAAGTACAACAATGGCCCTACATGCCCCTAAACCTGGTGTGTCTAAACAGAGAAGAAACCTACATGTGCACAATGTACGTCACGTGACATCTTGCCATGGTCCATAATGATTGAACGAAACAACAACAGCGTGCAGCTAAACGTTACGCACTATGCAGTTGTCCGCGTCTGTCGCCATGGTTACGTCATGGCTATGGCAGTACGAGCGGAAACCGAGGATAGCGCGGATATTGCGTCATTGAAAGGCGACATTTTTTTGCAACACTTTTGGGATATTGTAAGTACACAACTGCAGGAAACATCACACTGTGCAAGTGATTTTTGGATATTTTATAAAAAAAAATCCTACGTATTGTACCTTTAATCATTTTGATTTAATATACATATAAATGTATAGCTCCTCCAATTAGGAAAGAAACTTGAGCCGTTTCAGAGCCAATTAAGAAATATTACCAAAAAAATTTCCCCAAAAGCAAATTAAAGCCCGAACAAGAAGAGTGTTTGTTAAACATTTTGAATGGAGGTGATGTTTAAGTTGGAGAGAGAGATAATTGCGTTATGTGTTTGGCTTACGGGTAACCAATGATATTATACTTCAGACAAGCGCCCCCACGTGAGAAAGAAAACACTTTTCAATTATGCCATTCCAGACTCTGTCTACGAAGCAAAGCTAAGTAGCAGAGTTTGGTATTACCAGGCTATATTGGTATACTCTTAGAAGAAAAAGCTCTATAGAACCTTAAAGGGTTCCCATCATGGAATCATTTAATGGATTTAGTTACATTTTTTTATTTATTTAATTAAATAAACAGCTCGTATGCATACTTTATTACTTGGAAAAATATTGAAATACCCCTGTTAAACATGAAAGTATTAATCATTTAAGACATACCTCCTTATGTAGAAACCTTGGTCCAGAACCTAGAATCCTGTATACTGTAAAACCCCACTGAATCTTTTTTAGTGTGTTTCACAGTGCAATGAACTCTTATCTGAAAAGATGATGGGGAAATCTGATATGAGCTGCTGCAGGAACTGATTTAAGCAGCATTGAGTAAAATGCATTGAAATAGCTTCAACCTCTTGTTTTCTTTCCTCTGTAAAATTTACTCCGGAATCTGCCGTAACATTCTCCTGCTTTAGGGATGCGTGTCTAAAATGGCTCCAGTATCATCCTCTCTCCTCTTCGGAGCTGCATAAACGGCACTTAGTTGGATGAGGGTTGGCCTGCAGTGCTGAGGAGAATATCCCTGCCGTCAGCGCTTCCCAACACTCGTAGAGGTGACGCCAAGGTGAAGGCAGACTTGCAGAATGCTTGGAAATCATTGATATTCTGACTCGCGGGCTGCAAATGGCTCGTGGCAGATGGAGTCTTTGTCAGGGAAGAAAAATGGCAGCGAGGGAGTACCGGCGCTGTTTCTCCCCCCGTCTGCGGGCGAGAGAGAGAGTAGGGATGACCTTCGTCACTCAGGGGGATCCAGAACCAATACTTTCATCAATTAGCAGTCTCCTTGTTTACATGTGAAGTGGAAAAAGATGAAAATATATATATTTTTTTTAATACAGGCAGTGATTGTGAACACACAGAGAAGGTGGTTATGTCTCTGTTTGAGTACAGAACGTTTTTTTTTTTTGATTGATTGAATTTAGTCAGTAATGAAAGTAGATTTAATATAAGTAGAAACGTTTAATGCAGGGTTTGAAATTTACTTTTTCACCGGCCATTCAGAACTTCTACTAGCCAGAAGAAGAAAAAAGAGAGAGAGAGAGAGAGAAAAGATAAACCAGATTAATACCTCACAGCTTTAAATATATATATATATATATATATATATATATATATATATATATATATATATATATATATATATATATATATATATATATATATATATATATATATATATATATATATATATATATATATATATATATATATATATATGGTGCTGGTGCTGGTTGATGAGAGAACCCCTGATATGATTGTAAAGCGCTTTGGGTGTACAGTAGTACATATGAAAGCGCTATATAAATGCCTCATTCATTCATTCATATATATATATATATATACATATATGAAGCTGTGACATAGTAATTTTTTTTATGTTTGTACTGTATATAGGCCTATATATACAATTTGGATTTCATACATTCATTTTTTATTCAAACAAAATCCTGTCATCCAGCAATCTCCTCCCTTCATTTTTCATCCTCATCCTTTTCACCAAAAATGTATTTTAGGTGGACCGATCAATACAGTAATGATAAACATAAAAAAAATGTAGGATGTTGGAAAATAACATTGTCTTTTCTGTTAACCAAATGCTTTTTAATCTTCGCAATCGCTATTGCTTCAATGCAAATGAACAAGCGCGCCGTTATTTGTAGTGTAATTTATGTGTAGTGACGCGTTTTGAAAGTTTGATTCATTTGCATAAATCTGTTTAAACTAATTCATCACTTAATGTTCACAGCATTTTCTTTTTCATATGAAAATGTTTTAGTGAAAATAGTTATACATTATAACTGATTATTCTTATAAAATGATTCTTGAGCTTGATTTGTGAATTTTATTTATACGAAGTTTTTTTCTTCTTCTATGTTTAGAGTAAAATATATTTATCTACTTAAAATAATTTAGGCTTGTTTTTCACCGTAATATTAATTTTAATTTATATAAATTACAGTTCTTCTAATTTTAGAAAAAAAGCTTGAGGCGTTTCAGAGCAGATTCACAAAATATGAAGATATATAAAATGTAATCAAAAAACAAGTTATATTGCCCATTTTTTTGCTATAAGCTAAAACAGTTATATCCCCCTTTTCCCATAATTTATTGAATGAGAATAAAACGATGTAATATTGCTATTTATGCATTAAATGCGACAGAATTACTTTATGGACAAGGTTACTCTCATTAAAGCCGTGTTAATCTTTAAACTCAATTACCTGCGCAAATAAGCCTACTATGTTTGCATGAAAGACATTACGGGACAGTACAAGTCAAAATACATTTGAAAAGAAAAAGAGAGAATTGTTTGCAGCTCTTGTTTACCCTGTCTTGTTGAACAATTAGCATAATTAATGGGACTAAACTATTCCGATCATTAAACAAGATTTTTAATGGATTACATTTAATGATTTAAAGGCTCTTTTATGGAGTGAAGTAATTACCCAGCATTCACTGTTCAAACACAGAGCACGTTTTCTGCTGCTGGGTGAAAGGAAAGATTTAGCATGTTGTGCATTTGAATTAATTGTTTTTGCAGTGAAATTCTAATTGTAAATTTGGATGAAAGAGGAAGTGGTCGTCACATGACCGTTTCAGGTTTGTAATCGTACAAATATGAGTGGTAATTCCTCTGACATCCGTATTCCTTGTTCAGAATGGAAAATCGATGAATAGAAACAGCCGTGCGGAGTGCTGAATAACATCTATAATGTAATTCTCTGGAGTAATGTCCATGTATTGCAGGTTTGATGCCTGATTTTCATTAGCGGCCTCATTGACATGCACGCTGTGTCTTCCTGCACCAGAATGCACATTGTGTGTCTTGTCATTGTTTGAATATTGAGTGCAATTTTTTTTTCTCTTTTTTTTTTTTTCCAGGAAAATCTGCTCTTAAATGTGCACAGGTTGCAGTATATTTATGATTGGATGAATTAAATGTTGATCGTCTCTAAGAATGCTCTTGTTTTCCCACATGCATGAGACTGAGGCCACAGGTGACAACAGAGCTGCTTTATATTTAGCACAATATAGCCATCCAATCAGAGCACATCCTTCTAAATAAATCATTTCAGACAAGAATTGGTGATAGATGCCCTGGGAGTTTTCTCTCGTGTTGTGTTAATAATGCATATCACTGTCAGCTCTGAGAATCAGAATGTCCTACAGTTGAGATGTCTCTTTTATCTGTTGATTTTACATCAAGCAATACACGAGCTGATGCTGTTCGTAATTTGATTTTAAAGGGCTGTATTTTTTAACTGTGCAATGCATCTTAACGCTTGCAGTCATTTGCGTTAAAGTGGCACTATAATGTGATGAATCCTTCACGGTGTAACAAGCACGCAGCGCTCTCTGCTCTTTAGAGATGAATGAGTGTTGGCCAAGGGCAGTGCCAGCGTGTTTGATGGTGTTGATGATTTATGATTACTTTAACAAGGCAATTTGTTCCTTAGCATTTAAACTGCAGTGGTGCATGCTTTACTTGAATACATCATTGAGCTGTTGACAGAAGATGGGTTTTGTAAAATAGATACAAGCATTGCTATAGATGGATTACAGTTTGCGCCGTTCTTCAAAATTATGTCGGAGAAGGACAAAGTTGTTCAGGGACATAAAATATAAAAATGCATACACTGTAAAAATTATTGTAGTTTTAATGTAGATATGCAACCATTAAAACCAGGGATATTTCATGTAATTTTACTGTAAAATAGTACAGTTTTTTGGTTTTTCATTCAAACTGTCTCTTCTTAGTTTTTTCTTCTTGGTTATTATAGAGTTCTTATCAGTTGTGTGTGTGTGTGTGTGTGTGTGTGCGTGCGCGCGTATACAGCCTACACACACACACACACTCACTCACATACATACATACACACACATACATACATACATACATTACATACATGCATACATACATACGCATACAGACAGACATGCATACACACACACACACACACGCATGCATACATATATACATGCATACATACGCACACGCACGCACACGCACACGCGCACACACACGCGCATACATACATACATGCATGCATGCATGCATGGATGCACACACATACATACCATACACACATACACACACACATACATACATACATACATTCATGCTTGCATACATACACACACATACATACCATACACACATAAACACACACACACACACACACGCATACATACATGCATGCATGCATGCATACACACACACACACACACACACATAGATATTTATTAGGGTTTTATGTTACATCTTAAGTTGTTAAATAATTGTTTTAGTGTTGTGTTTGTTACGGTGATGGCATTTTGTATTTATGTTTGTGACACTGGACACTTTCTAATACTTTAGCTTGTGGAAAAACAACTACTTTGATTCTTGTGACTTTCGGTTTACCACTGGTGCTGTCAGGGTATTCTAAAGGTACAAAACAAATTTGAGGACTTATCTGTATGGACAGCAGCAAATGTGCATCTGTTTAGCTGTCAGTAAAGAGAGTGACGTCACTGCGTTAAAAACTTAATGTAAACTCCGTTGTCTGAATCTTTCAAGTGTGAATGCGTCACTGCTGTGAATAACTGAACTCTGTGAACAGAATGAGATGAAGCCCTCAGAAGAGGAGTGACAGCCATATTGAACTGCAGATGCTGAGGTTTCATGCCTTCACTGGAGACAGCAAGATGGTTTGAGGTTAAACTTGATTTACTTTGAACATCTGCCCGAAGCAGGTGTGAGGGACTTGAACATTGAGCTTTAGTATTTCTAGTACTATCAGGGGAGCTTTAAACCAGATGAACAAATAAATACAGGGATTTCATATGACTCACTGCTTGGCACTTATAAAATCTAATACATTTGGTAGAGATATTTAGGGTCTGAACATTTATTGCTTGTTTAATTAGAGTTAGGATTAGGCCTTACACTCTTCTTTAGTCAGTAAAACACAGCACAAATTATGTTTATCCTTGTTTTTTAATGTCATCTGGGTTGTAATCTGACCTTGTAATTTTGACCTTGTGTAATTTTGTTGGCCGTCACACAACCTGTCCATATTCATATATTCTGTCCTAGAAATGCATGATTTTTTAATTTGCTGTTAGAGGAGCCCACCACAGGACAAGTAGACTCAATGATAAAGAGTATTGAGGCGATTATGCCTTTAATCATGCTTTGGTGAGGTATTTTCTTGCTCCAGTCAAAGCCCAATTTACTGTGTCTGAAATGTGCAAATAACTAGCACCGCCGTCATGGGAGTGTGCTTTATTTTCTGAGGTTTATTGTTGCAATAAACAAATGAATTTTCCAATTGGTGGCTTTATAAAACAGAGCCTCTGTGATTTGTTAAAAGAATAGTTCACGCCAAAATAAATATTCTGTCATTATTTACTCGCCCTCATGAAGATCCAGACCTGTATGCTGTTATTTTTCCAGTGGAAAACAAAAGGTGAAATTTCATGCTGCTTTTTTTCATCCATCCAACAGTCATAGTGACATCACTCATGCTACAAATTCAAAACAAAAATATGCAAAAAAAAAATCAAAAAAAAATCAGAAGACTTTAAATATTGTGCATAAAGTGCATGGACTTTTTGGCTGTCATATCTAAACGTGACGTCAGTTTAACATGCAGATTGGTGTGAGAGATGAAATATAGTTCACAAGTCAAATGGATTAACATACGTTGTGACTGAAAATTCTTCCCAATTTTTACTTTCATGTTTTTGAAACAATTTCCCCAAACCTGTATGTTGCTGATTGAATAATGACACAATCTTTATTTTCTTTAACAGTCAGAGAGGCTCCTTGTTGGAAATCGGATTACTTTGACTCTACATAACTGGTGTCTGGTATCGTCCCGACTCCCTCAGTGTCTATAAAATGCTATTTACAAACAGCTATTGGCAGATTTGGGACAAACTTGAAACCTGGATGCTTGCATTATGAACAAACAAGACCTGAACCTTCCTTTCATTTCATGGCAACTGAATACAAGACTTCTCCGCTTTATGTGAGAACACTATATTATGATTTTCTCACCATATTGAATTCCACTATGGATACAGAAAGAGAGCTGCTTTATTTTGTCTCTAGTCTAATTAGATCTGTCTGGTTTGCAACTGCATACTGTCGGTTTTCAATGTTGAGCTTGAATTTATTCCATTACCAATCAGTCATGTTGAATCTTAACACCATTTTTTTGGAATTAGGATGTGTCTGCTTGATTTTACAGTGCAGTAATTGCACGCACGTGTACTATGCACTCGAGCAGCTTTTATGAATTCTACAAACACTAAATTTAATTAGTAATTCATCTTGATGGGAGAAAAGGGGTTTGTTTTTAGGCTCATTTTGTGTCTTTTTTTTTTTTTTTTTAGTCAAGGGAGCATGTGACGTTGTGGTTGTTTTTGCATGTGACATTGCTTTCATCAGAACTAATTTCCACAGATCAAGCTCATATTCTTCTGGGATTTAAATCTGTTGCAGTGTAAATTAAAACTCTCTTCAGGAGGTTCTGGGCTTCTCTCTTTATTGGCAACACAAAATCATTGCATTAAAGAAATTGAAGTCAAGGGTTTCACAAGATGTTAATCTTGAAGAATAAAACCATCAGCTCTGTTCCAGAACCTAGTTATCTGCCCACATAATCAGCATTGACTTTACCTTGGATTTTAGTCTGTTAGATTTGAGAAAATCTCATAATGTTTTCCTATTAAAAAATATTACGGTAATTTAAAAATGGTTGAATCTAATGACATAGGTTTTTTTTGTTTTTAACCAGGGCTGCATCCTATCCTGTTATAGTCCACACTTGGACTGATTCAGAAGACATTTTTATTTAGCAAGCATTTCATTTTTTTTATTTTTTTTATAAATCCGTATTTAACATGTTTGTCCTCCACGTTTCAGTGGAAGTGTTACTAACATGACTGCTCTCTTACCGAACCGAGAGCTTTAATGTTCTCTGTTTCTCTCCTTCCTTGAGATTCACTCCAGTACTTACAATAATTCAATAACTCATTTCAGAAGTATTTCATGCAAAATAAATGCTTATCCATTTTTCACACATCATCAGTGTCCTTGGATGAGAGCCCAGGCTGGAAATTCCTTCAAATTCACTCGGTGTACCTTATTCACATTAACTATTAAATAAACTGAATAAAGAGTTTAAACTAAAATGAGATTATAATTATATAATTTTGTAATTGTGTGTGTGTGTGTGTGTGTGTGTGTGTGTGTATATATATATATATATATATATATATATATATATATATATATATATATATATATATATATATATATATATATATATATATATATATATATATATATATATATATATATATATATATATATATAATTAAATAGATGGCATTAAATTAATACATTAAATTACATCTAATAAATAAAATGCATAAAAATGATCATGAAAATAAAATAATTAACATAAAAATTTTTTTGGGGAAAGTGTAAATTCTGTTAATATTATTATTGTCATTTTGCACTTATTTTTCACACTGCAATGGCTGATTGTTTGTAATGATGCTTCATAAGATAATATGTGAGAAATGTATATGATCATGTCAAATGGCTGTCTGTAACTTGAGCTCGGACTCTCTAATGCGAATGTCACACTCATATAATCCACTCCACAAATGTTTAGAGACCTTCGTGTCACACTGCTGTTCACCTTGATCTTGACTTTTTATTTCTGTCTCTTACAGTTCTAGGCAAACAACACAGAAATTATGTTGACCCTCTTTCCTTCTCTATTAATAGCAGGCCAGCATTGTTTATTTGGTCATCACTGACTTGAAGTGTTGTCCATCCAAACAGCCATGCTGACGTCCTCGGTCTTGAGGTGCTATTGTTTGTGAAGGAGAGGGCAGGACTTCAAATTGGCCTCACTTAAGTTATTACTAAACAAATAGACTGAATAAATACAGTGTGCAGCCAGTGCTATATTTATATTGTGTTGGGTCCAATTAGAGCTTGGCGGTACATCAAATACTAGCGATGTTGTCACTATATCTTTACTGATGATATAAAATTAGGGAACACTGTGTATTTTGTGCTAATGTTAAAAGTCTTGCTTAAAAGTATGCCAATTTCACTCCCCTTTTTCGTCTCACGGCTATGGCTGCGTCTGAAATCGCATACTCTCTCAAGTAGGTACCTATTTTGAATAAGTAATTACTTCATGACCGCTACAAACATAAATTCTATATAGTATGAATGTTGTCATTATCATGTGACCAACCAGCGTCAGTTGTGTCGCTTCAATGCAATTCACAAATCCTCTCCCGTGGCCTCATGGGATAGTAAAGTGTCCATCATAAGCACACTTCAGAATCTCACCAGTAGAAGTAGGTCACCGGGGACTATTTGCTACTCGTCTATGAGTACTGTGAATTCACACATACTATTTTTGTCACATTTTATTTTTCGGCCCACTTTATTTATCAGCCCGTGACTGCTGATAGGCTGCTGCTTTCAAACGCTTCCATGGATATTTTTGTGAGCGCTCTGTGTTTTTACAGCATTGTAGTCAGTGAAAGTTCAGAGCATGTGACAGAAATGGCCAATCAAATGTGTTTAAGTTAGTCAGTTCAGAGCGCTCACTTACTGTACTGTGTTCTACTCGCTTGTGAATCCTTTCATTATAACTAACAGCGTGCAAACAATAGGTAAATTAAAGTTGCATTGTGCAGTATACACGACTTAATTGATTATAGCGGGTATTTCTGCGAGAGTTCAGAGCTCAGTAAACTCGCACTGAAGTGGTTGGACAGCTTCAGTGATTTGTAAAGGTTGCTTATAATAACCCATCACAATTTGAATAAATGTTTTATTTCTCATGCTACTAGCTACATACTGCAAAGTTCCTGGATTGACAACCGTATGTAAATGCAGAATTGAATCAGAAAATGCAATGATTGACACTGATAACCATGGCAACAGAACAAATCTGATACTGTATCTCAGAATAAATGTACAATTAAGTCTTTTTAGTGTAAATACGAACTATTAGAGCTGTCACTCATACGGAACCGTTGCCACTGAAACTGCATTAACGCACCAGTGGGGCTCGACAGCCTTAGTCAAACGGGTTGGCGCGTATGGTTGGGTTGGGGAGAGATTGTGGTTAGGTCTCAGCAGCAGGAGGGATGTAGAGGTCAGTAAGCTGGGCTGAGTTGAGTGGGGGACGGAGGGGGGTGACACTGAGTCACTGTCGAGCCCTCTTGAGGTGTCGTGGGCTAGTCGACGAAACACTGAGGACGGAAGGTGCCCACTTGAAGACCCTAGAGATGTCCCCTACTCGGCTCAATCCAGACGGTTGTCGTGCTGGTCCACTAGGGAGACCACACTGTAGTTGCAGCCGTCGTGTGTGCTGACGCGCCAAGTACACTGCAGCCGTTAACGCCGGACAGAAGGGGAGTCACACCACCATATGGACAGAAGCGTAAATGGGTGAAGCATAGTTTACTGTAAAGCTACGTCTTAGTGTTGCTTATCTTGGCGAAAGCCGAGTACAAATCAGCATGAAGTTTTAACATCTACTCTCGTGTAATGGAAATCATGTGTAATGCTTCTTTTGTTCTTCAAAGAACTTGCAACAACCACAGATTTTTGTCAGAAGACTTTTTGCATAATGTTCATGTTTCTTATAGTTTATATTTTTTTATTTTTGGTACCTTTTTAAGTACATATGATTTTCAAACTTTAGCAGGAAGCAGTAGTGGTGATGGATGGATGGATGGATAGAGAAATTCATTCATTCATTCTTGCATTCATTCATTCATTTTTGCCGTCATTCATTCTTGCATTCATTCATTATTGCATTCATTCATTCATTCATTCATTCATTCTTTCCTGCATTCATTCTTGCATTAATTCATTCATTCTTGCATTCATTCATTCTTGCATTCATTCATTCTTGCCTGCATTCATTCTTGCATTCATTCATTCATTCATTCATTAATTACTTCATTCATTCATTCCTTCATTCATTCATTCCTTCATTCATTCATTCCTGCATTCATTCATTCTTGCATTCATTCATTCATTCATTCATTCATTCATTCTTGCATGCATTCATTCTTGCATGCATTCATTCATTCATTCATTCATTCATTCATTCATTCATTCTTTCCTTCATTCATTCTTGCATTAATTCATTCATTCTTGCATTCATTCATTCTTGCCTGCATTCATTCTTGCATTCATTCATTCATTCATTAATTCCTTCATTCATTCATTCCTTCATTCATTCCTGCATTCATTCATTCTTGCCTTCATTCATTCATTCATTCATTCTTGCATGCATTCATTCTTGCATGCATTCATTCATTCTTTCTTGCATTCATTCATTCATTCTTTCTTGCATTCATTCTTGCATCCATTCATTCATTCATTCTTGCCTGCATTCATTCATTCATTCATTCTTGCCTGCAATAATTCATTCCTGCATTCATTCATTCATTCTTGCCTGCATTCATTCATTCTTTCATTCTTGCATTCATTCATTCATTCATTCTTGCATGCATTCATTCTTGCATGCATTAATTCATTCATTCATTCATTCTTTCCTTCATTCATTCTTGCATTCATTGATTCTTGCCTGCATTCATTCTTGCCTGCCTTCATTCATTCATTCATTCATTCATTCATTCATTCATTCTTGCCTGCATTCATTCATTCATTCATTCTTGCCTGCCTTCATTCATTCATTCATTCATTCTTGCCTGCATTCATTCATTCATTCATTCATTCTTGCCTGCATTCATTCATTCATTCATTCATTCATTCATTCATTCATTCATTCATTCATTCATTCTTGCCTGCATTCATTCATTCATTCATTCTTGCCTGCATTCATTCATTCATTCATTCTTGCCTGCATTCATTCATTCATTCATTCTTGCCTGCATTCATTCATTCATTCATTCTTGCCTGCATTCATTCATTCATTCATTCATTCATTCATTCTTGCCTGCATTCATTCATTCATTCATTCATTCTTGCCTGCATTCATTCATTCATTCATTCATTCATTCTTGCCTGCATTCATTCATTCATTCATTCATTCTTGCCTGCATTCATTCATTCATTCATTCATTCATTCATTCATTCTTGCCTGCATTCATTCATTCATTCATTCATTCATTCTTGCCTGCATTCATTCATTCTTTCATTCATTCATTCTTGCATGCATTCATTCATTCTTTCATTCATTCATTCTTGCATGCATTCATTCATTCTTTCATTCATTCTTTCCTGCATTCATTCATTCTTGCATTCATTCATTCATTCATTCATTCTTGCATGCATTCATTCATTCATTCATTCTTGCATGCATTCATTCATTCTTTCATTCATTCTTTCCTGCATCCATTCTTGCATTCATTCATTCCTGCGTTCATTCATTCTTGCATTCATTCATTCTTGCATGCATGCATGCATTCATTCATTCATTCATTCATTCATTACAAATTTGGCCCTAGGTCCCCAGTACACTTTAGTACAATCTGGGTCCTGAAATAAAAGCATTGAGCTAAACCATTAGCAGTTCCTCCGAACGGTGATATCATCAGCACTTTCTCCTTCTCTCGCTCTCTCCTTCTCACTCATTATTCACTCTGATTAGAGATCGCAAGTGATGATGACTTGACGTCGGTGTGTTGAAGAGTGTGAGGTGGAGGAGAGAGCACAAGCCCCAGGGGTCATTTTGCTTTTCTGCCATGCTGCAAAATGAGCTTGAACCTTTCCGCTGTTTCATTTCCAACTCTCTTTTTCTGTATGTGATTGCCTGTCATTTATCTTCCACCTGCTTGCATGCAAATCACTTCTGCACAGGAAGTTATTGTTGTGTTTATCTGAAATGTGTCTGTTGACTATTTGCTTTTGTGATTGAAATATAAATTATGCAAATGATGCATTTGTAAGACTTCACCTTGTTAACATTGACAGAGAGGAAAAACGTATCTTTTCCACTGAGCAGTATTGAGGGACAAAGCTTGACACGTTATCCAGACATTTCCAGTCATTTCTTCAGTGATTTCTGTACAATCAATCATGGATCGTATCTTGAAATGAATTTTTCAATGGTTTATCAACAGACAGAAAAAAAATCAGAGACAGCTGCAGGTTTATTAGGCTGCTGTCACTTTAAGACCGAATGCACAGATCCAAAATACTGGTACACATGCAGTTACACAACTGTTTATGTTCAATCACGACAAAACCGACTGTGTTTATGTGCCATACTCCACAAGGTAATTTTGTTACGGTAAAACCCATTTAAGCGCAATTTGTTACTCGCGAGCTGTTTGTGAGACGGCTTATGTGTGCGCTTTGCGTGTGCGTGAGCGCTCCGTCTCTAGGAGAACGTGCGAGTGCTGAGTGGTTTAAACACTGGCAAGACTTAAAAAGAAATGCAAATTACAAACTTTACTGACGATGCAACACTGCCTTGATTGTGCAAGTGACAACTCCTCTGTCAACTGTGCAGCGTGTTGCTCGCTTATAGTGCAGACGCGATGTGGTGATGTGAAGACATTTGTGCATTTTGAGAGGGAAAGAGAGAGAGCGTGTGCTGATTTATATAAACCTACACACACACGCTCTCCGAAAAAGACAATTTGCTAAGTGTTCCCCATTTCATTCCTTGTCTTTCTTCCCAGCAGCATTTTCAAAACACAATCAGAAATTGAATGAAACTTGTTAAAGCAGCCTCGTACTTGATTGAACATCGATCAGTTGCCTATTTAAGGCTTTTATGGTTCTCGGTTCTCAATTGGACATAAATGCCTGTAATTTAGACTAATTACTCTAATGATCTTTTGGAAAAGGCTGTAATCACACAAAAGACATGGTAATATACAGCATGTAGTAATTTCCCATCCATTGAATTCTTCGGAGGCCGAGATGAGCAGAATTCTCATTTATTTTCTTGCTTTTGATTAAAAATAAATTGGATGTTTGAGCTCTTGTTTCACGACCTTAATTTGGATCTTCATATTTGCTTATCAGACACATATGATGGTGTGATGTCACCAGAGGGAGAAAAACAACTGCAAGAATGATTTGAGTCGGTTGTAAACAAGCGTTTGTGTAATCAGGGGTAATAACCCTGGAGTAATTGTGTCTCACAAGTGTTATCTTCAGTTTTCTCCTTCTGGTTGAATCTCATAAAAAAAAGTCTCTAGGACATGTTTCACCTCAACATCAGCAGTGGAAAGAAAAATGTCACAAAAAAAGAAAATTAGTTTTGCATGACAATTAAGCATGTATACCCACAGGTAATTTTCATTATTCTCAGAGGTGACTCTGACTCTGAGACTGATTATACTGTATTAATTTAATATGGTACTTTTTAAATTTAAAAGCACTACATCAAATATGAACAAATAAATAATTTAAAATGTATGTTTATATAAATTTAGAGGTCATATAAAAATAAATTTATACAATGTATTGCCAATGAGATTTTTGCATTTTGGTAATGAGAATTTATGGTATAATTAGCGTGATTTCATTAACAAATGTTTTGAAAAATGCAAATTTCCTGGTGTAAATTACATTTTGAATCGGATAATTTCAATGTGAACTTTTGGAGCTAACTGTAACCTTTTTTTTTTCTTTCTTTAAATTTTGAGGTGAAATGTGACCCGGATATATTCTTGTCAGATTTTATGACCTTCTGACATTCATCCTTCAACTAAAGTTCTTTCAGTGATTAAAGCGCAGAACAGCAGAGCATGGTCTTGTGTTCTCAAAGTTCCCTTAAATTTCCTGCTTTTTGTGAAATGTGGCCGATAATAAATTGGGCCGATAAAATCAAACTCTGCAGTGCTTTCAGACTGAAGAGCAATACCACTTTAGAGCAGAGAGGTAATACTGAAGAGAGACTGAAGTGCTGTATTCTGAAGTCCGGAGGAGCTTAATGTAATGAAACCTCAGCGCTCGCGTCACAGCTGAGTCAGTTGGCCTTATCCTTTTCTTTTTGTTTCATAAATGAAACCATTTTTGAATAAGACCCCCCCCCCCCCCCCTCCCCCCTCACACACAGACACACACACACACAATGTTGGCAGATTTAGCTCTGTCACATCCTTGGCCTGTTTGTGTGTTTTAGGCCAGAAATAATTGCAAGTACTCCGATGCGAATGATTGGAAGATTGAACATTGCGTGTGCGCTCTTGAGTTTGAACCTTCAAACTCAAGGGGTGATAGAGTTTCCTTCAAATATCCTGTTTTCCTCAGGCTTGATGTAAAAAGCCTGCAGTGTGTCTCTGAGAAGTGTGAACTTAAAGAGCACGGCCAAACCCTCTCTTTCAGCCCAGGTGTCAGTCACTCCTCCTCTGACTTCTTCTTTATTGTGTCTCCTCTCATCTCCCTGTGTGACCCGACCAGCCAGAGACGCGGATGCGTTTTTCTTTGATCCTGTTGAGAGATGTGATCAAGAATAGAGCTGTGTGGAGAAAACTGTCTTTTAACTTGGTTGCTGTTGTGTCTCTTTACAGCTTCAGGTTTTCTGATCCTGTGTGGTCAGAATTTGTGATGATGCTGGTTTGATTTGAGTGCGTAATGCTCACGGAAAGATGGTGTTTCTTAGGAACTGATGATAAACTCACAATTACGGCAGGGCAATATAGCTAAAAATGATCTTTGTCATCCTTTTAATGTATGTCATTTAGGGATACAAATTATCGATTAATTCATTAATCATTAGTTGATCAACCTTATCGATCGATTAACGATTAACTGATAAGCGGCTATTTTCCTGAGAATGTAAATTTATCACGGTATCAATTTAACATAAAAAGCTAAATATTGCTTATATAGTGAATAAAAATGCATGTTATATTGCTCAATTGATGTTTTATTGTAACAGTTGGGATACGTTACAGATTAAGGCATTTATGTAGTATAACAAAATAAATTATACACAGAAAATTAAAATACATAAAAAATAATTGTGCACTGGCTCACCAGTTGCATGTGAAACATTAAGCAAAATAAAATACATTTTAAATGAAATGTAAAACGGAGCCCCTTTAAGAGCTGCGCGCTCCCTGTTGAACTATCGGCTGTATTGTATGTGCCGTGCGCCTCGAACACCCCTTCTACTGTCTATGCGAACACCCCATGTATGCGAGTGATTTCTGTTTGATGCAATTAATTTAATTTAATCGAGTAAATTCTTGTCGACAATTAATCGATAATCGATTAACCGTTTGCATCCCTAATATCATGGTGTTAATGTTTTATAAGATGCTTTAAATGTTTCAGGAACCATCATTCCAGTATAGTGATTCCAATTCGAGTATTAAAATACAGTCAAATATTGTTTTATAATTGTTCTGCGATATCTAACACCGTATAAATAGCATTATTTACTTGCATATAAGTAAGTAAAACAATTTAATACATGAAAAACGAATTCATAGCAAATATATTGTGAATATTTGAAAAATATTTTGCAGCTAAATATACACCTCTAAGTACCGGTAGTTATTATTATCATGACTGTCTACCAAACATAACGCCATTAAAGTGGAGTGCACTTAATGTATTTAATGTTTGTTACATTTGTGTTGTTCATTTTCATGTTGTTCATCGCTGTGGAGAGCGAGAGAAGTGAGAAACCACTCTGGGTGGTTTTACGAAGCGCTGTGGGCAAGAGATGGAGCGAGTGATGCTGAGCGAGTTCATGCTGTTATACAGTTCATATAAATGTCTTTATGGATGCATTTACATTACATGGTTCAAGTGACTCAATTCCGAATTAATCCAAACAGATCGGATATGACCCTCGAGCGTGTAAGCAGGAAAAAAGCACATGGATTCTGATATTTTCAGATCGGTTTCATGCCTCATTCAGGGCTTGACTTCTTTGCTATCCAGCCGCTGTGACTAGTTTTCCAAAGTTACTAGCCACTCAGCATTTTCACTTGCCACAATTTTGCCATATAGATATTTTTTACATTATCTCATAATTTATCTTTGCTGTCACTTTAAGACCTGACGCACAAATCCATTATATTGTTACACATGCGTTTTCTTTCTCAACTGTTTACTTTCATAACTAACAATGTTTAAGTGAATACTCGCCAAGACCGGCATTTTAATATTATTTTGTGTGTATTTGACTGTTTAAGTGCAATATTAATTAAGTGCAGTATTAATACGAATGTAGCATATAATTAATTTAACAATGGGAGTGACGGCTACATTCGTATAGTGTCTCGACAGTTACCAATGAAGCCACAATAAGCTCATGGAGCGAACTTGACAATCATGTTGATGGAGAGGAAACTTCTGACCAATAAGAGGACAGTTTTACTCGCATGTGACTTGTGTAAACATATTTTGGTATGCTTTAAAAAAATTGCCCTGTGATAGCGAACCGAATCAAGACGAAAATGCAACATTGTAACAAGTGATGTCCCTGTTTTGGAATAAAACAATCTATAGGTGTGAAAGCACCCTTAATGCCTCAATCACATGTGGAAATAAATCTAATATGAATTGGATACGTGCATTTCCCCTGTCAAGGCGAGTCGGACTCGTACGTCATTGAAAATGCGATGGCGTTGAATGTTTCAATAGAGCAATGGAGGACGAAGGCCCAACCCAATGTTTCGCTGACCTTTAAAGATGGTGCAGAAAGCAAAAGTTTGTATCATCATTTCGTCTTTGTCCATCGCAAATCGCACTGCTTTTACTTCCTTTTCAGCCAAAGCTTTTCCGGGTCGGTACGTCTGGGTTGTTTCTCCAAGTGTGTAGTGAAAAAGCAGATATTGGATATTGGTCGCCTTTAAATGATGTAATGATGTAAGCTGGTCATCGAAAAAATCTGATATAGTCAACAAATCGAACATCAAGCCCTGCCGTAAAGACGGTCTGTGTGTGTGTTGAAGTGGGAAGAGCAGAGTCCACATTAATGCAATTGTCACTGTTGCCATCAGCCATCTGCTACAATATAGACAATGAGCAAACAGAGGTGCAACACTCATTTATACTAACTAACTGAAAGATGATATTTAAAAACATATCCAGGTGGCATTTTACCTCCAAAATCTAAAATGAAAAAATATTCTCATTACTGTAATAGTATATTTTTTGTTGTTTGTTACTTGCGATGTTTCATAAAAATGTATAGTTTAAATGATACATGCATAGCATAATTGTCATGGAAATAATTTCACAATTCAAAGAAATCTTTAAAAAATGCACACAGGCTTAATTTTCATAAAGCAATTCATCATTGAATTCCTTTCTTTTGATTTTGGGGTGAAAGATGGACATTTTGTGTGACATTTCAGTGAACAGTGACATTTTGAGCTGTACAACATTCATCTTATAAATATATATATATATATATATCAAAGAGAAAACAAACTCAAGCATTTGAGGGTCACAGTCTGCCCATGTAGTCACTCAAGCCTTCGGTTTGCCTTGGCTGTTTTCTCTTCCATCACTTTGACTCTATTATGTCCTTTTCTTCACTAGCAGTGTGTGCTACATCAACTGTGTGTCAATATCTGTTGCACTCCATGTCAAATTAATTCAGCAGTTTGTGCGCATTAAAGCTGTTGTCAATTTAAACGGACAGGACATCCCTCTATTGTTAATTTCCAGTGAAGCCATCCTATTGTCTGTAGTCTAATCTCATTATTATACTGAAAGATCCACTGTTATGACTCAAACGGATTTTTGCAGATCATTATAACCAATATGCAGAAATTTTTTTTTAACTAATAACTTACATTGTTAGGCTACAATAATAAAAATGTAAAATGCACAATATAAAAACTTAAAAGTAAATGATTATAAAAAGAGTAATTATCTAAACAAATGTTTACCTGTGCGAACACTTGGTTTCTGCTGAACACACATGGCGTATTTGATAATAAGTATAAATAAGTAGGCAATTAAAAATGTAAAAGTCGGTAGAAAAATTATCTCTGGCTGTGCTTTGTGAAGAATTTATTGTGTTGTACAAGAAATGTGAAGAAAAAAAAATCAATTATAAACATGGTAGACCTGGTGTTAATTTGTTTTGCACCTGTTTGCTCTTTGGCTATTATTTGCAGTGTTTAAACTCAGTTTTCATCTAAAGGAAGGATTAGAATCACGTTTAAGATTCTACAGAGGAAGAAGAAAAAGAGGATAAACAAACCATTATGGAAAATAAGACTGGTTTTAAATATGCATGCAAATTTCATCAGGTCATTTAGATGGAGTCCGTTTTATTTGTGCGTGTCAGCACCGCCCTCAGCCTGGTATCGCTTTTCATATGCAGGCCATGAAAAATCACAAATTATTTGTGTTTGTCAGTCGGTGTGATTCGCTGTAATGCAGATGCACCCTGAGCGATAATGATGCTGACATTTGCATTCTGTAGGAGATGCATCTCAGTGTGTGTATGTGTGTGTGTGTGTGTGTGTGTGTTACCCTCACAAAGACCAACATTATGATCTTTCAGAAAAATCTGTGTTCGTCTTTCTTGTTCTTAAGATTAAGATAATATAAGCTTTGTTATGATAAAAAAGCGTTTAGATGGCAATAGCACCGAAGAAAAATAAGTGGTAGTATTTTATATTTATTTATATATTTTATGTATAATTTGTTAAATAAATGTAAAACTTTAAAGCAGAAACTATAATGAAAAATAAAATTTATCTTATTTTTTTTGCCATTTAAATAATACTTAATTGAAGGAAAATATTCAAATTGTCATTAAAATTGTCTTAAGCCGATTTGTTAAAAAAAATATTTTCTTATTTATATAAGTATGTTTCAATTTATTATTCGTTTATTTTCAATATAACTATTCAATTGAAAATATATTTTATTTATTTATTTTTATTAACTCTGAATAAATGTTAAAAAAAAACTGTAAAACAAAAACCAATATGATGTATAAATATTTTAATAAATACAATTTTAACCATATCTTTGTATTTTGGCATTATAACAATACTTACTTGGATGAAAATATTATTATTTGTCATGAAAAATGGTCATAATCCAAAAAATCTGAATGGCCTTAAACATAAGGAATATTTTCTTATTTATTAATTGTGTATGTATAGTTTTTTTTTAGTAAAATATGATTTGGCTTTGATAAAAGCTTTGTCATGATGATAAAAACGGTTTAGATGCCCATAGCATTGAAGAAAAATCAGTGGGATTCATTTATTTTAAATAGTTATATTATTTCAAATATAAATTTGTTTTGTTAAATATGAATAAATATTAAAAAAAAATGTATAAAGCTTTAATGATGTATAAATATTCTACATTTGTAAATCATACTATATATTAAATAATACTTTATTGGAGAAAAATATTCTTAATTGTCATGAAAATTGTCAATGCAAAAAAAAGCTAGCCATGGCCTCATATTTTCTTATGCATTCAATATTTATTAATCTAGTTCTATACATGTTCTTGACAGGTTTTGTGAGATTTACCCATGCATAGAAAGAATAAATGTGGTGTGTGAGAGTGTGATTGCAGCTGATGGTCTGTGATGCTGCTGTTTTCTTTCAGCATCAGTGTGTCTCATTGTCCATCACCAGAGACACACACTACTGAGCAGTGATGCCAGAACACAAGATATGAATGATAGATGCTCTTGTCTGCCACGTTCATACAAGGCTGTTGTTTCATTTAGACATTACGCCACAGGAGCTCAAGCACTGGAAGTGTTTTCTTAGATGCTTTTGTTTTCTCACTGATGGCCGTTTGCATGATTATTGACAGATTAGGCTAAACGGATGATGTTTGTGTGATTCTGGTGTGTGTGTGCATTGATCATTTATTGATTGTTCCTCATGTTATTTGTCAGATATGGATATGGAGACCTCCAGTCAGACCTCTATAAGAGCTTCGGCAAACCCAGAAGACTCGCCGGCAACAACACACAGCAAGAGCGGTAAGAAAACACCCAGCTTTATCAAACATAGAACGCCACAAGCTGGTCACCGCCCTCAACAAGCTCATATTTTCAGTAAAATATGGTAACAATTGGATTGGATATAACTTTGGCGTGGGCTCAAATGAAGTATGACATTGCAAAACATATTTTATAGTATAATGATAGAGTATTAATGATAGAGTATTAATGATAGAGTATTAATGATAGAGTATTAATGATAGAGTATTAATGATAGAGTATTAATGATAGAGTATTAATGATAGAGTATTAATGATAGAGTATTAATGATAGAGTATTAATGATAGAGTATTAATGATAGAGTATTAATGATAGAGTATTAATGATAGAGTATTAATGATAGAGTAGGCTATTAATGATAGAGTATTAATGATAGAGTATTAATGATAGAGTAGGCTATTAATGATAGAGTATTAATGATAGAGTAGGCTATTAATGATAGAGTATAATGATAAGTATTATTATTATAGAGTATAATGATAAGTATTATTATTATAGAGTATAATGATAAGTATTATTATTATAGAGTATAATGATAAGGATTATTAGTATAATGATAGAGTATTAATGATAGAGTATTAATGATAGAGTATTAATGATAGAGTATTAATGATAGAGTATTAATGATAGAGTATTAATGATAGAGTATTAATGATAGAGTATTAATGATAGAGTATTAATGATAGAGTATTAATGATAGAGTATTAATGATAGAGTATTAATGATAGAGTATTAATGATAAGTATTATTATTATAGAGTATAATGATAAGTATTATTATTATAGAGTATAATGATAAGTATTATTATTATAGAGTATAATGATAAGTATTATTATTATAGAGTATAATGATAAGTATTATTATTATAGAGTATAATGATAAGTATTATTATTATAGAGTATAATGATAAGTATTATTATTATAGAGTATAATGATAAGTATTATTAATATAGAGTATAATGATAAGTATTATTATTATAGAGTATAATGATAAGTATTATTATTATAGAGTATAATGATAAGTATTATTATTATAGAGTATAATGATAAGTATTATTATTATAGAGTATAATGATAAGTATTATTAATATAGAGTATAATGATAAGTATTATTATTATAGAGTATAATGATAAGTATTATTATTATAGAGTATAATGATAAGTATTATTATTATAGAGTATAATGATAAGTATTATTATTATAGAGTATAATGATAAGTATTATTATTATAGAGTATAATGATAAGTATTATTATTATAGAGTATAATGATAAGTATTATTATTATAGAGTATAATGATAAGTATTATTAATATAGAGTATAATGATAAGTATTATTATTATAGAGTATAATGATAAGTATTATTATTATAGAGTATAATGATAAGTATTATTATTATAGAGTATAATGATAAGTATTATTATTATAGAGTATAATGATAAGTATTATTATTATAGAGTATAATGATAAGTATTATTATTATAGAGTATAATGATAAGTATTATTATTATAGAGTATAATGATAAGTATTATTATTATAGAGTATAATGATAAGTATTATTATTATAGAGTATAATGATAAGTATTATTATTATAGAGTATAATGATAAGTATTATTATTATAGAGTATAATGATAAGTATTATTATTATAGAGTATAATGATAAGTATTATTATTATAGAGTATAATGATAAGTATTATTATTATAGAGTATAATGATAAGTATTATTATTATAGAGTATAATGATAAGTATTATTATTATAGAGTATAATGATAAGTATTATTATTATAGAGTATAATGATAAGTATTATTATTATTATAGAGTATAATGATAAGTATTATTATTATTATAGAGTATAATGATAGAGTATTATTATTATAGAGTATAATGATAGAGTATTATTATTATAGAGTATTATGCAACAGAATTTGGCAAAATAAAAGTAAAAGTTTGGTTTAACTTGAAATTGTGAAGAAATACTTCGCTATTGTATATTAGAATGTACTTCTCAAAGTAATAATAATATTAAAATGTAATTTTTTTAAGGAATATCACATATTTTCTTCCATGTTTTAATTTAACAGCAAACCTGTTGTGCAGCACTTTTTTGACAAAACTGAAAAAGAATTGTTGCATTTTCATTTGATTTACGTTTTAAAAGATTAATTGAATTGTTCATGTTTATGCCTTCATTTGATTACCACCACCGATCATAAATTTGTACTAAATATCAATCCAGAAAAATGTAAACAGAAAACATAGAATTTAATAAATAAATAGATATAAATATTGTGGCTCCCTATTATTGTAAAAAAAAAAAAAAAAAAGGTTTCATGAATTCAGTTTATTAGACATGCTTTTTGATAAACCATTAAAACGGAATCCATGAAAATTTAAACCGAAAACTTGTAACCTGGGCTAAATAAAATGAAATTTTGGAAAAAAATAAGACCATAAAAATGACATTTTTGTTGAACTTTTAATAAACTTTTAATAAATTAATTATTAAACAGAATCCAAGTCAAATTGAGGCACTGCATCTTTTGCCACCATGGAGAAAACAAGACAAATAAGAGCAAGATCTGAGTTCTAGCAACACATTATTCCGGTATGATCAAGATGACAAGCTTTATCAGTGCGCTCAGCAGACACACACACACACACACACACACACCTTATTAACAGAGCATCAGTATGACGCTTTGTAAACGTCTCACACACTTCTGACATTTGGAAGGAAAATATAAAGAGCTGCTTTACAATCGAACTCTAACTACAACTAAACGGACTCCTCCTCTTCTGCTGATGACCTCTGGCTCTCGCTTAGCCTGTGCGATCTGAGAGATTCATCAGAGAGATTGTATCTTTTTCCTAAACACATCATATGCGGGCCGGGTGAACCACAGACACTGTCAGATTACCCTGACCACAAGAATAATATGCAAATTTATAAATTGCGATTTGTGCTGCTTCTTTTTTTTAACGTTGTTTTCTCTCATAAGAAATGCCAAGAGAGACTCTCCCCCCCCCCCCCCCCCCCCCCCATGTAATTACTAGACGTTTCTTCCTCGCTGATGAATTATGTATCTGAATCTCTCTTTTTTACACACAAAAACAATCTTACTCAAAAGATAACCTGTTTAGACCAGAGTAATGAGTTATGCGTGCATGTGTGTATATTAGAGTTGATATATTGATAATGATAAATTTCACTCAATTACAAAGATAAATTAATCCTGAACTGCTTGACAAAATCACACTGTTCAGATTTGGTCAGTCTTGGAAAGAGAAAATTAAAATATCTCCATTGACAAAAGTAGCCAATATGTGCATATTTGCTCAACATTTGCATACTGAATAATGATTGGTCATAAAAAAAATCTCATGAGCCCAACAAATTAACAAATGCTACACTTGAGCTGATCATATTTATAAACTTTAAAATTGTGTACTATATTGAATCTGAGGAAATGAAAAAAATACAGAACGTGAACAACATGTGACCGGTAAGTCAATTATGACAAAATGTTTATTTTTGGCTGAATTATTCCTGTGATTTTTTTTGAAAGATGATTGTGGTGAAGCAAATTCATTACACATACTTGGGGTTAACCCTACACTTAAAAAATAAAAATAAATGTTTTAACTTGCCTCTTTGCGGGTCAATTTTGATTATTCCACCGCTTGGAGTGCATTAATATTTATAGGCTGTTTGCAGATGTCTTTGCCTCTTGCAGTGGAGACGAGGGGGGACAGTGGGGAGGGAACCAGCCTTTCAGACGTTTTTTTTTTTTCAGCCATTTATTTTCACCGTCTCTTCCTGTATCGACAGGCCGGGCCTCGAAGGAGCTGACGTTAAATATTCAGCTGATTAGAATGAAATTCAAAGCAAAAATGTGTTTGTTTGTTTTTTTCCGCATGTAAGCGGCCATCACAGCAGCTCGGGGGACGAGGCCCTTTTTTGTGTCCCTTAAAGGGAATTTTTCCTGTGTCCAGCTTTTGTGGTCATTCTCTATTCTCTGCGAATCCCTCAGGAGTTTAGCTGTAAACGACTTCAGGAAAAATTAAAGCCTTCAGCCCCACCTAAGCAACGAAGAAAAATGGGAATTCATTGGTTTAGTAAATGTATAAAGGGCTATTAATTTATGTATGCTATTCATAGAAGCAATGTGCATTACTGAAAAACAGTGACATGAGATATCTAGTCTCACGTAGCCAGACCTTCAGACTGATGGCAGAAGGTCTGGACTCTTATCGCAGCTTTCATTGGCCAAGGACCGTTTGACTGACATGTAACGCAACCAATCACAGTTCGTTTTGTTCCGCGTTATGTTTAGGGGCGTAGACAATATAATGCCGATGTCCCTTCAAAAACACAAGCGTGCATCTAATAAATTATTCATTCAAGAACGGTGTTCTTCACGAACTTCACATACTTTTGAAAATCCAGCGTTTCGGTTGATACTGGTAAGCGCTCATTATCACAGTTGTAAACACAACCGCTTTCTTCTTTCACGAGGGAGTTTGGCTTCATGGCATTTGTTTCCAGGCGGACCAATAAAGAATGCGACACACACTAGGGATGTGCACGAATATTCGAATTTTCGAATATTCGATCTGTAATTATTATTCGAAAAATAAAATACTATTCGAATTTTACTACGTTGCTTTGCTGGCCGTAAATGCAGTGAATCCATGATAAATCCCAAGCACTAACTCGCAGTTATAATTAAATGCACTGGGTGGCGCTGTGGAGTGTGTTAACAAGTTGTGTGTATTTGATCACATAATGTTGTCGTCTGCCTCGCGAAGTTTGGAATTACTTGAAAATGATCTTACTAAATGGAATTACTTTTGATCAAATTAATTAATTAATCTGAGTTATACAATGACATCAACCACAATGAGAAATCACATGAAATCCAAACAGTCGACTGAGGAAAGACAGCTGACCAACACTGCATCACGACTGCAGGTAAGCGCAGCTGGACCCCGCGTGATCCGAGATGATAACTTATCTTATAGCAAAATGATTTTGAGACATATACTTCCTTTAAGTTTCTTTGAGGGAGACCGGTTTAAGAACAGAAAACGCAAAGTGTTGTTAGAAACTAGGAACACCGTTATCTTTGTGTTTCTGAAACGTCTGTCAGCAAAGCGCCTTTTCTCACTCGAGCATACATTACTGGCTACACCCCTGCATGTGGATATTGTTTTTCTCAACATAAACGTGAAACAATATAATCACGATAATCATATGCTGACTCGAGTGTGTGTACGTTCTGTACGACATCTGGCGCAATCTGCTTTATTAGGCGTTTTTTTCCCGTTCGCGCTGCTTGAGCATTCTTTTATTAATCTTTTGTTTTTTATATTTTTTGTTTTGGCCTGCTGTTTAATGTTTTCAACTAAAAGAAAACTATAACATATTGTAAGCTTGTTGTGTATATTGCCTAATTGTAAGCTTGTTCAGAAATGGTGACAAAAACGTAAAAAAAAAAAAAAGAAAAAAAAAAAAAAACGTCTTTTTCGTTAAACACATTTAAATAAACGAATATTCGATTTTTATGAGCCCGAATGCAATATTTTAAAAAAAAAAGCCCATCCCTAACACACACGTCTCGTGGACATCCTGTAGAATTCAACAAATCAGATCGCGACTTCAAAACTCCTGAAGTGTTTCCAGAAAAGTGTGCCATATGCATCAGACGTTCAGCCAACGGTCAGACTGAGAGATATCTGACCCGTTTTTAGTATTTTTATTATTTTTTGTAGAAAACCATAAATAAATAAAAAGTTATATTTTTTTAAATAACATTGTCATGTAAATCTACACAAATTACTGTGAATAGTCTGATCATTTCTCTGACGGGCTTTATGTATCCGACTGTTACTCATGCATGAGATATTTTATGATTTCTCTCTTCAGGTCATTTGTTCCGAATGGTTGGCAATCAGGGCTTGGGAATTTCTTCAGTTTCCGGTGCCTTTCCCATGATCGATCACCCAGCCTTCAGTCTGCACTCCTCTTCTCCTGTCCGATCTGAATTCGGAGGTCTGGGAACTCTGGGAATGTCGGCCGCTTTGGCTGCCCACTCTCAGCTCGGCGCTTTGCCAGGTATGTTGCCCAAAAGATGTCATTAGCTTCAGGTGAAATGATGCTAGTATGTGTCTGTTAGAGCTGCACAGCTGCACGATTAACCCTCTGGGGACCAAGGTGTTTTTGGGGCCCTTGGGATGTTTTGACATGCACTGACATTTGTGCTTTTTTCAGTTATTTATAAACATGTTAATGGCACAGGTAAAAGTACACTCTATATAGCACAAACGGGGCTACCATAATATGTGAGCGACATGTATGTACGTGTTTGTATTTTTGAGAGAATATTGTTTATGCATGGATATTGAAAAAAACTAAAAATTAAAGTTTCTGAAATAAGGCCACAAAACACATACTAAATATGTGTCCACAAGACTTTTGACTAATGAACGTTGTCGCTTAGAGTTTTTGCTTCAAAATGATCTGAAAATCATCCTGGCTAATCGTTCACATAAAACAATAGATTGATTAAAATTGTGAAAAACATTTTTTTGTTTGCCAAGGCAATATGCGAATGGGCGTCAACGGCCCAACCCCATTGTGAATAATTAGGTGGTTCCCACCTGCAGAAGACAAAGACCCACATAGTAATAAGCCTTTCATTCAAGTGTGAGAAAGAATGCAAGGACTATATATATATATATATAACACATACAACACATATACACACACACACACACACACATATATATATATATAAAATATAAATATAAATGAAAGTCAAAAGCACATTTTTAGTCATACCTGGAAACAAATCCTGTTCAAATAGGTTATATGGGCCATTCTACAGAATTGGTTCAACGTTAGAGTTGGAAACATCTTGAAAAGAAAATTGTCTTTTTCCATAAATGTCTTAGTATGCCAATACATTTGATCGTACATATTTCAAAGTTAAGGATTCATTATTTTGATATAGCTTACATTGGAACAAACACTATAACATCTTAGTTGATTAGTTTATTGACAAAACATACTATATATTTAATATATGAGCAGAAACTGCGAACAAAAGCTTATTTGATGTCTATTTTAGAGCAAAAACTTTATAATCTATCCAAAACTTGTCAATGAAATGTTGTCTTTTATTTCGTCTGTAACAGTGCGCATCTGTGCGTTCATTCATTCATTCATTCACACACACACACACACACACACACACACACACAGAAACATGATTCAAATTTAAACAGTATGCTATTTTTGCGTTTACAGACACTAACGTTATTCTATATCGCGATTACAACAAAGCACAAGAATAAAACACTTACACACTTCTCAGCTGGATCTGTTGCTCCTCGAAGTGAAAATAAACCAGCACTTGTTCTGAGGTAGGTAAATGTCCCAGGATTATTCCTCACAGCCACGCAAGACGACAGTACATTAATCTGACTAAATATAGTGTGTTTACCGAGTTTATGTGGGCGTTTAAGTCTCAATGTGTTGCTTCAGATCATTAGCGTTCGAATAGCGCGCGCTCTCCATGGGCGTGTCACATTACCAAAAATAATGAGATGCGAGGACGATAATGAGAACGGCTGACACCTCTCTCTTTTTATATAGATGACATAAACGGAGAATATTTATTTTAGTTTTGAATTAGATCATTTAAAAGTACAAACTTAAATGATCATAAACATATATTGTTCATGTCTGGGTGAATAATATTCGCTGAGTTTTGTTTAAGTTTATAGACGTGAATAATATAAAATTCATAGACAATTGGAAAAGTTTTTGGGGCAAGCCTGATCTGTTGAAAAGAGATGGTATCCATCCCTCCTGGGCTGGTGCTGCTCTTCTCTCTAGTAATTTGGCTCATAGTCTTAGAGATAAAACATGACAATCTGGGGCTCAGGTCAGGAAGCAGACAGACTGGCTAAACCGACCGTCTGCTAGCGGCCTCACGTCACCAAGGTCAGATAAATCCCATCACATAGAGTCTCTTTCACCTAGATGTCATCATATAGAGACTGTGTCTGTTCCCCGAATTTGGAACTCCAAAAAACGTCAGGTTAAAAATTTAATTGATGTTCAACAAATAAAAAACAGATATAATACAGATGAGCAAATGATAAAGCTTGGGTTGCTGAATATTCGATCCCTTACTTCAAAATCTCTCATAGTTAATGATATGATTTCAGATTATAATCTTGATATGCTGTGTTTGACAGAAACCTGGCTAAAACCAAACGATTACATTATTTTAAATGAGTCAACCCCACAAGATTACAGTTATAAACATGAACCTCGTCTGAAAGGCAAAGGGGGAGGTGTTGCTGTAATTTATAGTAATATTTTCAAAACCACTAAGAAATCTAGCTTTAAATATACTTCTTTTGAAGTATTGGTGCTTAATGTAAAAATCTATAGTGTAAACGATAAATCACATTTGAGAATTATGCTGGCTACTGTATACAGGCCACCAGGGCACCATAAAGATTTTATCAAAGAATTTGCGGACTTCCTATCAGAATTAGTATTGGCTGCAGATAAAGTACTAATTGTTGGTGATTTTAATATACATGTAGATAATGAAAAAGATGCATTTGGATTGGCATTTAAAGACATTGTAAACTCAATTGGAGTTAGACAACACGTGTCAGGACCTACTCATCGTCGTAATCATACGCTAGATCTAATATTATCACATGGAATAGATGTTGATACCGTTGAAATTCTGCAGCAGAGCGATGACATCTCAGATCATTATCTAGTCTCATGTAAATTACATTTAGCCAAGGCTGCAAAGCCGACTCCGTGTTATAAATACGTTAGACCTATAACTTCTGCCACTAAAGATTGCTTTATCAATAATCTTCCTAATCAGTTTCATCATCTCAGCATCCCGGATAGCTTAGAAGAACTTGATATTGCAACAGAAACGTTTAACTCTCTCTTTTCCAGCACTTTAGACGCAGTTGCTCCGTTGCGCTTAAAGAAGATTAAAGAAAATAGCCCAACGCCGTGGTACAGCGAGCACACTCAGGCCTTTAAGAGAGCAGCCAGAAAAATGGAGCGCAACTGGAAGAAAACTAAACTAGAGGTATTTCGGATTTCATGGAAAGAGAACTCGATTGCTTACAGAGAGGCTTTAAAAGCTGCTAGATCTGCTTATTTTTCAAACCTATTAGAAGAAAATAAACATAATCCAAGGTATTTATTTGAAACAGTGGCTAAACTAACGAAAAAGAAAGCTTCAAGCTCAGAAGTGTCCAAGCAACACAGCAGTGATGACTTTATGAACTTCTTCACTTATAAGATTGATAATATCAGGGACAAAATTATAACTATGCAACCGTCTACCACAGTATCGCATCAGGAAGTGCATTGTAGTCTCCCTGAGGAAAAATTTGATTCATTTGTTGCTATAGGAGAGGAAGAATTCTGCAAACTCGTTAATTCATCTAAATCGACAACTTGTATGTTAGATCCTATACCGACTAAGCTACTGAAAGAGATGTTTCCAGAGGTCATATATCCTCTTCTTAATATCATTAATTCATCTTTGTCTCTAGGATACGTACCAAAAACCTTTAAACTGGCTATGATAAAACCGCTTGTTAAAAAAACACAACTTGATCCTACAGAATTAGTCAATTACAGGCCGATCTCGAATCTGCCTTTTCTGTCAAAGATATTAGAAAAAGCAGTATCTTCACAACTGTGTTCCTTTCTAGAAAGAAATGATATCTGCGAGGATTTTCAGTCCGGATTTAGACCGTACCATAGCACTGAGACCGCTCTCATTAGAGTCACAAATGATTTGCTCTTATCATCCGATCGTGGTTGTATCTCTCTATTAGTGTTACTCGATCTTAGTGCTGCATTTGACACAATTGACCACAACATTCTTTTAAATAGACTAGAAAACTATGTGGGCATTAGTGGAATTGCACTAGCATGGTTTAAATCATACTTATCTGACCGTTATCAGTTTGTAGCAGTAAATGAAGAGATGTCTTATCGATCACAAGTTCAGTATGGCGTACCACAAGGCTCAGTACTAGGACCGCTGCTGTTCACTCTGTACATGCTACCATTAGGAGATATCATTAGGAAACATGGAGTTAGCTTTCACTGTTATGCCGATGATACTCAGCTGTATATTTCTTCAAAACCCAACGAAACTTACCAATTCACAAAATTAACGGAATGCATAGCTGATATAAAAAATTGGATGACTAGTAATTTCCTACTACTAAATTCTGAAAAGACAGAGATTCTAATTATTGGACAAAAAACTTCCACACGTAATAACCCAGAATACTGTCTAACACTTGATGGCTGCTCTGTCAAGTCTTCGTCGTCGGTTAGGAACCTGGGTGTGCTCTTTGATACCAACCTTTCTTTTGAAAGCCACGTGTCTAGTATCTGTAAAACTGCATTTTTCCATCTTAAAAATATATCTAAAATACGCCATATGCTCTCATTGGGAAATGCGGAACAATTAGTCCATGCGTTCATGACCTCAAGGCTAGATTATTGTAATGCTCTACTGGGTGGTTGCCCTGCACGCTTAATAAATAAACTACAGCTAGTTCAAAACGCCGCAGCTCGAGTTCTTACCAGAACCAGGAAATATGACCATATTAGCCCGGTTCTGTCAACACTGCATTGGCTCCCTATTAAACATCGTATAAATTTTAAAATATTGTTGATTACCTACAAAGCACTAAATGGTTTAGCTCCGCAGTACTTGAGCGAGCTCTTAACGTATTATAGTCCTTCACGTCCATTGCGATCTCAAAATTCCGGTCAGTTGATAATACCTAGAATATCTAAATCGACTGCAGGCGGTAGATCCTTTTCCTATTTAGCACCAAACCTTTGGAACAGTCTTCCTACCATTGTCCGGGAAGCAGACACACTCTGTCAGTTCAAAGCTAGACTAAAAACACATCTCTTTGACCTAGCATACACATAACGCACTATAGACTTCTATAAATTCAATGTTAGGCTGCATAGATTAGGTCAGCCGGAACTGGGAACACTTCCGTTAAATCTTGATGTACTCGCTACATCATAAGAAGAATGGCATCTACGCTAATATTAGTGTCTTTGTTTATCCCGAGGTTTTCCCGCAGCCTGCCGGATCCAGGCCGTGTCCAGATCTGACGAAGGAGATCCGCCTGGACCCGATGACAATGCAGTGCTGAAGTGTCCACTATCCTCTCCCTATGGAGGATCCCTTTCCCACTCTACAGATAAAGCGTTGTGAATTCCGGCTCGCGTACCCCGAAGTGATAAAATAAAACAAAATTCTGTATCAAAATTTATAGGCAAGAAAAGTAGTTTGTTTAGGCTGGGTTGTATGAATTATAAACCTGCGCACATATTTTAAAAAGCACATAACTATAGAATCAATTCTGAATGAGCATGTGAACGCCGTCAGCATTAATCACAGGTTCGCGTTTAAAAGTCTGATCATTTCGACGGAGTTGAATCAATCAAAGTTAACTTTAGCTGGAAATAACATTATTCAAGAACCGCTATAATGCCAAAACAATCTGTTACCTTAAATTATATGTTTATCTCTGTAAAGCTGCTTTGAAACAATCCATTGTTAAAAGCGCTATATAAATGAAGATGACTTGACTTGACGTGCTCCAGAAAAAAAGTTCACAGAGACGGAGAGGCAGAACGCACACCCTGTTTATTTTCTTTATTTTACAAAAGCACAATATTTTATTTCGATTGAATGTGGGCACATAAAAAAGTAGACATTTAACAGTTTATTTTCTCATATGTCTTAACTCTGTATGACCAGAAATGATGGAGTAGTTTAAGTCTATTTTTCTGCTATGTGAAAAAAATCTGCCAAAACGCACCGGTGCGTTTTTGGTCCCCAGAGGGTTAATCGTTAAAAGATCACAATCTCAATTCAAACACCCGTGGGATTTTTCTTCCTAAAAGACAATGATTCACCTGCTGATCTACTGGGATTTTCACTCATAACCATCTCTAGGGTTTACAGAGAATGGTCTGAAAAAGAGAAAATATCCAGTGAGTGGCAGTTCTGTGGGAGAAAATGCCTTGTGGATGCCGGAGGTCAGAGGAGAGTGACCAGACTGGTTCCAGCTAATAGAAAGGCAACAGTAACTGAAATAACCACTCGTTACAACCAGAAGAGCATCTCTGAACAAACAACACAAGTTATATGTGAACTGCACATGTTTTTGTGAGCACATGGGCAACATGCATCACCTTTATAGTGCTTTCCATCAGTCCAGCGGTCCACACTGAGGCCATGACATTTATGAAGGCCTGACTGCTTCCGGTCAGAGCTTTGCTTTAACCCCTCACAAACTTTAAACTCTTCACGACTCGCAATATTTCTTTCTTAGCAGGAGCAGATGAGCAAGATTGTTGCTGTAAAAGAGATCGGGATTAAACATATATCTTTATTAAACACTGAAACTTTAAAAATAGATCTAAAGTGATGCTTTTAAGGTTGTTACTTATATTTAATATGATGCTAATTGTTGTGTGGGAAATGTGGTACTATTTGTCATAAAGTGTATGTTTACAAGAACCTTATATCCACTTTTGGAGAAAATAGCATGTGATGTCTGCTTTAGATTTACCATCTTCAGTATGTTTTAGACTGAATAAAAACACAATCTGAAGAGCAGAGGCCTGTAATCACAAGATGGATTTTCTGTAACTCTGATCATTTAGCATCACTCCTGAATGAAGTCAGTGGCTGTTTGTATAGATTTGTTTGCTCACTGAGGATTTATGAGCTAGTTTGTTTGTGGTTATGGCACAGTTGAGGATAAATTAAAGCTATTTTTGTGCTGTTTTATGGACCCTTCAAGCAAAGGTGAGGTGCTTATGTGCCGCTTTATTGATATGGAGAATGAGAACAACATACAGAGACGACAGCACTTTTTGGCTTTAACACAATGCAGTATCCGTTCCATGTCTTTTTAGTGTGCATGTAAATATGCTTATATTAGGTTTTTAGCACAGCTCTCTATATAAAATTGGATGTATATAATATCCAACTTTATTCACATGCATACAGTATACTCGCATGAAGCAATATATATTATATAGCAAATCTCAACTGCTTGATTTTTTTTTTTTTCTTAGCAAAATGTAAATTTTGCCTAGCTCTTAATATAAAGTTGGTTATGTCCAACTTTATCCGCATACATACAGTATACTCGCATAGGGCAATGTATACTTTATACAATATAGCAATTCTGCTTGATTGTTTATCATCACAAAATGGAAACTATATTATCGCCCAGCTCTAAGATGATAAATGTGACTAAAAGATATTTCGATAATATCTTTAACATCATAACTTTCTATAAAGCTGCTTAAATGTGTTTTGTGAGAAATGTTATATAAATATATTTGACTTTATTCATTGTATTTGATTGGTGTTTTGTAGGTGTTATAATTTGGAATAATTTTCCCCCACGAGAAGTCTTTAATGAACTACAGCTGCAATAACAGAATTAAACCGAGAAACTTTGAATGCTGAGTTGACAAATTTTTGCCTGAAAGTTTGAAAAAAGGTTATTTAAGCCTTCATGCAGTTTCAGGAGAGACGGTCTCACACATCCTATGAAATGTTAAATTGTATGTGCTCCTCTGTGTTTCCTCAGATTGGTGGCGTTCTGTAGACGCTCCGGGTCAAGGGCCGGCGGCCTTTTTTCCTCATCTTCTGGGTCTGCCGGCATTATTCAGCACATCGTTGCTGAACCATGAGCAAACCCTCCTCCAGTCTCATGCTCCCCGACGCACTCCTGCCAAAGGTGTATTAATTACCCCTCATATTATTTTATTCCTAAAGGTAGTGAGCTGCTTACCTTGATGGCATCATTGTGATCCAATCATGAAGGCGGATCCATTATATGCACATAACTTTTTTGGTCTGGTTCTCAAGGTAGCACCTGGAGATGCTGCTTGCTACTCACACTTTACGCGGCACACTTATCCTAAAAGCTGTCATCATCACTTTCCTCCTGACTGCTCTTCTCACTTCTTTTCTCTCGAACATGGTGATGTTTTTATTTTATTTTATTAACATTAAGTACACAGACAACAGCAGGAATATTAGGCTTCTGGCAGCGAATGCATGGACCGAAATATACTGACAGACAACTGTTCACTTGACATATTTTCTCGGTGACATAACCGAGAGAATACTTGCCGAGGGTATTTTGACATTATTTTGTGTGTATGTGTCCGTTCAAGCACAAGTAAACCCGAAAGAGGAATCAATTTGGTGTTTGAGTGCTGTCTGAAACACCCCTCTCTCTCTCTCTCTTTCTCTCTTCTCTCTCTCTCTCTCTCTCTCTCTCTCTCTCTCTCTCTCTCTCTCTCTCTCTCTCTCTCTCTCTCTCTCTCTCTCTCTCTCTCTCTCTCTCTCTCTCTCTCTCTCTCTCTCTCTCTCTCTGTGCGTGCTTCGGGACGGGTGTGTGAGGCTGTGTGCACAGATAACAGCGTTTAAATCACCTCTTCCACGTTTAAAATCCTTTGAATGTGTAAATTGGCAAGACAAAAAAACGTCCAAATGATAAACTTTCCCTCTATGATGGTTAAACTTAGCAGTTAATCCTCTAATCACATGCGTGCCGAACCGTGGGGCCTGCTCCGTACGGATGACGGATCAACTACGATCCATTGCACCCCTAATAATTAATGAACACACTTATCATCATGATTGCTATCTTACCAGAGATGGAGAAAAATCCTACTCCAGTAAGTAAACTTGTACCTGTCTCCAAAAATGTTGGTACTCAAAAGCGCTTCCCTCCACGTTTTCTGCTGCGTAATCGTTTGTTTTTACCACGAATGTGCAACCCTGAATATAAATATCATGCCCTTTTAAGATATCTTTATCCAAATACGAAGGAAGAATTGCTTTTATCCTACTAAAATTCACAGTAGCAGAAATTCATAATATCCTTTTGGAATTATCCCTTCTATATTTACATGAATTTGCTGTTTATTTTACTTCTAATAAAATCTATGAAGTCAAGTCTGCTGGCATGCACATGTTCAGATGTGAGTGTCTTGTCATATTGTTGCTGAATTGTTTCTATTCACTTCAGTCTTCTTTTTCAGCTTTCTATTCAATTGTCTGCTGGACATAAATTAATTTCTGAATTGTGTGCTTTATTTGAAGTGCAAAAAGCATACAACTTGTACAGCACCTTTTAAGCATGTTTTTCTTTTTAATAAGTGGGTAACTGTGGTAAACCAGATTTGTTTTCCTCCACACTAAACCTCAGCTGCAGTATATATGACATGTGTCTACGTTCAAGTATTTACTGTGAATCTCTGTCTAGCCTCAGGGCTGAAACAGTCTGCTGATGCTTTACAGTATTTACCATACTGTGACATGTTAATACACACATTTATCTATTATCTATCTATTTGCACCTCTACTGTCCTTGTAATGAAAATAATCCTCACTGATTTCACAGACATGTCACATTCACTGTTTTTAGATGACATGAGCTTGGTATTTGGTATATAAACAAAACAAATGTTGCCCATTCATTTTCAGCTTAATCTAGTTTACTGTACAGTCATACTGTAACTGACGATTTGTTTGTTTTATACATGATATTTTCTGAAGCAGGGCTGAATGGCTCCGTAAATGGAAGAACAAACTCGAGATCGGCCTCCTCCACACCCTCTCCAGCCCTCAAACCTCCAGATCAGACCAAGAACCTGAAAACCAGCCCAAACCAGCTCAAAGGGAAAACTAGACTCAAAACAAAGGACCAGGTAAGGATTACATGACATTTGATCATCATTTACTGTCGTTCTAAACCCGTATGTGTTTGTATTTTCTAGTGGAACTCAAATGTTTCATTCAGTTAATTAGTCGACTTGTGTTAGTAGATTTAAACTGTGTTTAATATCGTCCTGATATATGCAGCATTCATATCAGTATGCTGTGAAACCACTCACTGCTGTTGACACTTTCTGTCAAATAATATCATCCACCTTTTTTGGGACTATTTTTAGATTGTCATGTCAACTGGAAGGGTGACAGAAAGGAATTGTTTGTGTTTGCCTGCTCCTGTTGACTGACATTGCTCTTCCTGACAGAAGGTTCATAGCAAAGTGCCAGATGACTCCATCAACAGTGACAGCCAATCAGCATCCAGCTCTGACAGCTCAAGCGATGCTCTTAGCAGCTCTGACTCAGATGACTTGGAGGATGATGACGATGATGACGATGATGATGATGATCAGAGTGATGATAGTGTGGACTCGGAAAAGTGCGGAAAAGATCCGAAAGGTATCCGAAAGGTATGTGTGTCAGTGAAAAACAGTGTTGTTAATTTTTTTTATCTAATTGAAATAGATATTAGTGAAATAAAATAGGCAAAGTTGAAGTATTGAAATGAATTAAACTAAAACTGAAATAAAATTGTAACAGTTTATAATAAAGTTCTATTTGTTAACATTAGTTAACAACTAAAATACGTCTAAAACATTTATTAATCTTAGTTGTTAATTTCAACATTTACTAATACATTATTAAAAAGAAAAGTTGCTCATATTATTTAATGCATCTGAGAAAACATGAACTATCAATAAACAGCAGTATTTTTATTAACTAACATGAACAAAGATATTTTAACTGCATTCTGTTTTGCTCATTGTTTGTTAATGTTAACTAATGGGAGCTTCTTGTAAAGTGTTACCAATAAATTACAGATAAATAGAAATTTCATCTATTTATTCATCAATTTCAAAAACTGTCATCTTTGTATTTAGGTTCACATGTTTTAAACCATTTATACAATTTAAAGGTACAATATGCAGGATTTTTCGCCACCAGGGTCGCTAACCTCTTACAATAACAAAGGCGTATATTGATGACGTATATTCTGCATTAAGTGTAATTATGGATCTATGGTCAAGCTGATGGATCTTTTATGGATGAGTGAATACATTGATGTTTTTAACATGACTGTGGTGTGAAGCACGGCGCGATTGCTAGACGCATAACGTTACCAGCGCCACACACAACGCGAGTCCCGCGGATATAAAGGAATAAGGACATTTCATTCTACCGAACTACACGCAAGTGCCGAATTAATAAGTTACTCACGGGTCAGTTTATTAGACGAATGAAACTTGAGGTAACGCAGCGCTGTTTCACTTGCTCTAACAGTTACTCTATCACACTAAACTGCATTTGAGTGTGTTGAATGTTGTAGTTAGGTTGTGTGTTGGCTGTATGAGACTAAGTAAGCTAGATCAACATTAGAATAACCTACAGATCATATTCTAACATTTCATCATGTTGAACTAAATAACATTGATTAGTTTTATGTACATTTGCTCACCTGTCTAATAAAGTGCATGCAACACTCGCGTCTCGTGGAGCTCTCGGCATCTCGAAAGATGTTGATCTTCGTTTTAGTCCTCTTTTTGTCTCGAAGTCTGCTTGCAATGGTCAATAATGTTTGAACAAAACAACAACAGCGTGAGCATCCTTCTAGGCATAACGGGCATAACCCGGTTGTCAACGTCTGTCGCCATGGTTACTATTGCAGTGCGAGCGCAGACCTGGCGGAAACTGAGGGTAACGCGGATATGACGCCATTGACTGGTGACTCCTCACCCCTGCTCACACGCCCCGTTTCCTTGGTTAAAATCGCAATTTTCTCACCATTTACAAATAGTTGGAAACATTGGGGATATTGTAAGTAATCAACTAAACAAAATATATAACATTGGCCTAGTGGTTTTTGGATTTTTTACTGTAAAAATCCTGCATATTGTACCTTTAAGCCTTTTATATCATAAAAATATGGTAGTATGCTATTCTGAAGATAGCCTTTGATTTAGTTGACATTAATAAGAAATATTATTATAAAAATGTTATTGCAAAATATGAAGTTAATAACTTATTTATAAGTTATTTCACTCTCGTCCCAGCCGCCTTCACACATCCAGGCCTTCAGGCCCGCGGAGGAGCCCAGCAAACAAACCAGTGTCATCCAGACCGCAGGTCTAGCAGCGAACGCAAAACCTCTTGCGTTAGTCACACAGCGGCACAGAGACCGGGACACACCGTCCCATAAAGACCTGCCTCTGTCCTTCATGAGAACCGTCTCGCACTCATCCTCTCCAAAACCACCTTCCCTCACCTCATCGCCGAAGCCTCTGTCGCAGTCTTTCTCTCCCACACCGATCTCCTCCAAATCCACTCCTCTGCAGGCGGACCGTCTGAAGACGTGCAAGAATTACCTCGACCAGACCCTGCTGACCATTAACAACAGCAGCAAACTCAAACAGGTCAAATTTCTTACATTTCTTTTATTTTTGAAAGATTTTGAACTTTTTTTCAGCAAAGATGCATTAAATTGATCATAAGGGACAGAAAAGGCATTTATATAGATAAAAAAGGTTATATTTCAAATAAACGCTGTTTTTTTTAAATTTCTATTCATCAAAAAAAAAATTGTATCATCATGCAGCACAACTATTTTCAACATTGATAGTAATCGGAAATGTTATTTGAGCAGCAAATCAGCATATTAGAATGATTTCTGAAGGATCATGTGACTGAAGACTGGAGTAATGATGCTGAAAATTCAGCTTTGAAGCACATGAATAAATAACACTGTAACATACATTAATATAGAAAACAGTTATTTTAAATCATAAAAATATTTCACAATATTCAATTCAATTCAATTCAAGAATTGCTTTATTGGCATGAGTGTACATAATACAATATTGCCAAAGCTGGGAATACATAGAATAATTATAAAGACGTCAAAATAATAAAATATTATAACATAACTTACATTTAAATGTACAAATAAAATTTATTGTACAAATGACCAGTGTCACAAATTACAATATGTGTGAACATTTGATACCACAGTGTTTTAACATACACACACACACATTACCGAGGGTCACTGTGGTGGACAGTAGGGAAACACACTGAGGTCAGAAACACACATTCACCTGCTGTCTCTCAGGCTGTGGCACACACACACACGTATCTGGCAGCCAGTGCTGCTGTCTGTCCCTCTCCTAGTATGATCTTTATCTGATCTATTTCAGTCATGGCTGTGAAGTTCTTTATTAAGTTTGTGAATTTGTTGAAGAAGAGGTCTCTGATTGAGCTGTATCTGTGACAGTGAAGGAGGAAGTGCGTCTCTGTCTCGATCTCTCCTGTCCTACAGTGAACACACACCCTTTGCTCTCGGGGTAACCAGCTCTTTCTGTGTCTGCCGGTCTCTCTCTCTCTCACACACACACACACACACAGTAGGTGTCCTGTAGAGTCCAGGGTAGAGTTGCACCAGCCGTTCGTAAATAACGTTAAGTCCACACTAGAGGCTTAGTAACTACTAGCTAGTTTGTAACTAACTCTGTACTTTATTCCGTTGCACCATTTGTTCGTAAGGTAGAACTTAGCTAGTAGGTCGTAAACTCTCCGTAAAGTAATGCGTAGTCGCATAATATGACGTTTAGCCTCGATGAACCAATAGCAGCCTTCAAATACGTGAGCAGAAGTTGTGTTGAAATGCCGTGAATTTCAGTTTATCCTTCATTCTAACTTCTTTTGCCTCACGGTACTAACGGTAAAAATAAGTTTCCATTTTAATACGATACTTGATCATGAATAACATAAGTGTTTTTATATATAAATAACATTCAGAAACTGTATTTGAAATTAAATTAATAAGGATCAACAAATAAATATTCATACAAAAAACAAGAAATTACGTTTATTGATTATGACTGATATTTGACATGCACAACATGGACCGATGCACACAGCGGCGCTGTTTAGGACGGGTTCGTGTTAAAGAGCTGCTAACAAAGTAATCTTTTCACATAATGTTCTCTCTCTTAAAATGTAAGCGAGTGTAAATGTCAGCATTATCATATATGTCTAAAGAATTGAAGTCTGTCAGGTAAAAGAAGAGCTTATTGATGCAGTTCAGTCTGTCTGATATTTTATTCCAACCGTTACTCCTGATCGGAGCTGCCGTAAATATTTAGTTGGAACGTAGAGTTACGTTTAAACTAAGTTTAATGGTGCAACGTAAAAATATTTAAAAGTGCGTAAGTTGTAACTTAGTGCCCATTTACGTCAAAACTAGGCTAAGTTGTAACTTACGCACAGCTGGTGCAACCGGCCCCAGGGCCTGTAGACTGCTCCAACTGCACCGCTAGTTCATTAATGTAGATGTTGAACAGCGTTGGACTCAGGCCTCGGCCCTGCCCCACTTTCTGGATGAAGAATTCTGTATGTTTGTTGCCAATTCGTATTGCACGTTTGTTGTTCGAATACATTGATTTTATATAATGTCATACACTTTACCCTCTACACCACTTTGTAAAAGTCTGTAATCCGTAAGTCCGTTTTTGGCCTGTTTTACGTGTTTATTGATTAGGGTGTGTTGGGTGTAAATGTGGTCAGTAGTTCTGTGATTTGGAACGAAGCCAATCTGACTCGAGCTCAGGACATTGTGTTCGTTAAGGAAGCTTACAATTCTATTGTTTAAAAAAACTGCTGAATAACTTCCCCAGATTACTGCTCACACAAATGCCTCTGAAATTATTAGGGTCCAATTTATTTCCACTCTTATGAATTGGGGTAATAAGTCCTTGGCTCCAGATGTCAGGAAAACAGCTTTAACTAAGTATAATGTTGAATAATTTGAATAATTGTTTCAGCATCTCACCTAGAATCCGGTCAGGACCACATGATTTCTTACCTTTTTGGCTTTTGAGTTTGTCAATTCTTCATGTGTAATTGGGAAGTCAAGTGATTATTTTTAATTGTCTCTTCATAAGTTTGTAGATTTTGTTTGGTTTAGATTATAATTGTAATTGAGTTGTTTTGATGGGATTACTTTATCTAAGCAAGTGATTTGTCCAAATTTCTCCATCTTGTATTGGTAGGTCTTGTGGTTTTGTTGTATACTTTTGGTCAGATGGTGTTGCTTTTTCTGTTACAGTATTTTTAATATTACAGTATTTTGATCAAATTAATGCAGCTTTGGTGAGAATAAGAGACTTCTTTCAAAAACATTCTTACCAACCATTCTTTTATCTGTAGTGTATATCATATGCATAATTCAATTCTCAGCTTGACTGTTTATTACAAAAACAATCTTCTATAATATAATAAAAACAATATATTCTAAATATTGTTTTGAATATATTAGTTGCATATATGTTCCTATGCTTGGGCAAATCAAGGCAGTGAGTGAATAAGTCACAATGAATGACAGATGAAGTAATTGCATCTCACTTCCGCTCTCTGTCCCATCAGCCATCACTACCTCAGAAGCCGATCAAACAGACCTTTCCTCCACCGTTGAGAGATTCAGAGGAATCACCATACAGTCCGTTCCTCCCGTCTCTTCCTAATGAGAACCATCATCCCGGCGCGGTGCAGGACGCTCCTCTGGCCCTGATTACCAAACCTCGCTGCCAGAGCGCACGTGTCCCTGATAAACCACTGCTGGCTGCCACCAGCCCCACATACAACACCCCCATCAACCTCACCACCAGAGAGACGGGTCCGGTCGATACCTCACCCGGTCTCAGTCTGAGAGCAGGCCGAGGAAAGGGCTGTAAAATGGCACAGACGACGGTGAAGAGAGAGAGACCGTCATTGGTGGAGAACTTCAGGGGGGCGGAGTCTAACCTCTCCGACAATAAAGACTCCGATGACTCCTTAATGGAGGATGAGGATGAAAATGACATTTCGAACGACAGTCTCTCAGGTCAGCGTGATGTTTAATCCTCATTCAGATCAAATATTTATGAAGGTCATGTCATGGATTTTTGCTTATCTTTTTAATGAATTATCCCTTTCTTAATGGACCTGAGCTAACATGAACGGTTGTATTTGTATTAACTAAAGTTAACAAAGATTAATATTAGAAACAAGATACAGTATTGCTCATTGTTATGTTAGTTAATGCATTAACCAATAGGACCTTACTGTAAAGTATTATCATCTTTTGAGAGAAAAGTTAATTGTACTATGAAATTTCTGTCCAAACTGTTCAAACTCAAAATGTCCTCCTTAGTGGCAAAAAAAAAAACAAATAAAAAATTAGCCATTGTTTTGTTAAAAATATGGGAACACACTTCATGGTGCAAATTTGACCCAAATTTGATTCACCAAATAATCATACTAAGGAAAACAATCAGGTAAAAACATACCTTTAACATTAATAGTTCTCATATATATAAGTTTTTTTTTAAACTGTTTGCTGCTTGTTCGTTAGCAACTATTTTTTCACAAACAGTAAATTTTATAAACAGTATTGCAAGTACTTTTAAAAAAATATATTTTTAAACATTTTGAACAGAAGTAGTGTGGTACAGAAGTAGTTTGATTCACAGTGAAATTGTATGGCAAAAATGTATGCCATCAACAGTTAATTTCTTCCCATAAAACTATCTGCCAAATGCATAAACGTTAACAACCTCAGATGGTAGTTGAGAAACTGACATAAGAAAATACATAAAATATTTTCTGATCCTGTGTAGCTGCCTTAACGGTGAAACATAAGCATAATAGAAATTTTTTATGCAAATTCCACAACATATGTTCCCAAATGCCGCTAAAGTGTATTTTTCCATACATTCATCCACGAGTAAACAGACTCTTATATTATTATTATTTTGCAGATTCTGACAGCAATTTAGACAGTGATTCTGATGATGAGGATGGTAAGGATGAAGATATGGACACAGATTCAGAAATGGACAGAACACCACTCAAACTCAACAAATCCTCAGCGCCTGCACTGGACTCCTCCCACAACACTAGCCCCGCCCCTCTCAATCTACAGGTTCATAAAACACCTGTCACAGCCACACCCACCATTGTGACCAACTCTGGGAATTCAGCCAATCACAGCCCACTTTTCTCATCTTACTGCGTGGGCGCACCCCCAGGTATTTAAACAATTGTTCTTATGGATATTAATTACTTTCTATTAGAAATATTTATTTTCAAGTTAATTAAAAAACAACAACATTGTTAAAATTAACATTGAAACTAAAATTGTCCTGATCTTATTGTGTACATCATTTCACTTTGACTTTAAACCTGCAAGGACACTACCGGTGAAAAGTTTGGAATTATTATGATTTTGTTTTGTTTTTGTTTTTAAGTCTCACCAAGGCTGCATTTATTTGATGAAAAATGCATTAAAAACAGCAATATTACAATTTAAATTGAACTGTTTTTTCTGTTTGAATAAATTACATTTGAAAATATATTCAAATAGAAAACATTTCTTTTATCTTGTAAAATATTTCACAATATAACTGTTTTTACTGTATTTTTCATCCTATAAATGCATGTAAGAAACTTATTTCTTAAACATTAATAAATCTAAACCTTTGGCTGGTAGTTTGCATGTTTCTTGGGATTTTATTTATTTGCTTATCTACCATGTCCCTAGGGAAAAGGAGAAGAGTCACAGATGAATGTGCACTACGGAAACCTCTAGAATACGGGTGGGTCATAACTGTAAAGCCATATCATGTTATACTAATGATGTATTTCTTTTAAATAGTGCTGTCACTCATAGGGCTGCCACTTTACGTTCGAAAAGCGATTGCACAATCGATCGGACCAGCCAACACATGTTTCGAAAACGAAATTAGGGAACTGATTTTAATGGCCTTCTAGCGGGGCGCGTCCAGCTCGCAGCGAACACACGTCACACAGCAACTGACACACACACATAACAGCAAACTATACTTCTACATAATGGGTCTCTTTTTACAGCAAAAATGTGAATTCTGCCGGTATTCAGACAGTGTCATGCATACAGATACAGATTCGGGCTACAATCGCCTACGTAGGCGAAATTAGTTTGACGTTTCTAATCGTAAACACAGCCATGTTGAAGCTGCAGTGATTTTCTTCACTGATGTTATGGCAGTCCACTCTGCTTATTGTTTTTCCTGAATGTTGCGCTCCTGTTTGTTATTGTTCACTAAACTTCACACCAATAAATCATCAGAAATATTGCGTCTCAAGCGCCCTCTTTACGCTCGTCCTAATGCCTGTTAGTTGTCCGTGGATTTGCCTGTATTTGGCGTTGAAAGTGGAAACGTCTTTAGATGGAAAATCGATTTTACAATCGATTCAATGAACACTTATGTCTCAAAAATCGAACAGGATTTTTTCACAAAGAGACAGCCCTAGTCACTCATTTGCAGGCTTTGGCGTTAGGCCTAGATTGTACTCTGACACGTAAAGCATTTGCAAAGTTAGAAGCAAATTTGTGTCGAGCAATACACTATAGTGGCGTTATTGTAAACCTTCTTGTACAGTTTGAAGAGAATCTCTGAGTAAGTTAGTTAAAGTCAGCATGTTTATAGCAGCTTCCATTTAACTACAGCGCATCTGGTTTAATGACAGACATTTGAAGGACACTCTATCGCCCCCTTGAGTTCAGAGGTTTGTTATTGCCACACGTGAAGTACGTACACAAGACTGCACACACTAGAGAGTGTACTACACACATGCATCATTAACAGACCATTTTGTTTGAGAAACCATTTTGGGCAATGTACTTTGACTTGTTGTCATTTACACTTTAAGTTACTTTTTAAAAAACACAAAGACATCTGAGGGGCATTAACTTATAATCTGTAATCATATTAAATATGATTTCATATTACAACCTTTGCCTATATAGGGGGAGTTCATTGGAACAAGTTAGACCGTCAAATTAGTCATTTCAAGCATGAACTCTTTCAAAAAGAGAATCAAGGCCTAGTTACTAGAGAGGGTAGCCAGTTACCGTTTTTATTTTATTTAAGAAAAATGTTTTTATGTTATGTCATTCATTATCACACAATCTGTAAGTGTCTTGTCCTGATGTTATGTGTTGAGGACCACAATGGAAATAAGTCCTGGACTTTGTGTTTTTATGCTTGATTGTATTTGATGCCTTTTTTGTTTCATGTCATGTGTAAGGCATTCTTGATACAATTAAATAGTCCAAAGAAATATGATTATATATTTGATTTGATTTGAGTTTTGAAAGTCCTTTAGCACATCAGTATTTGACTGGCACGAAAACAATACGATTCTGAAATGTTACAGTTTGATACATTTGTTACAGAATTGATACATTTCCACTAAAAGGTATTAAAAGACAGTTAATATTCAGTAATATTATTCATTTGAATGGATGAGAACAAAACTTTAACTGAATGATGACACTAGTCTTCTGTAGAGCTGATTTATAGCTGAATAGAATTTGTTTCATATTTGATGAATTTTGCAACATCGACACAGTTATTGAACTGAACTGAATCAACACTGACCTGACTCGAGCTGAATAATGACTCTATTGTCTTTTTAGAGCCGTTTTACTGTTGAATTTTTCATAATTGAAGAACATTAATTCTATTATTTTCTTGTTTCTTACTGTGAAGCTGCTTTGAAACAATCTGTATTGTATCCACCTCATCTTTCAACGCAGAAGTAAGCTATTTTCTGTGAATGTGTGAGACTTCCGATTCATTAGCTGCTGTAGGAAAATTACGAGAAAAATTACAGTGCAAAACGTTAAAACTACAGTAAACTGTGCTGCAAACCAGTGTTTATAATTGACAATACATTAATAACGTTAGAAATACCAGTTTGCAATATCAAACAGCATAACGGACTGTTTAGTGCAGCTAAAGATAACTTGAAGCGGATGACACTGGAAGCCAAGTTACAAATGGCTAAAAAAATAAGGTGGATAAAGTGCTATATATACAGTAAATAAATAAATGCATCTTTACTCAACTTGACTAATTGCAATGGTCACAATTTAGTTTTGGAAACACATATTCACTATTAAGTTCATCTTTTGCCTCAATAAACTCCTAATTTGTCTGCTAATTAATAATAGTTAGTGAGGTAGTTGTTAATTTTAGGTATTGGCTGGATTCAGGGATCTAGAATATGGCCATGCAGAATAAGGCATATGCTTTATAAGTACTAATAAACAGCCAATATGCTAGTAATATCCTTGCTAATAATAAGCAACTAGTTAATAGTCAGAATTGGTCCCTTCAAGTGTTATCAATGCAGCTAATAAAACACCCTAACTTATTTAACTGAGTTGAAAACGTGGTGATGCTTAAGTGTCTAAAAGGATTGGTTGAACTTTTAGGGGAATTCAGCCTATAAATGACTGACTTCTAGTTGTCTCATTTATGCATGACTTTGCTTTGAGTCTATAGCATGAATTGAAAACCCTTTCTGTTTGCAGATGGCAGAGAGAGACGCGCATCACAAACATGTCTGGGCGTTTACGGGGAGAGGTGGCGTACTTTGCTCCGTGTGGCAGAAAGCTCAGACAGTACCCTGATGTCATCAAGGCAAGAGAACTTGTGTTGGACCGGTGTGGGCTTCTTATTGTTAATGACCGATGCTCCTGCCGTTCTGTTAATCTCACGCTCTCGCCCCTCACAGTATCTGACCAGAAACGGAATAAGCGACATTACACGTGATCACTTTAGCTTCAGTGCTAAAATAAAGGTGGGCGACTTCTATGAAGCCAGAGATGGACCACAGGTAATTTGTTCCACTGTTCAATATAGTTTTACACGACTGAAGTCAAACAAGTTGAACAAATGTAATTCGATTTTCTTTTTTTGGGAAGCAGGGTAACATAGTAGTGTGAAAGTGTGCAGTTTTTTAATATTAGATTAAAAAATATAATAAATAAGCCATCTAAGCAGTGATGATGATGATAATAATAATAATAATAATAATAATAATAAATGAATAACAGTAAATTTTAGATGTAATTGTTTTATTTTACTATTACTAATACTTCTACTAATATTATTATTTTTTATTATTATTAAAAAAATAAAAGAAATTCTCTAAACAATGTTCTTTTCTTTGGTGTCAGTGTTTTTTAAATATTATTTTAAAAATAAAATAAGCCATCTAAACAATAATGATGATAATAATAATAATAATAATAATAATAATAATAACAAATCATTTTAGATATTAGTCATTCTTCTTCTTCTTCTTATTATTATTATTATTGTCATTTTTATTCTACTACTACTACTACTACTGCTACTAATAATAATAATAAATATAATTATAAATAAATTTTTTTTTTTTAAAGAATAATTTATTCTCTGAAAAATTATTTTCTTTGTTATTTTCTTTGGTTTTAAAGTGTTTTAAATATTAATTTAAAAATAAAATAAGCCATCTTAACAATAATGATAATAATAATAATAACAAATCATTTTAGATATTAGTCATGTTATTATTATTATTGTCATTTTTATTCTACTACTACTAATAATAATAATAATAATAATAATAATAATAAATATAATTATAAATCATAAATATTTTGTATTTTTTTCTAAAAAGAAAAATTTATTCTCTGAAAAATTCTTTTCTTTGGTGTTTAAAGTGTTTTAAATATTAATTTAAAAATAAAATATGCCATCTAAACAATAATGATAATAAAAAAACAAATATTTTAGATATTATTCTTCTTATTATTGTCATTTTTATTCTACTACTACTACTAATAATAATAATAATAAATATAATTATAAATCATAAATATTTGTAATTTTTTTTCTAAAAAATAATAATTTATTCTCTAAAAAATGTTGTTGTCTGTTGTGTTAAAGTGTTTTAAATATAAAATAAAAAAACAAGCCATCTAAGCAATACTATAATTCCCCCCCTTTATTCCCTAAATGATTTTCTAAACAATGTTGTTGTCTTCTTCAGGGCTTACAGTGGTGCTTAATGAAAGAGGAGGAAGTCATTCCCCGTGTTCTAGCGATGGAAGGTCGACGGGGTCGTCTGAAGAACCGTGACCCGGCCGGCTCTCGAAGGAAAGCCCGAGCGCCTGACGAGAGTGAAGCTGATGTTCTCAGCACCTCTGAGGCCAAACTACTGCGCAAACTGGAGGCCCAGGGTACCGCTCACACACATGCACACATTCTCTTACCTCCATTATGTTATTTCAATTTGAGATGTTTTAAAAGATTTAGTTCCCACAAAATTCAAATTCTGTCTTTATTTACATTATTTTTAACATAAGAGCATATGCAGCCATTAAATTGTGTCTGGTCTCTGGTGTGATCCACTTCCAGTTATTTTTAGCTGTACAAAAACAGTCTGTTAAGCTGCTTGAAATTGCATATCATATTATTTTTATGTATTATTGTAATAATAAACACACTGGTTTGTAATGCAAATAGTTTCACTGTTTGCTGCAATTCTTCTAGTTATTTATAATGAATTGGAAGTCTTGCACATTCAAGGATAATAGCTTACTTCCTCACTGCAGAATAAGATGGATAGTTAAACTTCTATAGAATTGCTGATGATAGATTAGCTCTGAAGATCTCCCGTATGTGGCAGAAATCGCACGGCAGGCTGCTCAGATGAAGCTGATGCGTAAGCTGGAAAAGCAGGCGCTGGCACGAGCCGCCAAAGAGGCCAGGAGACAACAAGGTGAGCTGGAGGTTTTTCAAATGTTTCTGGTTTCTAGTACAGGTGAAACTCGAAAAATTTGAATATGGTGCAAAAGTTCATTTATTTCCGTAATTCAACTTAAAAGGTGAAACTAATATATTATATAGACTCATTACATGCAAAGTGAGATATTTCAAGCCTTTATTTGTTATAATTTTGATGATAATGGCTCACAGCTTATGAAAACCCCAAATTCAAAATTAGATTATGAAAAGGTTTTCATAACTGTAAGCCATAATCATCAGAATTATAACAAATAAAGGCTTGAAATATCTCACTTTGCATGTAATGAGTCTATGTAATATATTAGTTCCACCTTTTAAGTTGAATTACTGAAATAAATCTGCTCAACATTTTCCTCTGAACTTTCAGCAATCATGGCAGCAGAGGAGCGGCGCAAACACAAGGAACAAATGAAGATCCTGAAACAGCAGGTCAGAAATCAGCCGATGCCGCCACTAACTGCCATGCTTTCTCATGTCGTTTCATGCCGACTTGTTTGTGTTTGTGCATTGCTTTTGACACTTCCGATAAGCATTTACCTTTATGTATTGATGCATAAAATGCCTGTGGCTCTACATTTAATCAATGAAAAAATCCAGACTGCATTTCATTCTCTATCATTGCTGGCTATTTCCACAGGAAAAGTTCAAGAGAATCCAGCAGGTCCGTATGGAGAAAGAACTCCGTGCTCGGCAAATTTTGGAGGTAAAGTTTATATACACAAAAAAATAATACAAATGAAAAAAAAAATGAAAAAAAAAGTTGATATACAGTATATATGTCATGTCAAAATGTAAAAAATCTGAAAAACGTTGTTGTTTTTTTTTACTATCGTATTCTCTAGGTAATACTGTACTACACATTTAAACACTTACTGGTTAAGTTATAACCATGTCAAATATTTCCTTATATTATATTGTTTTATTGATATTATGTATTAAGTGATATACTGTAATGTCTGTTTATGTTCACAGGCTAAAAGAAAAAAGAAGGAAGAGGCTGTCAACGCCAAAATACTAGAAGCTGAAAAACGAATAAAGGTTTTTATTTTAGTAATTGATGCATTTATTGATTTACTGAAGCATTTCATCTCAATATCTGTCTCTTTCACCTAAATCTGCTATATGACCTGTTCATGGCATTCCATGTTTTCTCCCATAGTTTCCAAGACTGATTCCTAATTGGATCAGTTACCTTACCAAAAATAAGAGTAAAGTCAGTAACAGTGCAGGTTCAGATATTAAGTTACTCGGGACAACAAAGCATGTTGGTGTTTTGATTTTATAGATAACAGATTAATTGTTACAATTGAGAAATGATTTCAGTTATTAAATGATTCGTGTCATATTTGATGACACCATTTTATATGGTTAGAAACATTATGGGGGCAAAATGTCTGAAACCGGACTAGTGCACATTTTTATATCCATTTGGATGTATTTTTGTGAGATTGAGTGAGACCCGAGACGGCGCCGATACTCCATTTCTCATTTTACATTAACACTCTGGTGCCCCCCCGACGATACGCCTGTCAATCAAAACTCAGCCATTTCAATATACTGTGGGAATAAATGCAGAAAATCCTATCTGTTTATGACATCCCTCCATCTGCATCTCTTTCTCTCTCCCATCCTCACTAATGGAAATAAGGCCGTATTTGCGGTTTTAATTTATTTTTATCTCTGTCTGTAGGAGAAGGAGCTCCGTAGACAGCAGTCCATCATCCTGAAGCACCAGGTACGAGCGAACCGTCTTCAAATCTCCTTCCTATAAGAGCTCTTTCACAAACACAAACAATATTTCACTGAATAATGCCTCAAGTCTCCGCTGCTTTTATTCTTTTATATGATTATTTTAAAGGAATCGTTGAGCCAAAAATGAAAACCGTTGAGGTATCTGTCAGAATGTTCGTTTTTTGGCTCAACTGTTCCTCTAAATGCATTATGGGTAATCACTCTAATGGGGAGTTGCATTGATTTATTTATGTTTGTTCTTGCCTTTGCCAACTCTCTCTGCCAGGAGTTGGAGAGACATAGACTAGATATGGTATGGGTATGTTTACTTTTGAACATTTAACACATTGTGAAATGCTTGATTCAGGTGTTTGGCTCCATGTTGCACATGCAACTTAATGCTTGGACTTCGCTCACATTCCTCTTGCATGACGCCCTGCATCTGCTTTCATCTGCTTGCCAAAGGAGAGAGAAATAGGCTCTTTTCCAAAGCCTAGTGAGCTGCCTATTTAGGCAGCATTTTAAGGCATCATAAAAACAAAGCATAAGCCTTTTAAGATATGTTCTTAGACGACATTGCATATCTCATTTGCAGAGAAGGGAATCCCATGATGCATTGCTAGAAGAATGCATTGGGGGAAAAAAAGAAAAATTTATAGTAAATTATAAGTACATCTTTATTTATCCTTTATTTTACCAGGATAGTCCCATTGAGATAAAAATCTCTTCTTCCAGGGAGTCCTGGCCAAAATGGCAGCACAAAAAGTTTCACGAATACAATACAATCATAAAACTCAAAATCTTACATAAAATTTCACTCATAAAATGGCAACAAAAGTTACTTTACAAAACATGCACACGTTTTTGCATCTTAAATAGAGCTAGTGTTATTATAGGTGTTATTTTAGTATTATTTATATGCCATTTTAGTATTTATTCATATTGTGAATTGGAATTTATTTAATATTTTCAGCTTTCATTTTAATTTTAGTTTGATTTAATAATCTTTTGTTGTGCTTTTATTATTTTTGGTTACACTTTATTTTAAGGTGTCCTTGTTACAGTGTAATTATACATTTAAGTACTGAGTAATAATTATGAACCTCATGCACTTACTGTAGAGTTTGGTTTAGGATTAACTGTGTGTAATTATGCACAATTTATAGTAATTATGTCTAACAAGGACACTGTAAAATAAAGTGTTACCTCTTTTTTTATATATTTCTATTTAGCTTTTTTTTTTTTTTTTGTATTTCAGATCAAACCAATTCAGTTAGTAGCCAAGGCAACATTTCTAATTTCTATTTAAGTTTTTCTTATATATTATATTTTTATTTCAGATTTATTTAATTTAAAGAAAGCCAGTTTTAATAGTTTTAGTTAAAAGCAACACTGTCATACAGTACTGAAAATACTTTATTAAAGTAGTTCAATCCAGTTTGTTTTACCTGATAATTGAGTTTGTGCTAGATATTTTACATGCTAATTAGAGAGCCATTTGTTTAGCAACTTGCTAAACTCTATTGAAATCAGTTGCGAGTCAAGTCTCCTCTTCACACACACGTGTGGAGTGCTAGTTATATGAAGGACGTAGAGGCTTTTATTCTGTTAGGATGCAGCTCACTGTTTTGGAACAGAGTCATAATCTAAATATCTGTTAACAGACATCAGTCACGAGATTTCCACCAGTGCCGGTGGAAATTGGATTGCGTGCGGCGACCGCGCTGCTTCATATCATCAAGCCTTAATCATAAACATCCATTCTGATCCGTGCTTGTTCTTCATTTGTGCGTGATATTTAACAACATCCAGCCCCTGAAGCGTCTGTGTTGATTTAGATTTAAAACGGACGTTAAAATAATCTCCTAAAGATTACTGGAGAAGTATAAAGTGTCACTAAGAAGCTGAAAGCAGTTTTCTGTCTGGATCATTGTGTAATTGACCCTTCGCAGGGAGCTTGATTGACAGGTGATCTGACCAATCATACTTCGCCATCCGCCATTTTGTCCGACAAAGCCGTCAGGAGAGTTAGTAGATTAACATGGGAGGATTTGAATAGAGGGAATGCATTAACGTCACTTCCCCGCCGGAACACGCCCCCCTCAGCCGGACTGAGTGGCAGAAGAGCTGCTGCGTGACTGGAGTTATTAGGGGAAACTGCGTTAACGCGAGTAAAACAAACTATTATCAGTTTAAACTAAAAGTTGGACTCGATATAGTGTTCCTTACAACTTATCAAAGATCCAGTGATCCATGGATATTGACATGCAGCCAGGAATCGTGTTTCCTGACATTTATATGTGCCTGATTTCGACGCCGGGGAAATAAATGAAGAAAATTTGCCTGTAAACGTTTTATATAAATACAATATAGATAGGTCTAAATCCGAGTGACCACTTACATTAATGTTATACTGTATATCATCATATCGTCCAGCCCTAAAACTTGTATAGTTTTTTGTCAGTGTTTATTTAAAAACATCCAATTATGCAGAATATAGTCTGTTCTGTAGCTTTTTGCAGTCTGTAAAAATATACAGTACCTCAGATTTCTGGTCAAATCTAGTTGTACAGTCAATCGCAAAGCTCTTTCCCGTTTTAGATGTGTTTTGTGTGATTTTCACGGCATTCACGCTGAAAACAAATGCTGCCGCTCAGTCTTTTTGCCACTTGTGGGCGTGACCGCATTCACTCCGGCCGACGGTGACGTCATGCGCATACCCTCTATTTGAAAACCGGAAAGGCAAACTTGCCTTTCTGCGGTTAAAACCAGAGCCATAGAGAGAAAGAGTTGCGACACTCATAAGCCGCCATATGAACTTTGGAATGCGGAAGTAACGCGTGTCGTGGAGCGGCCAATAGTTCCAAACACTGATAGTTCCAGCATTGAACCCCATTCATTTTCAGTGCTTCCGAAGTACGCTCGCTGGTAAATTAATGAAATTACTGTTTTTTTTTTAACTTTTACACACATTAGCCGACCTCTCGTGAATCTAGTCTGTAGTTATATTTTATGTAGCCAGTTTTAGTAAATGTTTATTGAAAGATAATAGGTTAATTGCAGCGATAGCTTACGTGACCAACACTTCACTAACGTTAGCTAATTTACGGTAACCTGATATACAATATTATTAAAAATATTATATATTATGTAGATGTATGTGTATATATATATATATATATATATATATATATATATAGCCTATATATAATATTATATATATACACACACACACACACACACACACACACACACACACACAATTCATTTATTTAAATGGGTTAGGGTTATGCATATATGTGCTTATGTGTATTTAGGAACATAGTAAATTCACTCATTAACTATCTCTCCGGTTTAATTTTATGAAGAATATTTTTCGGTTGAATATTTACCGAACATTGCTGTATATAGTCGTTGCTTTCTATGTTATGGGAGCAGTCTATTTCCCTCCTAAATCATTCATTTGTACATACACAGCGTAATTATTTATATTTTATGTTGGTTGGAGTTCTGAACGGACTGCAGACCTCTTTGCGTGATCACGAAGGTATAGGCTAATGGCTGAATCGGAATTTATAAGCAAGATCACGGGAATCAATAGCCTAATACAGCCCAGTTGTGCTAAAATAAATATCATGAGACGTCCATCATCAGATGAGTGACATGGAAAAGTTAGAGCCGCTAAAGCCAGTGCTACTACCCATGCGAACATGAACACTAAGCTTTTCCCTCCAAAAATATAGCCTAAAACTTATCTAAGTTGTCACCCTGCCTCTCCAAATGCAAAACTGACATTAACAAAATGCAATAACAGCTTAAAAAGTACTTGGGTGTGTGTTTTATTTTATATCTACCGTTTAATAATGCAATCGCTGCTGTCTGTCCATAGAAGTATGGAAGCTTATGTGTAGCAATATTCAATTTGAAATGTAATATGCAAAATGATAATGCAATATGTAAAATGACAATGCATTTCTGTATTTAAATTTACATTTTCCATTACCTTTGTGCAACGTTTGGTGCAAAATGAAAATGATAATTCAATTATATAATTTACATTTGCCATTTCATACATGTTTTAACATGCCAATTGAATACATATTTTAACGCTTTATAAGTTGCAAAATTAAAATGAAAATGTATTAAAGAAATCATTAGATCTGTTTAAAATGTTCAAGCAAAAACTGTAGCAAAATGATCATTTAAATGTTATTTTTCTTAATTGCATTTACACTCACAGTTAAGACACCTGCGATTGCATTTTCATTAAATGTCCCGCAATGAATGTAGCAAAATTCAATGTGCAAATTGAAAATGCATTCCGAGACGATCACGCCCCTGCCCCGCCCCCTCCCTCCCGCTCACTCTTGTCAATCACTGCATCAAGGCGGGGCTCGGCAAGCAACATTTTGAGGTGTTGGAAGGAAACATGGCGGCGCAGAGCTGATACGAGCGTAAATTTACTGGCAGATGAAGGGGAGCGTGAACAGAGAAATTGTAGTGTTTCCGAAGATTATTACGCGTCTGCAGGTGATAGAACCAGTGGGTTGTTGGACCGTCTGGGAGAATGTTCTGCCTTATCTTTGACTTTGATGTCAACATTATGCTGCGCTGTTGTTGTCTGATGCAGGACTCTGTTAATGATTGTTTCGTTTTGTATTAAATATTCTCATTGTCTGATACGCATGCTTAACTTTATTCTTATTACTATTAACTAAAATTACCCAATAATGTTGGAGATCCTACAGGTTTTCTTTACAAATGCATAGGCCTATTACTTTGAGATCACAGAATATGAAGGTTCAAATTCATAGCTACCAAAAAATTTGACCGCTCTTTCTTCATAACTGACTGTAATGTTCAATAAAGTGACTCATGTGATGTATGACCATCTCCCATTTATATTTTATTAAGCATATTGATTAGATATATTGATAAATATACTAGCTACAGTGTCACGGAATCTGACGGGTCAAATTCATACCGAAAAATGTGGCCGCTCTTTATTTCACCATGTCTGAATGTAATCTTCAATAAAGTGACTAATTTGATGTTTAACCATCTCCCTTTTCTATTTTATAAAGCATATTGATCAGATATTTATAAATGTATAGGCCAGGGTCATCACGGAATCTGGCGGGTTTTGATGTCATCGTCTATAGAGTGCCGAAGTGATGACGTCACTTTGTAGGACAACTCGGAAGCTAGCGGCGCATGGGTTCCCTCGATCGAAAAGCTATGCATTTTCCCCATAGACTTTTGGAAAATCGCAAAAAATAAGATCTGTGTTTAACAAAGAGTTGTGACCCTTACACGTTTTGTCTATCAAGATAATCTTTACAAGTTAATCCAAAATGTATACATTTTGAAGCCTATATAAAGTTTTTAAAAAACACAAGCAGACACAAAGTTTAAAAAACCACAAGCAGGTTATAACTGTGTGTTCTATGTCATCGATCAAAACGTGAAAATATTTAGAGGCTTTGTTCACCACAGACCTTATTTTAGGCGATTTAGCAAAAACCCATTCAAAAATCCCATAGACTTTAGAGCGAGGGAACCGGGAGTGCTAAAATGCTAACTCACTTCCGCGTTTTGGCCTACAGAGTGACGTCGTAACTTCGGCACTCTTAACCAAAGCGCACAAACAAAACTTTAACCGGCACAAACGAACGAGACTATTTAATTTGGAGGATGTGGGGGGCTGGGTGACCTCAGAATGACCTATAAATATTCTTTAAAAAATCGAAGCAGCATAAACAATAAAGCAAGTAACAGCACAAATGAAGTAAAAACGATTGAGCCAATTTGCCGACGTTTTGCATTGGTTGGGGGCGGGGCCAACTTCACGCAGTGATTGACAAGAGTGAGCGGGAGGGAGGGGGCGGGGCAGGGGCGTGATCGTCTCGGAATGCATTTTCAATTTGCACATTGAATTTTGCTACATTCATTGCGGGACATTTAATGAAAATGCAATCGCAAGTGTCTTAACTGTGAGTGTAAATACAATGAAGAAAAATAACATTTAAATGATCATTTTGCTACAGTTTTTGCTTGAACATTTTAAACAGATCTAATAATTTCTTTAATACATTTTAATTTTAATTTTGCAACTTATAAAGCATTAAAATATGTATTCAATTTACATATTAAAACATATGTATGAAATGGCAAATGTAAATGATATAATTGAATGATCACTTTCATTTTGCAACAAACGTTGCACAAATGTAATGGAAAATGGAAATTTAAATACAGAAATGCATTTCCATTTTACATATTGCATTGTCATTTTACACATTGCATTATCATTTTGCATATTACATTTCAAATTGAATATTGCTACACATAAGCTTCCATATAGAAGAACATGACAGCCCGCGTATGTTTTGGAACTATTGGGGCTTACATGAACCACGTGACAGCCGTCGCGGCGACATCAAAGCGTGACGCAACTCTTTCTCTCTATGGCTCTGGTTAAAACAACATTCCTTCTTATGTTCATTCATGTTTATTTGATGCTATAAATGAACTAGAAGGAAGAGATGATCGAATCAGCGATCTGTCACGACACATTAAAGAGCCACAAAACGGTATTTATTGTTTAAATTTCTTTTAAAAAAATTACCAAATTTGAAAGGTGAGACTTTGTTTAATATCAAAAGTAACCTGGTCTGTCCTGTCAGTCCGCGATGTATTTTTCACTGCGTGAGAACATGGTGTGTGTGTGTGTGTGTGTGAGAGAGCAGCGTAGCTTGTCGGACATAGCGACAGTAACTAAGGGGGGCGGGTCTTTGCGAACGGTCAATTGGGAACTGCTTTAAAGTCTGTTAAAATCTTGATATACTGAGAAAGTTTCGAGAGTCGTTCAGTCTCTTCCTGTCTGTCCTGCACTAAAGACCTCAAGCTGCCCGGATAACCTGAAGCTTAATCTGTAACACCTGGAATAACTCTCCGCCAGATGTTTAGGAACTGACCCGCGCTGCTTAACAGAGCTGTTATCGTGGTCTGCAGCTCGTCTGAAGGCACGTTCACACCAGAATCATAACTATAACTATATCAGCGTCCACACCAGCACACAATATCCTTCTGTTTATTTGTGTCGTCTGTCGCTGTAAATGCTCAAGCTCTTTAAAGCAAGATGGATTCTGATTGGCTGACAATGTTTTAATCGTTCATCCGCAGGAAATAATCGCTCTGAAAGTGATTTCTCATCGCTGTTATGGTTATAGTTGTGGTGTGAACTCTGCTATTCTTTAATATTTAGAACTATATCTTCATCGTTATCATTAAAGTTGTGAACGGCCTTCAGACGGACTGATCTCTGCACCTTCATGCTTCAGCAGTGTTCGTTTTTCACATCCTTTTGATTTTCTTCTTTCTTTTTTCTTCTGTCTTATTTTATTAGTTCATTCATATTCTTTCATCTTCATTCTGTATATCATTATTTTGTTAACTTTCTCTTTTTTCTTTTCTTTTTTGTTCATTATTTTTTGCACTTTTCTTTAGTTTTTTCTTTGTCTTTTGTTTATTTTTTGTACCTTTTTATTTTTTCTTTCTTTTGCTCTTTCATTTCTTTCTTTTGTTCTTTCATTCTTTCTCTTTTATTTCTTTCTTTCTCTTTTATTTTTTTCTTATTTGTTGTTTTCTTTAGATCTTTTGCTGTTCCATTATTTTGTTTGGTCTTTTGTTTTTCCTATTTGTTCTGTCTTTTCTTTCTCATTATTTAATTTTGTTTGTTTGTTCCTTAATTTGTTTAGTTTGTTCTTTCTTTCTTTTTGTGCTTTCATTCTTTTGTTTTATTGTTTGTTCATTCATTCATTGTTCTTTCATTCTTTTGTTTTTATTTTTTCTACCTTTTAATTTCTTTTCTTTTTTGTTTACTTCATTTTTTTTCTTTCATGTATTTGTATTTGTTCCTTCTTTCATTCCATCTTGTTTTGATGATTTTTTTTGTTGTAATTCATCATTTTGGTTATTTAGTTTAATTTTTTTTGTTTGTTCTTTCTCTCTTTCCTATGCAGTTTTGTTTGTTTTTTCGTCTGTTCGTTCTTTCTCTAATGTCTCAGTGTTTGTTGTAGGAGCGGGAGAGACATCGGCAGCATGTGATGTTGATGAAGGCGGTGGAGGCCCGGAAGAAAGCTGAGGTGTGTTATACACCTCCTTTTATCCGTTCATCATTCTCTTTTACCCCTCCTTTCCATTCTCCATCTATTTGTCTCCCATTACTCACTCTTTCCTCTTATGCTCCGTCTCATCATCTCTCTTTCAATGTCTCTTTTCTCCTCTCATCATCCTTCCACTCAATCACATCGACTATGAATGTGTGGATCCGTCTCCATGATGGCACACAAGGTTTGTTATCTCTGCAAAAATGTTTCTGCAGGAGAAGGAGCGACTGAAACAGGAGAAACGAGATGAGAAACGATTGAACAAGGAGCGCAAACTGGAGATCAGGCGGCTTGAGCTGGAAATGGCCAAAGAGCTGAACAAACCCAATGAAGACATGTGTCTGTCGGACCTGAAGGTGAATCACACAGAAAATCCTTTTCTTTTTTTTGTGCACAAGCAAATTTAAACATTAAGAGGGTAATTTCTGCATTATTTGTGTCATTAAACTTTAAAGGGTTAGTTCACCCAAAAATGAAAATCATGTCATTAATGACTCTCCCTCATGTCGTCCCAAGCCCGTCAGACCTCCGTTCATCTTCAGAACACAGTTTAAGATATTTTAGATTTAGTCCGAGAGCTTTCTGTCCCTCCATTGGAAATGTATGTACGGTATACTGTCCTTGTCCAGAAAGGAAATAAAGACATCATCAAAGTAGTCCATGTGACATCAGTGGGTTAGTTAGAGTGTGTTGAAGCATCGAAAATACATTTTGGTCCAAAAATAACAAAAACTACGACTTTATTCAGCATTGTATTGTCTTCCGGTTCTGTTGTGGATCCGCGTTCAGTGACGCCGCTGACGTAAGACGCTGCTGACGTGTGTCTGGTGCGTCCGTGTGTTCGGGTTCAAATAAATATGGCTGGGCAAAAAAATGCAAGTCTTCCTCTGTGTGGAAATCTTAGACATGTTTGTGAAGATTGTTTTGTTTCCAGCGTGCGTCTCCCTCAGACTGTGAACGAAGCTCGGGCGCAGGTGGACATGAGGCCGAGGCATTAATGACATAATTTTCATTTTTGGGTGAACTAACCCTTTCAGTAATCAGATTTTTGGTTTTCCTGTAGTTGACAATCAAATAGCATCCACCTTGTGACATATAAACCACATAGATAGTCCTAGCAGCCATCCAGAGCAAGGCATACAATCAAAACAGATTCATAAAGCTATGCTTCAAAAGCAAGGGAAAAAAGATGAGTCTTGAGATGAATTATAAGTACTTAATCATTTTTGTCCATGTTCAGCCTCTGCCAGTGCTGTCACGGATCGCCGGTCTGGTGTTGCCGGGAGGATGTTTCTCAGACTGTCTAATGGTGATGCAGTTCCTGCGCTGTTTTGGAAAGGTCCTGGGGTTCGACCTCAGCGCTGACGTGCCTTCACTCGGCGTGCTGCAGGCAGGGCTGCTGAATGTGGGCGACAGCATGGGCTTCATCCAAGACCTGCTGGTGCGCATGCTGTCGGCTGCTGTGTGTGACCCAGGACTCCCTCCGGGACACAGGGTGAGAGGAGAGCTGCTATACTGTATGCTTGGATCTGTCTGGATTCCTGCTCTGATCACTGGGTATTGAATGAGTTCACATGTTTGCTGCACAATTGTTGTGTAATTTCAAGCATTTAAGCCTTCAGATCAAAAGATTTTTGAGATCATGAGAAACACAAATGTATTTTTATTTAATTATTTATGTATTTGTTTTATGTATTTTGTTATTTTTATTTACCTTTTACGCAAAAGGGTAAATAAATAAATAAATAAATATATATATATATATATATATATATATATATATATATATATATTAGGGGTGGAACCTCGGTTCAGACATCACGTAGAGCTGTGTTGAAAAATCGATTCACCAATTCTGAATCGATTTTCATATAAATTTCTAAAGATCGATCCGTAACTCAGAGGATCGATTTAATAATAGGCTTACATTTTCCCTGTGAACTTTAACTTGCTGCGACTGGGAGATCCCTATGCGCATTGAAAGGCTTTCACTCAGCGCGCACATTGTTACGACAACGGACTTTGAGTGAGTCATTAAACCGTTCATTCAACGAACACGTTCAGAAAAGCTGATTCATTAAAAGAGATAATGAAACAAGGTGTTAATTATTGTTAACTTTGTGTTCCACTTTTCAAGGCTCAGCTAAGCAGCAATGCGTCGCATGGGTAACGCTGAAAATGCTTCATTAAAGACCAATATGGAATTGATTCGATGCGCGACTCGCTGATTTTATTTCCCCGCGGCTTCCTCGCGCTGTGGGAAGCTGACCAGCGCTGCTGCTGACGCGCATTTCCGTGACGTGAACGTTAAAAGGATGATACGACAAATATTTCGCTTTACACGGCAACCTTTCCACGAATATCTTCAAAGACAGACGCAGGTAATCGCACGCGCTCTGCCGATCTCTCTCATTCACTGTCTGTGTGAAGCCGTAGGCTACAAATCACCATGATAAACAGTCTTGTTATCATTATGAATTTGTTCAACATTCAATACACATGCATGAAGTTCAAAACAAGAAGGGTATAGCCTTATAAAAAACCGTGAATATTGATGCGGTTACTTGCAATCCTCTGCGGTTGACTTGTCAGTGTGTGTGGTACTACAAGATTGCGGATATCGCGTCAGCCCTACTACTGCTGCTGATATACTGCGTCCTCTGTCGTCTACACCAGTGCAAGTTTGTGAAAGCAGTTGTATCAACACTCTGGAAGGGGGATTGTTCTTTACAACCATCCATACTCAGTTGAATGTCTATAATAATAGTATCAATATGTTGCATACAGTTCTTCAGGTAACAGCTGAAAAAAAATGCTTTTTTCAAAAACACTGATCTAAATCTCGAAGATCAGATCGGATCGAATCGAATCGAATGATGATAATCGATTCAAGATCTTGAGAATCGGAATCGAATCGATTCTTGAAATTTGAATCGAAACCCAGCCCTAACATCACGGTTCGGTACGATTTCGGTACAATGGAGGGAAAAGCAAAACAAATATGCAGAAGGGATTGTATTTTTTAAATAAGTTTTATTAATAAAGGTATAGAACCAGTTTATTTGTAGTGCACTGACAATAGTTTTATATAATTATTTCATTATTAAATTACTAAAAAGACAAAAAGACCTTGCGATATGTTTGGTAATTGTACCTGAATTAATTTTAAATTAATTTGCTATATTTCAGATCAATATATTTGTTTTCCTTCATTTTAATTAACATTATGAATTAACAATGTAACATTATTCTCATCTGAATTATAAATAATTGATTTCTGTATAAAATAATACTACCATTAAAAACACATTCGATTTTCTTTTTTAATCAATGTAGAATGTAAGATTAGCGCTCCGAGGACAAGAAATGAAAACCAATGCGATATGATGAATGTCCAAAAGATGGGACCCACAGACTGTTTTGAAATGGAGTTGGATAAGTGTGTGTGTGTGTGTGTGTGTGATTTTGGTTGGGTGACAGTTGTAGGTTACACTTTGACAAGAGTTTACAGTGTGACAAAAGCACAATGTTGTGTTTTATTGCGAGTGTACACAAATATAAGTAAACACTTTGCAGGTTTAATGATCTGTATGAACAAAATGACGGAGTATGTTTTTTATGTTTCCACTGTTCGATCGCGCCCCTCTCTCTCTCTCTCTCTCTCTCTCTCTCTCTCTCTCACACACACACACACACACAAGCATTCTTGACATCGCAGCCTGTTGATTATGCGGTCACACCAAACGCGAATAGAGCGTCAAATTCGCGTCTAGTTCGACGCTAGTCCAAAGCGAATAGGAGGCGCGTATAAAGCCAACGCTTGAAGTGAACGCGCGTTCAGAGCTAAACCGATGGTACAGATTATGTGTCCCTAAAGAACCCGCGTATCTAAAAGTAGTTCCGCATTACATTAATTAATTTGCACGCAAGTTTTATTTATTTTTATACCGTGTATTCTCCGTGTTAATTCGTGCACCGAACTGTGTTTCGGTTCCGTACCGTACCGTTTCGGTTCAATACGAATACATGTACCGTTCCACCCCTAATATATATATATATATATATATATATATATATACATACTGTATATTTATTAGTGTTGTCCACTAATTAATCACAGATTTTTCTGTAATTAATTGCGATTAATACATTTTTATATTGTAATAATTTCACATTTTATCTCCAAATTAATGTAATGTATTCAGTCAAGGGCAGTGAGTGATTTTCTCTTTTTCTTTTGTTCTTTGATTATACTTAATGACAGACGGCAGCAGGTTTATTAGGTTGCTGTCAATTTAAGACCTGACACCCATGTCGCGTGTGTGTGTGTCACACAGACAGATTCACAGACACACGCCAGCACTGCACTACATTCTCTTTTGTGTCTTGTTGCGCTTGAATGGTTTAAAAGCATTTGCATGAATAAGAGCGTGATCATATAATGTAATATAACACTAGCCAAAGGATGACATAAAAAACGGATGCCTCATTAATTGCGTTAAACATTTTTAATGCGTTAAACTGCAAATAAATAAAATAAATTGCATGCGTGAACACGTTCATTTTGACAGCCCTAATATATTTACTTACTTTAAAAAAAACAAGCAAAGCAGTAATTGATGGAAAATGGCCTGAAATTTAATTTTAGTTAGTTACTTAGTTTAGTTGAATGTTCACAGCACTTAAGCTCCACTATTGCATTTTTATTTTTATTAAATGTATATTTCCACGTCAAAGACAAATGGAGAACCATTTACTGTACCTTACACTTGGAACAAATAGCCTGATATATGTTTAGATATATAGAAATTATGTTAAATAACAATACTATTTATTTATTTATTTTAAAATCTCCTCAAGTTTACATGCATGTTAAAGTCTGTAGATTCTGTCTGGTTCTCTTGTATTCCTCACTCACAATCAGTTCCTGCTGCTCTTCTCTAAGCATGGTTTTCTTTGTGGCTTCGAGCGCAATATCTCCAATAAAGAGCAAGAATTCAGTTCAGCCCCTCAGCAGATTTCCTGTGCTAATCTCACATGCGTTCACAGTCTTAATAAAAAGCCTTTTGCTCCCCCTAAGAAACTCCTAAATTAACCGACTTCACCGTGCCTTTCAATTACCATGATAATTCAATTCCCTTTCAACACTATCTTGCGGCCTTTGTCACACCAAATTCCTCATTGTATCATTTTGTTCTTTTGTTTGGGTATTTTGAACATTTCAGGCAAAGACGGCTCTGGGAGACCATGTGACTAACATCGGCTTGAACCGGCACAATGTTTCTGAGGTGCTACAGATCTTTATGGAAGCTCACTGTGGACAGACTGAGCTTGCATCGCTGGCCGAGAGCTTGAAGACCAAAGCTTTCCAGGCACACACACCCTCTCAGAAAGCCACTATACTGGCCTTCCTGGTCAATGAGCTGTCCTGCAGCAAGACTGTGGTCAGGTGCGCTCATCTCACTTCATTAGCTCTGCATGCTTATGGCAGAACTGAAGTGTAAAACTAATTGGTGTAGAAACAATTTTTCCTCATAAATTGCTCATATTTTTCACAAATGATTACATGAATTGGCAAGTAACACTTTGAATTCAACATGAGATTTAGAAGTCGAAAGAACTTCAACCTTTCCCTTAATGTTTAATATGGTTATTTGTGCATGTAGGAAAAATTGTTTTTTTTTTTTTTTTTTACTTGAAATCATGTAAATATTTTCTAGCAGACCCAAAAAATAAATTATAAACTCATAACATGGGCACTTTAATATATACGTATAATTTTTTTTTTTTAAATCTTGTTTTAAATACAAACAAAAATGTAACAATTTGTCCATTTGTATTATTTTATGAAATTTTTCTTCCTGGTAAATGTCGATTTTTATGCACATTATTTATATGGTTTACTGGAAAATATTGAGTAAAAAAATGGTTATTAGAATATCAACCATTTTTTTGAATATCCTATATCATGATATACTACTATTACTGTGATGTCAAATTACAATGTAAGATTTTGTTCATACAGCCTAACTCTGTAGGTGCTTATAGTTATGTTGTGTTTAATGCATACAATTTATTTTCTTTGTCACAGTGAGATTGACAAAAACATTGACAACATGACCAACCTGCGTCGAGACAAATGGGTGATTGAGGGGAACCTGCGGAAGTAAGACACTTGTTTACGCCCATCACATAAACACACATATGTAAAACACACACTATGGATCGCTATTAGCTTTCACATAGTGGGCACTAGTCTTCATGTGGTTCATAATATATACAGTTCCCATTTTTTATGATTTTTATTCATAAAAACAGAATACTGCTGCAGCATTTTATTTATACAGAATAAAAACCTAACTCACCTGAAATTTCAGTGATATACTTTCAGGAAATGCAAACATAATGTGTTATAATGTGATTATTATGTTTTGGTTAGATTGCAATGCGTGCTTTATTTTGGCCGTTGTTGTACAGACTAAGGAGCATCTACGCTAAGAGGACGGGAAAGCGAGAAAGCAGTGTTGGAGGAGAGGAGGGTCAAGCCGCTGGTACGCCTGTGAACAGCCGTAAACGCAAGCGCAAAGGAGGGGAGAGTGATGATGATGATGAGGAAGATGATGACAGCGATGAACATGGAGAGGAGGATGAAGACGAAGATGACTTTGGTGTGAGGAAAGAGAAGAAAGCCGAGGCGTGTGAAGATGAGGTAGAGCGTGACTCTGAATGTATCATTGTGTAAAAGTCATCTGGCGTATTTACCTGTAGATCAAATGCATGAATTCAATAATTGTATAGCTTGAAATGCAATGTTAGTCACTTTAACATCTATGCATTTAGCAGATGCTTTTATCCAATGTAAATCCGTTTGATGTCAGAACTTCAGAATGAGTAATTTTTTTTCAGTTTAGTTTCAGTAAATATCCTTTTTTTCCACAGTAGTTTTGAGTTCTAAACGTTATACTATGTTTCCATAGGAAAAAAAAAAACCCTTTTTGACTCAAATGATCCTCATTGTCTTACACAACACATAGGCTAAGATATTTCCTCCAGTATTTCTGTTGTAATTAAAACAAAGCTTCTTGTTTTCGTTCTTTACTCTGTACTTAGTACTATGCTTGAGTAGTATGACTGCTCTCAGTGTTGGTTGATTTGTTACGATGTATTAAGAGCTGCTTTTTGCAGGATGAAGGTGATCAATCCACAAGCATTGAGGAGCTGGAGAAACAGATTGAGAAGCTCAGCAAGGTAAATGAACATCAGAAAGAGGATCCTAAGGCCCCGAAGTTCTTTCATTCTGTGCTTAGGGGTAAAAGTTGGGAAAATATGTTTAAAAAACAGGAGGAGTTAGGCTATATACTGTTAGTAAACACCCCGACACCACCCACACTGCTGAGAGCGGCGATTGGATCAGTATGTAAATGTGTGCTGTGCGCTTTCCGCTTAATAACAAAATAAACACAACAAAAATGACAATGGTGAGAAAACACTTAAAGGGATAGTTCACCCCAAAATGAAAACTCTGTCAGTAATGACTCACCCTCATGTTGTTCCCCGTAAGACTTTCGTTCATCTTCGGAACACAAATGAAGATATTTTTTATTAAATCTGAGAGCTGGATCACTCCTCCATAGGCTTCTAAGGGATCGAAACTTGCCGGCCCAAAAACTTTTTTTAAAGACATCGTTAAAATAGTCCGAGTGACTACAGTGGCTTAACCTTAAGTTTATCAAGCGACGAGAATACTTTTTGTGCGCAAAAAACAAACAAAAATAACGACTTTATTCAACTCTTCATTTCCTTCTCTGTGGGCCTCGAGTGAGTTCACGTAGTGTAACAGCGCACCGCTTCTGGGTTGTATGTCACACGTAGGCTCACTATTGGCCGACGCTGGTCATGTGTGTTAAGCGTGTGACGTACGACCAGAAGCGCTTCGCTGTTGGACTATTTTAACGATGTCTTTAACTTTTCTGGGCCGGCAAGTTTCAATCCCTTAGAAGCCTATGGAGGAGTGATCCAGCTCTCAGATTTAATCAGAAATATCTTAATTTGTGTTCCGAAGATGAACGAAAGTCTTACGGGGAACAACATGAGGGAGAGTAATTACTGACAGAGTTTTCATTTTGGGGTGAACTATCCCTTTAAGAAAGCATCTGATTATAGGGATGTGGATATGTTTGTACAAGCTCTGCAATTCGGCACTCCAGTCAAGACTGCTTAAAAGCAAGCAGCTTTACAGTATTAAGCATAACAGTGTCAGTGTCTCTTTCAATTGGAATTACAACCTCAATTTCTACTATAAAGCAGCTTTCCAGTGTGTTCATGTTTTTACTCGCGGACATCTGACCTTGACGAGTGAACAGAGAAATGAGGAGACGCATGTACCGATTACATCATCTCCATGGACCAATGGTAGTTCGAAGGCGGAAAGGTCGCTTTGGCAAGCTGTTTCGAACTCCATAAATTAACTTAACTTCTGTTTGGCCTGATTTTGTTGGCCTGACGTCGCACTAGTTCGTTCTTCGGTTATGTTTGAAGTTTATCAGGGCTTTTTCCCTACTTTATATTAATGGATGAATGTTAAAAACAGTTGTCTACTTTTTTGTAACTGTATATTATTACACCAACCTAACACATGAGACACTGCAACAAAAGGAACATGACAATGTTACAATTGTTTCACCCAACACATTATTCCATTTGTTCGATTTGTTTCACATAACGGTAACACTTTACAATAAGGTTCATTAGTTAACATAAACTGATAATGAACTGCACTTCTACAGCAGTTATTAATTTTTGTTAATGTTAATTTCAACATTTACTGATACATTATTAAAATCAAAGGTTGTTAGCATTAGTTAATGCACTGTAAACTAACATGAACAAACAATGAACAGCTGTATTTTTTCACATTAGACACTGCATTTGTTTCACCTAACACAAGACGCTGTAACAAATGTAATTTAAATGTTCATGAAGCATGGCAAATATAGAACAAAAAGGAAATATAGAACACAGTTATTAAGTAAAAGAAATCAAGACACCACAGGCAAAATCTCATTAAATTCATTAAAAACAAATGTCCTCTACAGAGGACAAAAATGAATAGCTGGTTCCCAGGAGGATAACATGCCTGTACTAAATGTAGTATACTAAATGTGCTAAAAGGACAGATGCACTTGCACCTTTCCAAACATAAAGCAAATATTTTCAGTAAAGAGAGAAAAAATATTGAATGAAATAGATACACCAGTCTTGAGGATTTGTACCTTGATTTCTTACAGCAACAGACTCAGATCCGTCGGAAGCTGTTCGAGGCCTCTCACTCCCTGCGCTCGGTGATGTTCGGTCAGGACCGGTACAGAAGACGGTTCTGGGTTCTGCCGCAGTGTGGCGGGATCTTTGTGGAGGCGCTGGAGAGTGGAGAGGGTGAGAGGATGAGATTATAATGTGAAGACTAAGGCATCTAAATCATCGGATCCCAACAGGGGGGTCGCGGCCCACAAGGGGGCCTCAGCGAGCTCTGTGGGGGGTCGCGTCATATTTTGAAAAGTTTTGAGCAATGAGCATTAAATAAAAGTCCTTTACATTTTTCTGTTCAAAATGTATATAATGAGCGAGTTCATCATGAATCCATCAATCCGTGTTTTTGTCTTATCCTGAACCACTATGGTACACCTATAATAAGTGTTTACATTGGGACTATTTTACACTGGTTCGGATCGCTGCCGCTGCGGAGTAGCCCAGTTCCTGCGTGACTCGTCATAGACGTATTCAGGGAGAAGTAGTTCTGGCTACAATGCTCTTCCGAAAGACGCATGATTCTGTTAATAAACGCAAGTTTATTATCGCTCGCTATAGCGCCAAAAGCGTAAAAAATAAAGCCTCACAAATAACATGCAAGTATTGAGGCCCCAGACAACAGTCATTTAGTAATAGCCTATATTCTTTCTTTTTTTTTTACCTCCACACCAGTGTGAATATTTTTTTAGTTTTTGCATTTCTAATAGGGCTAAGTTATAGACGAATCCGGATATGTCAAAACATTTGATAACTAAATAGAATTTTATGAAGTTTAGTGACAACATGTTTCAATGTTTACATTGGTAGGATACAGGATACATTGGACTGGTAGGATACAGTTTTTATTATTGCTTGACAAAGATTTCAAGATTTCAATTCCATTCTTGTAATTTGATTCCGATTTTGATTCAATATTGACTGATTTGGATACATGTTTATTTAAAATTTTATTTTTTTAAAATAATCTCACCTAATGCTGTAAACATAGAGGGCCCAATCTGCTGGTATTATTAAAGGTTTAAAATAACAAATTAAATTAAATATAATGCAGTTTTTGTTATAATATCTATTATTTAATGACATAAGTAATGAATCTAATAAATGTGTAATATAGTGCTCAGCAAAATCTCCTCCTCTAGCTATTTTTTCTATTCAATTAACATGCTATGGTCATTAATGGATAGCAATTAACATGCTATGGTCGATATTATGTATACTTTCTAGCTGTACCTTACCCTTGCCTTTTGCAATGTGAAAATGAGATAAATAATGGACACAAATGAAAAACATTAATTCGTTTATTTGATGTCATTCATTTATTTAATGTTGCCAAATGGACAGATCTTTTTATAGTTTCCTCGTTAGCTAACGTTAGCCTAGCTAGCTTGCCAAGCTATTTTCATAAATAATCTGTAAGATCGTTTGTACCTTCATCTGTGACTGGAGGCCACTGTCTAACATCATCAACCCAACAAGTCATTCTGCCTGGCTGTAGCTGTCATCGAGGGTGCGTTATCACGGAGGTTTGTTTGCATACCGGTAACAGCTCAGTAATGGCGTCGCCACAAGATGGCAGCCTACACAGAACGCTCGTCGGATTCGTGTATAGGCTTCTCCTTGGCTTACGTTTTTAAATTACAAAGGGCCTACTGATGTTTTTGTTATTGTATTTTCAATATTATAGGCTATTATTTGTGCATAAACATTTGGTTATAGTAAACATACTGTTTGTTTGAAAACAACATATTTTGTCATCCTTGCTGCAAGCTTACAAGAGCGATTATAGCATTAAATGTGAAGGGGGGCCCTAAAATATTTTCTTGGGAAAAAGGGGGTCTCAGACAAAAAAAGGTTGGGAACCACTGGTTTAAATGACTGATCTCTCAGTTACAAGCTTACAGGAAACACCCTGGAAAAGACCGAAAATGGGTGGAATAGTTCACACAATTTTTTTAATGAATGAATTAAATTAAATTTTACCATTTAATTTAATTAAGTTACCAATGTTCTATTTGAATGTATAGTAAAATGTAATTTATTCCCGTGATCAAAGCTGAATTTTCAGCATCACGACTCCAGTCTTCAGTGTCACATGATCCTTCAGAAATCATTATAATATGCAGATTTGCAGATGTTGAAAACAGTTGTGTGCAATTTTATTTTTCTGGATTCTTTGAATAGAAAGTTCAAAAGAAAAGCATTTATCTGAAATAGAAAGCTTTTTTTATCATTATAAATGTACTGTCACTTTTGATTACTTCAATGCATCCTTTCTGAATAAAAGTATTAATAACCCCCAAAAAATCTTACTGATCCAAAACTTTTGAACGGTATCGTATGTTACAAAAGCTTTCAATTTCAGATAATGCTTTTGAACTTTCTATTCATACACATACAGTACATACATACATACATACATACATACATACATGCATATAAGCAATATTATAAAATGCAAGGAATATATAAGCAATGTTTAAGCACTATATAAAAGATTTTATTATTTCCCTTTTTTTTCTGGAGGGAAGATCTTGACTTTTTTCTTTACAGTTTTTATTATTTTTCTTAATAAATATTATTTTATTGGAACTATCCATTGTATAAATGTACTGCTGCTGATATCTTGTGTTCCTTCAGGTCCAGTGGAGTTGCAGAGAGAGCGTGAGAGGTTGAAGAACGCTCACCTCGTCCAGGTCAAAGTGGAGCCGGCAGACGAGCCTGATGGGAAATACGGCTCCGCTGAGGTGAAACGTGAACTCCCGCAGGATCTAGATTCACTAAACCTCTTCCTACAGAAACCTGGCTCCTTCTCCAAGCTCAGCAAGCTGTTGGAAGTGGCCAAGATGTCCTCCGAAGTCTCTTGTCGCCAAAATGGCAGTCCAAAACAGAAGAATACATTAACCAGCAGCCCTGATCCCAATCACCCTTGTCTTCTCAACAACACCTACCTCACGAATGCCCAGCAGCAGATCCGGAACGACCAGCTCTACAAGGTCTTGACCGAGAGGAACGCTCATTGGTTCAGTCTTCTGCCACGCTCTCCGTGTGACGCCTCATCTCTGACTGAAGGTCCACATTCAGCGTCGTCATCTTCCTCACCACAAACGTCCAATGGCAGAGCCCGATCCCCGTTTGCCACCTGTCCGTCCAGCACTGCGGGAATTAATAACTTTTCATTAGCAGCACTGCGGGTATGATCCAGGGGACCAGGGATTCACAAACTCTTCTTTTTTTTTTTTTTTTTTTTCAGCCAAACTCACAGATTTTAAGTTAATATTTAGATCAAATATTAAGATAAAATAATATTTTTTTTAGTAAGTGTTTTGTTTAGATTTGTTTTATTTTTAAATTATTTATATATAGAGCTGCACATAGATTGGGCTTATAATAATCATAATAATAATAACATTGTTTTAACTATAAAACTATTTAACTATAAAAATTTGAATTATATTAGTGCGTAAATATATCACTGTTGTAAATAACAATTGTTAAAAATGTATTAATTAAAACAATTATTTTTAGTAATTATATTAGTTAAATCTTAAATTCTTCACTTTCAAGCATTCAAACCCTTAAGCTTTTATTTTGGCTTATTATTATTATTATATTGTTTCAACTAATTAAAATAAATAATATTATATAATTCATTATGTAAATAGATTACTGTTGTAAATGACAATTGTCATTATATTTGATCATTTTAATTTGATAATTTGATTTTGTTTTACACTGAAAGTTACAATACTAATATTTACGTCAATGCTATACAGTGCTAATATTTATAATACATAATTCCCTTTTAAACGTTCAAATCCTAAAAATTCCCAGTAAAACGTTGTAAACTTCTGTCCACATAAATGCTGGAAATTACGTTAATGTAAATAAAGTAATCCTAGCGCACATTGCAAACTCCCAAACTGCACATTAAGCTCACCGCACATACAGAGATGGAGTTGGTGAGAAGCAGCATTTACTGTGAACGAGGCGCTCTGATGCCCAAACACACACGTGTAACACACCGCAACAGACTATATACGTATTTAAATCACAGCCTTTGATTTAATAATCAAACTCAATTATTTGTGCAGCCAGATTTATTTATTACACGTTACTACATGTAAATTTACTTATACAGGTGAAATTATGGTATGATTATGGTTTACAGCTATGAAAACCTTTTCACAATATTCTAATTTTGACTTTGGGGTTTTCATAAGCTGTAAGCCATAATCATCAAAATTATAACAAATAAAGGCTTGAAATATCCCACTTTGCATGTAATGAGTCTATATAATATATTAGTTTCACCTTTTAAGTTGAATTACTGAAATGAACTTTTGCATGATATTGTAATTTTTCGAGTTTCACCTGTACTTGTGCTTACTGTAGTAATAACAGTAAATTTTGTGAACCAGCTGCAGTTCCCTCATGAAGCTATCGGGGTTAGCGGAGCCCTGGTAGGAAAACTGTTTGTTCTGCTCTTTTTGTGTTTGTGTTCTTTGACTATAACAGCTCTTCTGTGTTTGCAGATGAAGTCTGGTGTGCCCATAATAGATCTGCCGTTCTATGCTTGGTCCAATGGAAATCTGAGTCCAAATGTGACGTTCTCTGGGATTTCCATGGCCCAGATTCTCAGTGGCGTTCCCCCACTCTCAGAGGGCAATGCAAGCGTCAGTGTGAACACCAGTAAAAGCAATTCCCCTGAGTCTCCAGTGGAGAAACCTCTCTCCACACTCTCACCTGCTATCGAGGCGGCTAGAAATCAGGATTACCCATCACCTGAGCCTATTCCCGAAGGTGAGACTGGGACGATATCTTCAGTGTGTTATAAAGAGTTGTATTATTTATATATTTTATTCGTGTATGATTAACTTTTTTTGAATCCGTTGAAAGTCTCTGACTGAATCGATACAAAGTTCTGATTGAAGGTTCATTTACGTCATCACTCAAAAATCTACATTAGATGTGCAAAAGGTGGCATTTTTCGTATATTAAAGTATTTTAGTAAAAATATGTTGTATATATGAAAGACACTGTGTGTGTATGTGTATATATATATATATATATATATATAATAATATATATATATATATATATATATATATATATATATATAATTGTTATTTTTTTACACTACCATTTACATTTTTTGGCTCAGTAAGATTTTATAGTTTTTGAAAGAAGACTCTTTTTCTGAAATATTATTACAATTTAAATAACTGTTTCCTATTGTAATATATTGTAAAATGTAATTTATTCCTGTGATTTAAAGCTGAATTTTCAGCATCATTACTCCAGTCTTCAGTGTCACATGATCCTTCAGAAATTATTCTAATATTATGATTCGATACATTGCTTGTTATTATCAATTTTGAAAACTGTTTTTGTGGAAACCGTGATACATTTTTTTCATGCATTCTTTATTGAAAAGAAAGTTCAAAAGAACAGCGTTATTGGTAACCATATAAATGTCTAAAAGTATTCCAAGAAAAATTACTGACCCCAAACATTTGAAGGGTAGTGTATTATAAATTGATATATTAATATATATTAATATTTTTATACTTTTATTTTAACATTATTAGAATTCTTAAACATTTTAAATCTACTTTTTTAATTACAATAACTGTTTGATACTCTAATTGAAATAATCATAAGCCGTTGAAAAATGAAAAATATGTAGATTTATGTTTTTACATTTAGATTTATGTGCATGTGGCCCAGTAAACCTGTGTAAATGCATTTTTGTGTTGTAGAGATGTTGACTGGCTGGTGGAAGGTGACGGACATTGAGGAGTTACGATCCATAGAGAAAGCATGCCATTCCCGAGGGATCCGAGAGAAACAGCTCCAGAAACAACTGCAGAAACACATGGATTACATCGGCCAGGTCTGCAGCAGGAACAGAGATGGTTGGTGATGCTCATTGTGTCCCTTAAAGGCTGTTTGACATGCTTTGAGTGCAGCGCTCTGAGTTTGTGCTCTTTGTCTAGTTACAGTAATCGACGTCTCTGAGCTGGAGGAGAATCAGGTCTCGGAGGACACCGTCCAAAGCTGGTGTGTGGAAGAACAGGCCATGGACATGGACATTGGTGTCCTGCAACAGGTCGAGGAACTGGAACACAAAGTCACTTCAGCCAGTCTGCAGGTTAAGGTAGGACATCTTTATTTTAATGGACTTTTTGGCCATCTTTTCTTGTCTATGCATTAGGGATGCTCATATTGACCGTTTAACCGTTAACCAAAAGTACAAAAGGGACCATGCATATTCATGAACATTGTTGTATGATAATACACCATGTAAATATGCCGGAATTAGTAAAAAGATACTACTTTTCATCTGCAGTCCCTAGGCCGGTAACATAAAAAACGAACAAAAAGATAACCAACAGTCATACAGCATTCATTCACTATAACAACAATACACATGGATAAGAATATACTTTGATATTAGAAACAATGCATAAATACAAACAAAAAATACATGATAACAAAGACATTATACATTCACCACTACACTACATACTACAAAATGAAGCGAGCGAGCGAAAAGAAGTGCTGTGTGGGACCATTTCGACCGGAAGGGCGATGAAGTTACTTGCAAAATATGCTACGCGGTATTAAAATACAGCAGTATTTACAAGTACAATGCAATATCACTTGCGAAGCAAACATCCACAAGCAAATGAAAGTCGCTTCTAGCGAGACGTATTCCCGGGACATCTGTGCCATCGGATCACGTGTTTTCTGCCGTGGGTCGAACACATTAGGCTGCGCTCCAGACTAACCCCACATCATGTAGACATGTTAATTTTTTTTAATAAAAACTAGACAGTGTGTGGATTGAGGTAGGCCTGCTTTTTTTCATTTTAACGAAAAAACTTGCCGTTTTTTTCAAAGCTTCAATCGGATTCAGTGATTTCTTTTTGTCATCTTATTTTGTTAAAAAAAATATTTAGTGTAGGCCTATTTTATGTTTTTTATTTATATTATTTTATTCTTTTTTTGTCTGTTGTCACTGACACTGTCAAGTGAGTGAAAATTTTATGTGAATCCGGGTTCTGTTGTTGATCTGTTCTGCTGTTTGCACGTTAAAATAAACCCGTGAATTTTTTTTTTTGGTGTATTTTTAACGGGTCACAGGCACTCGTCAATTTTATTTTTATTTAATTCAATAGGCTATTATAATCTTATCAGTTAACGGTTAATGATAACGAGTGTCGGTTGTCGGTCGGGAATATTAACCGAAATGAGCATCCCTGCAATGCATATTATAAGAGGATTCACATTTTAACCCTATAAAGCCTACTGTATCATATTTGATATGCAAATTTTAACCTCTAAATGATCAACATGATCATAACTTTGCTGAACGCAAACAGTCTAGTACATGCCTTTTGTCGTCTGATTGATAGTGCATGCTTTTTTATCAGGTAAAATGCCTTTTAGTATAATTGTATTTGTATAATTGACTGATTTTTATAAAGTAAATGTAAGAATAACTTTAAATGGTCAGTGATATTTCAAGATGAACACTTATTAGACTGAAGCACCTTTGGTTGATTTTTAATTTTCTATTTAAAAAAGATCTTGTTTAAATGTATCAAATGTGATCTGATCCATCAGGCTTTTGAGGAATGTTTATTCTCTAAATCATCATTGCATTGCATTATATTTTATACAGAGTTTTGATCATAAAACTAGGCATTTAAATATAATTTCTTAAAGACATTTTTGGGAGATATAGAGTGACAACTGATATTCATATGCATTATATGTAAGTATCTGCTGTACTGTTATAAAGATTTCATTGATTTACATTAATACAATCAGAATTTCATCTTTTTGGCCATATAAATATAAGCAACTGCACCAAACTGCATTTTTTTAAATAATAAAATTGAGGTGTTTTTTAAACTAATATATTATAGAGTCATTACATGCAAAGTGAGAAATTTCACGGCTTTATTTGTTATAATTTTGATGATTATGGCTTACAGCTTATGAAAACCCCAAATTCAAAATTATAATATGGTTTTCATAGTTGTAAGCCATAATCATCAAAATTATAACAAATAAAGGCTTGAAATATCTCACTTTGCATGTAATGACTCTATTAGTTTCACCTTTTAAGTTGAATTACTGAAATGAATGAACTTTTGCACGATATTTTAATTTGAGTTTCACCTGTATGAGTCATAAAAACCTCAAATTTGATGCTCAACAAAAAAAAACACACACGCGTATTTTCGATTCTTTTTAATCTTCTTGTCTAAAGATTCAGTAATTAAAAAAAATCGATTTTTCGGAAAATTATGTCAGGCTTTACGGTGTTAACAACAATATCATATGTCAGCCTTTTCGGTGTTCTGAACTGCAGTAAATAAAAACAATATGCAAGCATTATGTTTGTTTCACAGGGCTGGATGCATCCAGTCCCACAGTCACAAAGTGAAGACCTGGTCTATTACGAGCACAAACCTGTCGTGGACAACTGCAAAGAAAGAAGCGACAAGTCCGACCGTGGCATCGTGCGTCACGTGAACAATCCTCTGGATATGGCAGTGACGCGTCTGGCAGAGCTGGAGAGGAACATTGAGCGAAGGTATCTGAAGAGCCCTTTAAGCAGCACCATTCAGATCAGACTGGATAACGTGGGCACGGTCTCAGTACCGGCCCCTGCGCCATCACCTGCTAGAGCTGATGGTGACGGGTAGGTCATCCAGATTCACGCCAGATTCGTATTTTCACTCGCTTCCTCTCTGGAGTCTGCCTCTCTTCATGCTTTACTTTGGCTGTGTGCATCTGTGGGTTTATGGCGGTGGCATCTGTTTTCCATTTACATAGCAACATGAAGCATGGGCATGAGGCGCTATCACAATAACCACAGCCTCATCATAACCCGTCGTCTGCTTTACACAAACACGTACTTCTTGAAAAGGCTTCCACAAAAAGGGTACTAAATACAGCCTTAAACTCTTAAAAAATAATAAGAAAATTGTAATAATTTAAGTATTTTAGTTTGTTAAGAATAATAATAATAGTTGTTAGTAATTATAATACATTATTTATTTTAACAGATGGTCAGTGAAAATAGTTGCTATTTTCTAGGTAAACTTTTTAAATTGAGACCTGTTGCTAAAACAAGCTAGCCTAAATTCGCTTAGTAGGGAAGCAAAATATTGGTTTGTAGTTACTGATCAACTTAGTATTTCCCATAAAATACAATACAAATAATATTATGTAAATAATTATACATAATTGTTATTAAATAAGTAATATTAAATAAAAGGGTTTGCTGACTGACTTCTAATAGTTCTCACAACAACAACAAAATCTGATGATTAATTTTAGCATAAAACAATCACTAAGTAGAGAATTGAGATCAAATGTCGGTTTGTAGTTACTGACAGTGTTATTGTTGTATCATTGAGTGTGTGTGTATAAATATATATATATATATATATATATATATGTTTTTATTAATATTTTGAATTAGTTTTATTCTTATATTTTCAGGTTCAATTTTAATTTTATTAATTTAGTATTTTTGTTGTGTTTTTATCCTGTTTTTTAAAAATGTGTCTATATAGTTTTTATTTCAGTTTTAGCTCCAACTATTTTAGTACATGAATTTTTTATTTTATTTTTGTACATTTTATTTTTACAAATGAAAATTAGAAATGTTGTCTCGGCAGTTAGCTGAAATACAATAAGTTTAAAGGTTTTTTTATATTTTATGTTATTTCAAGTTACGAAAATGTTTTTAATGGTTTTAGTTCACTATAATAAACCCTAGTTACCGATCAGCATACATGTTCTGTAAAATATAATCATATTTGATAATATTACATAAATAATTATATATAGATAATTATATAAATCTTATTATATAAAATAATAGGATTTACAGACTAAACTCCAATAGGTCTTATGACAAAAATCATTTGGAAAAAAAAACAAAATGTCCCATTACGGTTTTTTAAACAGTAACGGGACACCTAAATAAACCCTATTTGTGGAAAATGCCAAAACACTTCTGAATCTGAATGCTCATTCAGCTTGTGCACTGTGGTTATTATCAGCATGAATATGGGTTATTGATCAGTTCATGTTTTTTCTGAAAAACAGTCATATCCAGGCTCCAAAATTAACATACATTAAATCAGAATAAAAATTGCCATACTGATTTACTCGCCAGTTAGCTGGTAACTTTATTAGAAACTACATGGTTTAAATCATCACTGATGCAAAGACTGCTAAATAATTGCATTGGGTAAGGGCAAATTTTTTCATTTTATTATTTTAAATAAATAAAAACATACAAAATACAGTTTCATGGCCAATAAGAGATATGTATGAGCTGTAAATGCTGTCACAATTGGTAGAAGTGGCAAGAAGTTAATTTTGGACCCTGGTCATATTGTTTAAAGTGCCCCATTATGCTTTTTAGGATATTATCTTTAATGCAGTGTTTAATATAAGTTATTGTCTCCCAAAAGACAGAACTGAATCTGAACTGCTGAAACGAGTCATCAGTAATTCCAGTCTCACTTCCTGCAGGAACCTACGTAGGTTTGTGATCAATTTGCATAATGCCAGTCTATGGACTTCATTAGCTGCTGTTGCAAAACATCTACTTTAACCCTCAAACACTGTAGTTGCAGCTGAGACTGGAAGAGTGTGGTTTATAGGGCTGTCACTTTACGTTCGAAAATCGATTGCACAATCGATCGGACCAACCAACACAAGTATCGAAAACGAAAATAGGGAATCTATTTTAACGGCCCTTTTTTTTTTTTTTTTTACCAAAAATGTGTTTTAGGTGGACAGATCAATCCAGTACACAGAACATGTAGGATGTTGGAAAATAACAATGTCTTTTCTGTTAACCAAATGCTTTTTAATATTCGCCATTACTTCAATGCAAGTGAACAAGCGTGCCGTTATTTGTTGCTTAGTGATGTGTGTGTTCAAGTAAGCCAGAATTGCGCAGATTCTGCACAATACGCTGTATTTAATATATCATGAGGACTCACGAGTTGCGTATTTGCGCTAAATCCGCGCAGATTTGGCTTACACGAACTTCCACAGCAAAGAAAGTGAGAAGCCTAAACATAGAAACACGCCAGATCGGCTCGTGATTTGACAGCGTTACCCGCCAAAGTTAATTTTTACCCGCATTTGGCGGGTCGGAGGGTGTTAATTTCAATCCCTGAATGTTGCGCTCCTGTTTGTCATTGTGCTGAAACTTCACTGTGCGTCTCAAGCGCCCTCTTTACGCTCGTCCTAATGCCTATTAGGTGTCCGTGGATTTGCCTATATTTGGTGATGAAAATGGAAACGTCTTTAGACATGGAAAATCGATTTTACAATCGATTCAATGAACACTTACGTCTCAAAAATCGAACAGGATTTTTTCACAAAAGTGACAGCCCTAGTGGTTTATGTTGTCGACGTGTCGGGAAGACGCTGTTTTTTAGCGCTGCCAAAGCAAATCCACTTTGATGCACTTCAAAACGATGAGACTCGCGCTGGAATTGATACTAACAGTAACGATAGTCTCGTTTTTTTTTCTGTATCACTTACTGTGTATCAAGAGCTGAGGAAGAGCTGAAATTCAGATATGGTAATGGACGTTTGGTTTATGGCACGTGCTGTAAGCAGTCGACCAATCACAACAGTCTGGACCATCTGACCAATCAGAGCAGAGAAAGCTCTAGAAAAGGAGGAGTTAAGAGAGACCAAATCCTTTATCAAACGTTTCAGACTAATTCGAGAAATTAGGCGATGCTGCAATGTACTTTATGAGACCTTGTAGGAGACCTGCAAAGCAAAATTAGGAGCCTTTAAAGTAGCATAATGGGGGCACTTTAAAAATATATATTTTTCTGAGCAGTGTGTAGTACCGTAATCTCTCTCTGGCAGGGCTGAGGAAGATGTGGCTCCAGGAATGAGACAGTGGCGTAAAGCTCTCAGCGAGGTGCGCAGTGCGAGTCAGCTCTCTCTGTGTGTTCAGCAGCTGCAGAAGTCCATCGCCTGGGAGAGATCCATCATGAAAGTGGTGAGTGTGCTGAGATAGTGCTGCAGTTTGTGTAGCTTCCACTGTGCTTGAAAGGAATTGTTTAGGGGCTTTCGCACCGGAGGAACCTTTTCATAGTTCCTAGAACTATTGGCGGGAGTACACGGATTTTGGCGTGTTCGCACCGCAGGAACTAGGAACGATTTTAGCTCTAGGACTAAAATAATTAAATTAGCTCCTACTTCAGAGTCGGGTCTAATCCAGTACTATAGGAACTATCCGTGATGTAAGTGTACGCTGATTGGCCGAACGCACGCCAAACACTGGTACCTGCTATTTTTAAAAAGCTGTGTAAGGGACCGTTCGGTATTTATGGAAAGGGCCACCGGAGGAAAATAGGGGAGGGTCATGTCTTTTTATTCTTTGTTGAGGGGAGGGTCATCCAACTTTTTTTAGTCTAGGAGGAGGGTCGCCCAACTTTTGTATTCATGAAAACAGCAACATTTCAAAGTGGCTTGTTTGGTGCATATTTTTCCCATGTATTTTTCCTCGGCCCCCCATCGCTATCAGATGGGTCTGACCCAACAAAAATCCAGTTTGGTGCTGTTCGACAGTGCGCGCTCACTTCAGTACGCGCTCAGAAAAAGTGCATTAGAACAGAACGCCAATGAAATGTTTACCCGGCAAAGCTTTAAAGCATGAGCAAATAAAGAACTTTTGTAATTGCGAATATGTGCGATGTCCTGTGAGTGTAACTCTATCGCGGCATTAACATGTGATGTGAATGTACGTCGAGTTTTACAGTATTGGGACTGAGGCGCCAGAACTGCAGCTGATATAATGTGCGCTGCACGATACTACCATATTTTAGTTTCCATTCTACATTCCACAACAATGTTAGTGAGTAAATCTACTGAGATTGCCACCATAACAGTGGAGTGTGATGTGTTAGACGTAGGGCTACCACATTTTTAAATTACTATTAGTATTATTTGAAGTTAACAATACATAATAAAATACATAGACCTACACCAAAAAAACTAGTTGAGGATAAATTATTTAAAATTGGGCAATTCCAGCGTTATGGACGTGACATTTGCAGTCAAAACTTGAAATATAAATTCTCAGAGAAAATGCATTTAATACTGAAACGTTTATATATTCATACTCCCTTAAAGCTGCAGTCCGGCGTTTTTCCTCTTTGTCGCCATCTCTGTTTGAAATCTTTAATTGCAGTTATTCGCGGAATTATTAACTTTGCGTGAGTTGTACATCGGCATGACACAGCGCGGATGAACACTGTTTTGAGAAGACTGCGTGTCTGTCAGTCACCGCGACGGTGTGGATACTGACAAGTAGTCATAGTGCTATGAAATAAACGGTTTATGAACTAAATCCCTGTTATGCATAAACGTGTTTTACATAATATAACTAATATTTTTTGGGAAAAGAATCATTTTCACTTTACCGATCTGATTCAGATCCAATGCTTGACAATGGAGGAGGCGGGTTTGGTTTTCTTGGAGTAGAGGTGATTTGCTCCCTCTCATAGCTAGCACAACATAATTCATATTTACCATAATAGCAAAACGAAAAAAGCCACAACAAAGAAAACTCCGTAACTGTGTGAATTAAGCGAACAAGTGTGCTACTGTTACACGGTTGAACTATTGAAATGTCTTACCTGTCCAACAGAAAAAAAGCCGTTTCTGCGTCCGTTTTGAACCCCTTCAAATATCACGGAGTTCACGCCACCTTTCAAAAGCCCTGCCAATGTTAATCCTTGTTTTCGCGTGGGCCCGGTTGCAATCTCTTTTTTTCTCTACCCACTCCAAAGTCCGAATTCTCCTACGTTTTACCCATGGTTTTACCACGGGTGAATCTCCAGTTGTCACTGGTGGTTGTCGTTTGAATCTTTCTGGATCCGCCATGAGTTTAATTATTTGAAGAGCTGTGAGAAAAGGCTAAAAGCTTCCAACTCCAACATCCGCTCACGCAATATAGCCTACTTGCCGGGACTCCTTCTTTATGTGTACAGATGTGACGTTATGACGCAAAGACATGCTCGAATTTCCAGCGGAAATCCACCAGTACCACTGGAATTAAAATCATTATTACAAGCTGACCGTTTTGAATCGAGCAAAGGTAAGCAAATATTTTTGAACACTGGCTGGTTATGTTTTTTTTTATTATTATTATTTTGGATAATTTTTAACCCAAAAAAGTTACGGACAGCAGCTTTAATAAAGGAGTCCAGACATTAGAAAAATATCAGTCTACACATTTATACACATTTTATATTTAATATTAGGGAAATACACAAAATCTTTAACTTTTAGGTGGCAAAATATTTTTTTGTAATTCTATGAACTACGCTGCGCAAAACAAAAGTAATACTACCCACCGGATGAAGAAGGGTCGGCCTCCACATAACATAAAATATTCTTTTTATTTTATTTTTCGTGTTCGCATTTATGAGGGGAAAAAAAATGTTACGGACGTGACAGTTCTCTGTTACGGACATGACCGCTCTGAAAGTGACTTTAAAACTTTCACAGAGACCTCAAACAGAAAGCACAAAGCCTTTCTTTAAAGTGAATTTCGTTTTTTTTATTAGTTGTATCTTAATTTTAATCAATGTTTCATCAACCAATTGCCTGGATTTAATAAATAAGAAGTAAATATAGTAGAAAATAGATCATCATGACACGGAGGCGCCGGCGCGTGAACTGGACTCTCGTCTAATGAACCGAAACTCAGCGTATAGCCTAAGGTAAGCTACTTGCCTCACAGACCTGATAAATATATAGAAAGCTTGAAATGTCTACTTTTTAACAGAACAATTCAAAACGAAAGAAAACAGACTACAGACTGCTCTCTGCTTATGTAATACGTATGAAATGTGCATTTTTCTCTGGCGCGTTCACTGCGAAGATCGCTAGTCAGCATCGTCACCTTTATATTTGCAGCCAACACTGACAAAGACTTGTTTATTAATAAACAATTAAAATATCTCCTTGCTATATTTGACATATTCATAATCATTACTTTTGCCGGTTCTTTGTGGCAGCTTTTAGATACTTTATTGGCAGCGCCACCCTTACATTTTACATGAACGCGTCACCACTGCATCAGCACCGAAAACATGATTTTTTTTCAAATCAAAAATCGTGATACGAACCGAATTGTAGGTTTGGTCTATCGCTACAGCCCTAGCAAGATGAGAAACCAGGAGTTTAGTCGTTTGTCATGGTTGTAAAAAAAAAAAACAATGGCTATCTGAACATCTTTGCCAAGCGCAAACCAGTACAGAAGTAATCAATAAATTATCGGAGAGGGTCATGCCTTTTTTCACAATCATTTTGGAGGGTCATAGAAAAAATTATTGCTGGCGAAGGAAGGGTCAAGTCTTTTTTGACTACAGATCTCAAATCTCCTCCGGTGGCCCCTTAAATAAAAAACGAACAGTCCCTAAACATACAGATTATAGCCTATATATTTACTCCAGAAACGTACTCTATTAACATGTAAAACAGTGATAGATGGGCCTCTTAACTGTTACGCTGAGGAGAAAATCCAACGCAGCTTTGAGGGGACAAAGAGAAACATGATTATGTATTTCTGCTCAGCAACACTGGACATCAACCACACGACAAACGCTAATAACTTTTCATTACTGTCTACTTTCTATGTATAACAGTTCTATCTAATAACATATTAGACAGGACAGTTAGACAGATCGTAAACTAATGAACACGGAGAATGCGAGCGCTGTGTGGCTCTGGCTGGCGTTCTCAGCATCGTCAAAATAAAGGTCCGCCGCACCGTCAAAATAAAAGTCGGTAACACTTTATTTTACAGCGTCCTTGTTACATATGTTACATGTACTTAACATAGTAATAACAGTAAATTATGCATAATTACATGCAACTAACCCTCAACCAAATCCCAATCCTACCCTAACCCTATAGTAAGTACATGTAGTTACTTAATATTACTCGGTACTTAAACACATAATTACACTGTAACAATGACACCTTAAAATAAAGTGTAACCTAAAAGTCACAGGAAAACGTTCATAGGGGAGCCAATAGTTCTCGCGGAACCACCCTAGTGGCTATTTCCTAGAACTACCCGGTGCGAATGCCCTTATTATTAGACCGGTTTGGTGGGTTTACAGCTTGAGAGTGTGTTATACACACATAATAGCTCAAATCTATCTGGTGGTTCAGAGATCTTAGTTAGTTTAGTAGACTCAGGCACTTTGAGTGAAGTAATCCTGGATGTGTTTATCGCTCAGTACTGTCAGATCTGCCACAAGGGGGACAACGAGGAGCTCCTGCTGCTGTGTGATGGATGTGAAAAAGGCTGCCACACATACTGCCATAAACCCAAGATCACCACCATACCAGACGGAGACTGGTTCTGCCCGGCCTGCATATCCCAGGTGAAGATCATTAACACTGCGTTCGATGATACCATCTGTCCCTTCTGACCTTCTGTCTGGAAAGTTAATTTTCTTCCAAACTGGTATGCAGGGTATTTTTTGTAATTGAAAACATGGAATTTCTAAAGAATTTCTTTACACAAAATGTCACTACATAGTAACCAAAAACAACAATGAAAAGTAGACATGTGGCTTGTGTTTTTAAGCCTTTACCTGCCGTTCAATGCTGTCAAATGTGGCACAACACATTGATATGTCATTTTTATGTGTGAAATACACTGCCGTGCCAAAAAACACACAAAAAAATGTCACTGTTTGTATTTAAATAGGCAAATGCTTAAGAGTCTATGATTGGATCATTATTATCAGTTTCTAGAATGTTATATGTTTGGCAACAGTTCTTCTGACCCTTATTGATGGAGGGTGTAGCTTTTCATTTCTTAAACAACCATGTAGGAAGACACATCATGGCCATATTGCAGGATGACAATGTCAAGATTAATCCGGCTCAGAATGTGAAAGAATAGTTGCAAGGGTGCCAAATTTTTTGGTCAAGATCTTGTATTGTCAATGCAAGAGTCCAGCACTCTGTAAAGTCTCCTCCAGCACATCCCAAAGACTTTCAGTGAAGTTAAGATCTGAACTCAGAGGAGCCGATTCATGTGTGAAAATGACCATAATAATACATATGATTACAGTATGTTACAGTAAACATAAAATGTTTACAGAACAAATGTTTGTTTACTTTTTCCTTACAATTCCACTCATCCAATTCCAATTCCCAAGCACACATGCATTTCTGAATATACTTATACATGTATAAAAGCTCCCTAAATGCTGCAGAATGAACATCTTAACTGCAATAGTGAAGGGATCAGAGTCTCTGGCTTGTGTTTGGAGATTTTGTTTCCTCACTAAACCATGTTGGCTGTGTGTAGGCAAGCAGTCAGTCCCTGAAGACCAAGAAGCCCTTGAACCGTTCAAGCGGAGGCCTGAGGAAACCTGCTGAGGCCAAACGCCACAGGAAAACATCTGTAGCCGGAGACAACTCGGAGGAAGATTCAGGCAGCGCCAACAGCACTCCCAAAAAAGTGTCAAAGGAAACAAAAAAGAGAAGGACAGAGGAGAATCCTTCCCCAAACCCAGCAAAGCAAGAGAGTCCAGCGTGTGTGAAGAAACCCAAAACCGTCAGAGATGACAGTAGAGACTTGGCCATGTGCAGGTACAGTACCAGAGCCTGAAACCCTGCAGAAGTAGTTATATTTTGATCTGCATATGAATCAGATGTCATTGATTTGGTTATTAGGATCCTCTTGGCTGAGCTGGAAAGCCATCAGGACGCCGGGCCGTTTCTGACACCCGTCAACTCCAAATCTGTCCCGGGATACCGCAAGATCATCAAGAAGCCCATGGACTTCTCCACTATCAGAGACAAACTCATCAACGGCCAGTGGGTATCACTAGAATATTAACTAGTCATTTATATTAATTGAGGGAACATATTCAAACACACTCTGCATGGTATTAAACATGGTACTAAATGTTTCTGATGCTGAAATTACAATTAGTAGGGCTGGACAGTAGAAAAAAAAAAATTCTATATCTTTCACAATGTTTTCAGACTTTTGGTGCTATATTTATTGACAATAATAAAATATTTTATTTATTTATTTTCTTTTATTTCAAGTTTTTTTTCAATGGAACAAAACACTCATTATAGTCAAGTAGATTCAAACTATTTGGCAATAAACATAATTATTATTAGTATTAGTTTTTGTTTGTTCTTTTCATTTTATTATTATTTTTTCAGTGGAACCATCATTTTAACCAAACAGTCATTTATAGTCAAGTAGATTCAAACTATTTGACAATAATATTATTAATAAATTTTATTATATTAATCATTTCAGGGTTCGTACATATTCCTCTTTTGGAAAGTCTATCGTGAAGCAAATGGGAATGCAAAAAAAATTATGTTTGTTGTAGTTTCCGTTCACCACTATAGAAACTCACCCAACTATGACGACGTCCGCTTCTTAGAACCCCAGAAATGTGAAAAAAGTCCATATTTACCAGCAAAATTATTTGATTAAACATCCAGTGTGTGTTTTGTATTTACATTTGACTTTTCTTATCGCAGGTACTTGAACCTTGAGACTTTTATTATTGATGTGAACCTGGTGTTTGATAACTGTGAGAAGTTCAACGAGGATAATTCTGACATTGGACGGGCGGGACACACGATGAGAAGGTTTTTCCAGAGGAGATGGACCGAGCTGTTGAGGCAGAACTCCCTGAAACCGGGTCTGGACACATGAGACCTGCTTCTGCGGCTCATTTCAGATGTTGAAATGAGTCACTCGGACCAGCATTAGACACCGAATCACCTCATTCACATTGACCTTTGGTTTGTTGGAGGACACGCTTAAATCAAGTACAGGGACAACTGAGAGCAAAAGAACTTTTCTTTCAGCGCTTCGAAAATATCCTTCACCTGTAAATATATTTGGGGATTTTTTTTTTTTTTTTTTTTTTTTTAATAAACATTAATATTATAGTGAATGTACTGTATTTAATTATTTATGACTTAAAAAGGTCTTCACTTTCTAAGAAAAGGCAAAAAAGAAAGAAACTGCTTCAATGGATGTTTTTCATGATCAAATATTGAAAAAAAAAACCCGCTAAAATAAGGAAAAAAAATAATGTTTACATAAATCTGAGCTCCTAGGGTGTCAGAAGATCAATTCTAATTACATTATAAAAATGCATTCATGTATGTTTTGAATCACAAAGTCCAAAACGCATATATAGACTATTAATGTTTAATAATGGTTCTTAATATTGTATTCTGTGCGCACAAGACTCCAGGCATCCAGTATTGTTTATGCCTTTTAAATAGTTGTATCTTTTCATATGTTTTAATACGGCAAATCCAGTGTATTGACAATTCTGTGCAGCACATCGGCCGGCCGGGGCACTTTCTGAAAACAGCAGTGCCTTTCAAAACCCACCGTTTTTGTCTTTTAAAACTCCTCAAACCTCAGTCTGAATTCCACAAGTGTTCATCCAGTGCTTGCTATGGTTATCATCACGATTGCTTATATACCATACAATAAAACGGGTGACAAATCCCACCTAAAACATATCAGATATGGTCTTTTCTGACTAGGAATAGAAAGCAACCGCATAGCAACACCATTGCATTGTGGTAGCAATTTTTGCATGTGCAAAAATATGCAGCTGCAATAAAAATAAAAAATAAACTAGTTTACATTATATTTATTCTGAGGTATTTCTCTCAGTATGCCTCAATCAGACACGGCGTCTCCACGATAGATAGCTGCAGTGTTTTTAATGTAACTAAAGTCAGAATACTTGAATTATCTTGTGTAAAGATATTGCAATGAAGGTGTAGCGTTGTGTTTTGTAGGAGTTTTATTTTTCTCTAGTTTGTGTTGAATACTTAATAAAATGTTTTCAAGCAACCTGGTTGTGTTTATACTGTATACTGTTCATGCTGCATTTTAAGCATGACATGATCTTAAGATTAGTAACTGTTTGCATCACGAATTGATTCTATAGTTATGTGCTTTTGAAAATATGTGCGCAGGTTTGTAATTCCATACAACCCTAAACAAACTACTTGTTTTGCCTATCAATTTTGATACAGAATTTTGTTTTATTTTATCACTTCGGGGTACGCGAGCCGGATTTTCAACAACGCTTTATCTGTAGAGTGGGAAAGGGATCATCCATAGGGAGAGGATAGTTCAGCACTGCATTGTCATCGGGTCCAGGCAAAGCTCCCTCGTCAGATCTGGATACGGCCAGGCTGCGGGAAAACCTCGGGATAAACAAAGAGACTAATATTAGCGTAGATGCCATTCTTCTTATGATGTAACGAGTATATAAAGATTTAAGGGAAGTGTTCCCAGTTCCGGCTGACCTAATCTATGCAGCCTAACATTGAATTATAGAAGTCTATAATGTATTATGTGTATGCTAGGTCAAAGAGATGTGTTTTTCGTCTAGCTTTGAACTAACTTTGAATGTTGTGAGTCATTCCTGTTCTACAGAACATTTTGAACATTATTATGCATGTGTTGTAATTTAAGGATGTTAGGATTTGTCAGACTTGCAGGAATATGCTTTGAACACTTTCACTCTAGCCTGATTATTAACACAAACGGGATCATAAAGGGCCGTAACTAGATTGGGTATTTGAGTTAGTGTACATGATGAGGTCGATGTGAAGTTCATTGTTATATTTTTAACCATTTGTGTAGTTTGGCCACAACATTCACATCACAAATAAATCAAAGCTATTGATAATGCTTACGGATGTTTGTGCTGGAAAAGGATCATTTGTTAAAATGAAAGATTACCATGATGGAAAGTGATATTGAGGCCATATGCTGAGGATTATAGATTAAATAGTCTTCGTTTAACTAGTGGCTGTTCACTAAAACTATTTGAAGCAAAACCATCAATAATAATGATTTACTCACAGAGCTCAAATGCTTAAGATATACATTCACACCACACGTCCAATTTTCTTCTCAAATCTGATATTTTAGGCAAGATCTTTGGCATATTCGACTGCTACACATGCATGAAATTATTTGCAGTCTGAACATTAACATATAGTATATAATATATATATATATATATAGCTGATTTTCATGAATGCAAAACATACAGAGGTCCATACAAATATTTGATTAAAGAATGAGAGTTATTGTTTATTTAGTCTAACCAACAGTCTGTGCTGTTTAATGTGTGTAACCTGTAGATATACTAAAGTCAGTGAGGGAACGGTCCTGGCCTGCTGTTTCTCCCCGGCGCACAGATGTTCGGCTCCAGTCTGGGAGAACTTCACATCTGGACACACACTCTGGGTTCTTTACACACAAACACACGCACACACACACAGAGAGAGAGAAAAGCACGTGATCTAGGAGTCAACTTCTGCCCTCAGATGAGCATCGTAAAACACAACCCATATAAACTCTCTCCCTGCTGTAGATTAGTAGTATTACGACTCCCTCTGCTGGGGAGAGATGGGGTTTTCCGTGGAACAAACTATTTTACTTGATTAAGCCACCCCTAGACACGTGTGTGTGTGTGTGTGTGTGTGTGTGTGTCAGTGTTGGGAATAACGGCGTTACTAGCGGCGTTATCTTTCTCAGTAACGAGTAATCAAACGAATTACTGTTTCCCCCGTTACAACGCCGTTACCGTTACTTACAATAAAATGCGGCGTTACTATTGAGCGTGAGGAGTCACGTGCCGATTTGGGCGGGGTCTGAGCCGGTCGGCCATGATGGTAGGAGACGCTATCGGTTGCCAGGGGCAACGCCTTCAGAACTTCACAGAGGCGCGACTAAACATTCCAGAAATAACGAAAGAGAGACAGCGCAGCTTAGTATTTGTTTACATTTTTCATTTTAGCGATACGCCGCAGTTTCTTTGGAAGATATGGAGAAGGAGGAAGAGAAATGAAAGGGGTTCTATCGGGAGAGACTAAATAACAATGCTAGCCAGCTTTATTTAGAAAAACTGCTTGTCAATAAACTGACAGCAGCAACAGCGAGCAAAGCATGATTTCAAAAGGAACACATTTCAGCACAGTTCGCCTTTTATTTAACACAAACGAACGAAATTAATTCTCTGTTATTCAACTAGAGTTGTTTAATTTGTTATAGATATATCTGTACCGCGAAAGGTTTTAAAAATACACTTTTTTTAATGACGTACGTCTCGCAGTGACGGGAATGTCCGATCTGTCCGCTTAATGTTGCACGGCAGGTGAAAATGCACGTATCTGATTCATATCAGATTTATTTCCACATATGAATGAGGCCTGAAACATCAAGTATGACTGAACTCTCACAGTTTAACGTTACAGGTTTGGGGGTTTCTAAGTCTTGCACCCAGCCGTAGCAGAATTGTTCATAAGCTTCTAATGACTTAAAGCTTCTGAACTCTTGCATTGTAATTAGGGTTGCCACCTGTCCCGGTTTTACCGGGATTGTCCTTCTTTTTAATCACCTGTCCCGGGAAATTTATGCATTCTCCCGGGACACTGAATGTCCCGGTTTTCGAAAGGCTACGTGAATATGTATGTTCAAACTGTAGCGCGCACGACAGGGAGGGAGAGAGCGAGAGGCCTTGCGTGTGTGTGCTATGTGTGTCTCAAAAAGCGCATGTAAGAAGCGCATGTAATCGCCTTCCCCCGTTGGGCGGGTCATCGATATGTAAAGAGGCGAATGTAAGATCCCACCGTTGGGCGGGTCATCGATATGTAAAGAGGCGAATGTAAGAACCCCCCCCCCCCCCCCCCCCCCCCGTTGGGCGGGTCAACGATATGTCCCGGTTTTTTATCAGACATAGGTGGCAACCCTAATTGTAATGTGTAGGCAGTAACTAACGTTAGGCACTGATTCCATAAACCAGCTAATTGACTGTGTCAGGGTATGTGAAAGGTGGTAGTGCTTTGGGTCTTTCGTCCATTCTGTAGCAGGTCGTACGGGTCCATGTTGTTGATGTCAAGTAGTTTCTCTAAATAACGCTGCTTGGTGTTGTTGTCTCTCCCGATAGAGCCCCTTTCCTTTTGCTTCCCCCTTCTTCATTTATTCCCAAGAAACTGTGCCTTATCGCAAAAATGCAAACAAATATCAAGCTGCTCTCTTTCTCTGTCGCTATTTCTCTCGGTCTCGCGGTCGAAGTAACCACGACAACGGATAGCGTATCCTTCCAAGATGGCGCATCCTTCCCACAATGCAACGCGGAGTGATACGCGTGACGTCACATTCTCATTCTCAATAGCCTAATTGAGCTCACTGGAGTGGTTTTCATCCGAGTAGGCTCTCCCTCCGCCATAGGACCTGCAAAGTTTTTTCTCTGGTGTGTGTGTGTGTGTTTATGAGGCGCCGGACTGGACAAAAGCGAAGCGAACGCGCTCGACTGCGCGAGAGAGACCGAGGGTGTCCGAGGCGAGCATTATATTATATAGTTTGTTTATAAATAAATTACAAATTTCAGCATTAGAGTATTCTCTGTAGCCTATTGGTATCATCTGCAACGTTTTAATTAATTTACATGGTTATACAAATAAAATCTAAAAAAATAACCTTCAGTGAACGTTCTGGGAGCACTTCTTGTTAAACTGTTAATCATTTTAATTTGCACTACAACGGGTGTATGTGTATATTTTTTTTGATCAATTATTCATTTTTGGTACATTTCTTAAGAAGATTAATTTATTTTTAGGTGTTCAAGCACGAAGTGCTGAAAACCTATTGTAATTGCTATTTGAAAAAAAAAACAAAAAAAACCTAAAACGCATTGTGCAGCCCAAACCGTAAGGCCTAGAGACTTGAAACCTGGCCAGGTGGTAGGACCTCAGTTTGGGGAGAACCTATCAGAGTATGATCCCGATTGGCCCATAGGTGGCACTACAGCAACCAAAAGTACCAAATTGCTCATAACTCCTAGACTGTTTGACTTAGAATCAAGCTTTTTACACCACTGTGATCCATGGCTCAAGGCGGTCAACATGTATATGTATCTAAAATCGATTTAGGCCAGAAAAAAATTCTGCTATGTCCAATTTTGTCCAAAACCTACTTTTGCGAACTAGTCCCTGGTTTTTCGCCCGATCGGAACCAGACCAGTCTAGGACAATTCTCTGGACTCTCTAGATCAATAATTATCAAAAAAAGTTGAACTTTGCCCTTTGGTTCACTGTAACAGGATCATTTATAAAAAGGGGTGTGTCAAAACACACTCAAAAGCCTATAAATCATAAATAAAAACTCAGAACTTCACAAAAATTGATGAGCACATGTGTCATAACATGTTGAAGAAGCATGCAAAGTTTTATGGAGATTGAACAATAGGTGGCGCTATAACTGTTGAAAAGCTTTAAAACCATGTATTTCCTATGGTAAATTGCTTGTATTGGCTGTAAATGGTGTTTTCCATCTATTATGTCAGTGGCTAAATGTATGCTAAATAAAACTTAATGTCTTTTGATGCTTTTGTGATTAAAGGCCTGAAAAATCACAATAAAATACTGTATATCATGACAAATCATGCTAAAAATAGTCTATTCCATCTATGATGGAAATGTTTAAATGCTTGTTACATAAAACTTAATGTCTTTTGATGCTTATACGCTTAACTGCCTTAACTGCTTGAACACCGCTAAATGCTGCTAGCAGCTTTAATTAGACTTATTTTTTGGCCAGTTGTGCTCTGTGCAATATTAAAAGTTCTAAACCATCTATTATGTTTTATTGTTATACTATAATAATGCTAATATTTAAAATAATATAGGCTATTGAATTTAATAGGTGTCTCTCACATTGTCCCACAGCAACATTACAATAGTGTAGATTAGTGTATAATGTTTTATAATACTTTATTCTATGGTGTCCATTTCATTAATTTAACATTGTGTAATATTGGGGGCATCCAAGTTATTTGACATAGGCCTTTAAAAAAAGTAACGCAATAGTTACTTTCCCTGGTAATTCGTTACTTTTATAATGATTTAACTAACTCAGTTACTATTTGTGAGAAGTAACTAGTAACTATAACTAATTACTTTTTTTAAGTAACATGCCCAACACTGTGTGTGTGTGTGTGTGTGTTTTCAGATGGCCAGACAATCCACTTTGGATCGGCCTCTGGTGGGCAGGGTGACCAACTGAGAATATGGATTATTTCCCAGCTGCAACTCACGTCAGAGACAATGAATACCGTAAAACTTCAAATAGTAGCCCGGGCTTTTATTTTCCCAAACCGTCGAATTGCACCGGCTTGTATTTGAGACAGGCGTCTATATGAGTCAGGCCTTTATAATTTAGTGTTGAGATGTTGGTCATTGAGTGTATGTCTCTAATCTATAAAAATCTCCAAATGCTCCACGTTAAACTGCGGTCTTCCAACCTTTTACTGTCGCGTCGTCAATTGATTTTGATTAATATGCGCGAGGGAGAGAGAGCAAGACAGCGCTCGTGTTGTTTGAAGATGTGAGAGTGCGCGCGCGCGGCCGGGGCGCTCTCTCTCTCTCTCTCTCTCTCTCTCTCTCTCTCTCTCTCTCTCTCTGCTCGTAACGCGCCCTGTCAAGCGCAGCAGTCATTCTATTCTACATCACTCATCGATCAAAAAAAGCTTTGGAGGGACAAAAAATTGCTTTGGCGGCCGCGAAAAAGCGGACGATCTGACGGTTTTAGAGGATTAAATACAACCCGAAACTAAAAAACAGACCCGGCCTCTATTTGAGACCGGCCTTTATTTACCCAAACCTGCAGCCACACCAGGCGTGTAAAAGAGACAGGCGTCTATTTGGGACTCGGCTATTATTTGAAGTTTTACGGTAGTCGTTTTTTTTTGCGCACACAAAAAGTATTCTCGTCGCTTGATAAACTTAAGGTTGAGCCACTGTAGTGACTTGGACTATTTTAAACATTGTCTTTACTAACTTTCTTGGCCGGCAAGTTTCAATAACATACAGTAGAAGCCTATGGAGGAGTGATCCAGCTCTCAGATTTAATCAAAAATATCTTAACTTGTGTTCTGAAGGTGAACGAAAGGCTTACGGGGTTGGAACAACATGAGGGAGAGTCAATACTGACAGAGTTTTTGGGTGAACTATCCCTTTAAGGGGGCAAATATAAGGTGTGATGCAGAGAGGAGGAACGCAGATGGATGTTAAAAGCAACACACACACCAGAGCAGAAAGTAATATACAGAGCTCACTTGCAAAGTTAGGTTAACGATACAAACAAAGAGGCATTCAAGCAAATGGCATATCAATAACAAGACTGTATTGTTATATTCTGAATATAACTGAAAAGTTATATTCAGAGAAAAAAAGTGTTTTTAAGAGGTTTTTGAAGGAGAGAGTGGATGCTTGATGGATGTCATAATGTATGTATGTATAATATAAATACGTATGTATAATGAAATAGGGTGAATACTGGTAAAGTGGGACAATGGGTAAAGTGGGACAGTTAAGCTTAATCATTTCTATCTTTACATGGATATGTTTTATTACTAAAAATCAACACTGAGCTCATCATTAGCAAGTATGTGATATATATATATATATATAAAAAAAGATTATGTGGCTATGACATCACTTCTGGGGTGTGGCACATCATATTTAACAACCTCACAGTGAACCGTGATGGTAAGTAAAATGACATGGCATTCTGAGGTAAATAATGTTAAGGTTAAGGTTAAAAAACCTTAGGTTAAAATGTTAAGGTTAAAAAACTCATGGATCATTTGTAATTGTTATATATTTTGTTATTGGATGTAATGGAGAATCAGAATTTTTTAAAAATCACATACATATTCATCTTCTTGGGGTTGTTTTATGCGATTTTGACACTGTCCCAGTTTGCTAATAATAGCATATTGTTAAACTGGGACAGGGTATTACTGGCAAACTGGGACAGCCATTCAAGTCATTCTAATGGAGGAATTGAGTTCCCTTTTTATATGTCCCTTATAGATTTAGTTAGTTAGCTAGATATTTCAACAAAGACTGACTTAAACTACTTATATTGAGCTTGCTTGCGATGCTAATGCAGGCACAGTCCAGACTGCCCAAACTGGCTTCAGGGGGACTGGGATGTACCCAGTAAATCCCATGGCTCATACACATTGGGGTGTATAGCCAGTCTGACCATCGAAAGGCCACTGGACCAAGGAAGCGCACAGGAACATGAAAATCTGGACTGGTTATTTAAAATTAAATTTGTATGAAATAAATTAAACCCATTATAAAATGTTTTGGGCAGGCGAGGGAGGGTGTGGGTTGAATCTGCTGTACCTGCACCCCTTCTTAAAAAAAGTGATGTTTATATTATTGTTGCTGTTGTTTATATTGTTGTTTATATTGTTATTGTGTATTTCATTTATAAGGCCTACACTTAAATAACAATGGAATGTGTTTTAAGTGTCCCATGCAGTTTGCCAATAAAGGTGTCCCAGTTTGACAGTAGTGTAAGGCCTGCTAAATCGATCCAATGGGGGTACTCGATTACAGGTGAAGGTTTCACGCGTGTTCCGTCTTTCCCATGGCAAAGTGATTTTCAATTAAATGCAATACATTTTATCTTATGTATTAACTCGTTTCATCTGACTCCATAAAATGAAAAAGGTTTAACAATGATATCTGTGCATCATTAAATATATGTTAATGTTTGACTATTACTTTTAACTCCAATGAAAATAAAGTCAAAGTCTGTTAGAATAATCAAATATAACAATTTATTATGTCAGGTAAAAGTATTATGCCAATTTCATAATCAGTTCAAAGACCATCAATACAAAACATCAAATGCTCTGATAAGAGAAATAGATGCAAACCCAACATTTAAGAAATAGGCTACATGAGCTTAACCTCATGGGCTATCTGAAATACAGAAAGAGCCCTGATCTTCCAGTTGCATTTCCTTATATACCATGACCTCATTTCATATGTAAGTTCCAGTGGAAATTTACTGGTAGGTAACCATTTGCTTAGTTGTAATTTGCATTCAAACAAAAGGCCAGAAGGTGTTAACTCCAAGACAAACCCTTCTGTGTGAAGGATATTTCTATATTCTTAATAACCTTATTACCTTTTGTTTTACTTCTTTTGGAATGAGACACTCGTACCAGCCACCCTGAGACCTTTAAAATGATACTAAACACAATCCTTAATGATAATCATTCACATTAAAACCATACATATATTCTTATGTGAGTTTCGGGTGATCTGCAAGAGTGGGGGGAAGCTGTGTGTGTGTGTGTGTGTGCGTGTGTGTGAGAGAGTTGTTCACATGTTAATTTGCAAGCAAGGTCCTTTGTCTTCGGAGACCAGTGGTCAGATAATTTCTCTTTAACCAGTTTTCTTCAGTCTTACAGTAGCACCTTGAAAAATGTGGTTTGGGGTCATTGTGTGTTTGAGGAAGAGTCATCTATCCTGTGTTTAATGTTTCTTTCTTTTCTATTGTGTATAGTATAGTAGAGCTCTTAAGCTATTTAGAATAGTATCATATGAGCTGCTAAGACATTTGGATCATTATTAAAAAGTATGCAGAATATAAATGATCAGAAAGTGTCCCACTTTACCAGTATTCACCATACATAATCAGTATGGATATAATGAAATACGCTAAAAGCCCTGATGGCTCCCATGGTTACCAAACTATTGAAACTGACTGAATATGGCACAGCCCCAATAAAAATATAAAAAATATCAATATTTAAAAATATTAATAAATAAAAAAATACAAATATATTAATAAAAAAAATATAATTCAAATTTAAGTAGCCTAAATAAATACGATTTAAAAAATGTGTTTAAAATAAGTAACTAAATTATTAAATAATTAAAAATAGATTCAAATAAGTAAATGCAAAAATTAAATGGTCATTGAGATAAATGTAAATACTAACAGATAAAACAAATGATATATACATTTCATGGACTTTTCGAGTTTTACTTCCCAAAAGTTCTGTAAATTTAGATACATTGGATAAATCAATAGTATAAACTAGCAGTTTAAAAAAATAACAACAGATATTTGCTCTCTTGTATGAGCAGATAATGAGATGTTTTCAATCTGTGATGTTAATAGTTGCAGCGTTTATATAAGATACATTTCACCAGCCGCCGCTGAAATTTGCTGTGTCGTGTTATTAATGTTCAGACTGCAAATAATTTCATGCATGCGTAGCAGTCGAATATGCCAAAGATCTTGCCTAAAATATCAGATTTGAGAAGAAAATTGGAAGTTTGGTGTGAATGTATAGCTTATAGTGAGTAAATCATTATCATTGATCGTTTTGCTCCTAATAGTTTTAGTGAACAGCCACTAGTTAAATGAAGACTATTTAATCTCTAATCCTCAGCACAGGCGCCGGTGTCGGCTTTGTCTGTCTGTCACCGTGGCAACCGTCTCGGCTGACTGTGTCACTGCCTGCTGGGACGCTTCACACACACTTTTGTTTTACACACACATGCAGATAAGCAGCAGTCAATCACAGGGGTTGCTGGGATATTGCGTCTAGTCGTCTTGCAGGAAATTGGCGTATATGTGGAAGCAGAATATGCATGATGTTTATATTCTGACAGGCGTTATCAGTGACTCCAGCTCGCTTGTGTTTTACACTTCTTTATATTGCCTGTCTGGGAGATTGATTTCATTTAGTTAATCTGAAGTGAATTCTGAACTAAAGTAATTGGTATAGCCAAGCGTCGTGTTGTTGCTGCGTCCATCTGTGGTCTCAGTGTGTTATAGTTAACTAAAACGATTCAAAATATTAATAAAAACTGTAATAGTATCTCAATTATGCTCAAATATCACTGTAGACGACAACAGTCTTCATTGCTTACACAAACATACAAGGGCGTAGGTTTAGGGGGGGACGCTACTAGGTACTAGTCCCAATCAATATTTTGAGATGACAAATTTGTCCCCACCAATATTTAGCAAGCTCCTTTGAACTGCTATTTTGATATTTGCGCTGCATTTGGATCTTTGCGCTGCTATTTGGATCGATTCCAACGGCCAGGACGACGACAGTACAAGATACGCCGTAATTTGATTGGCGGCGGGGTATCTGACAGGCAGGCTACACGCGCGGGCCGGGACTACTTTTTGTGCTTGCGCTCATTGGCAGCGATCGGGTGGTGTGTGTGTGCGCGTGACGACGCCGACGGTAAGTTACCAGGGCTGTCTCTCTGCCTGCCATATACAAAGGCCAGAGTAAAACATTTTAATATTCCGGTTTTTTTTGCCCCTTTTTGTACTTTGTAGATCAGCTATGTCACCCAAAAAGAAGAAAGGGGACATACGAAGCTTTTTCATAAAGCAGAGTGTAAGTAGGCAAAACTAACTAGCCACACAAATGACTAGCAGTAGTAGTGACTGACCAGGCTTTCAAATGCAGATTCTACTGTGGAAAATAGTATTAACTGATCCTGGTTACCCAGGATATTGTTACAGTTAAACCTAGCTTCTGCAATCTTTCAAGGTTAGGATCATTAATTAGGGGTGTGCAGCACGGATAGACTCATAGAAGTCGCGCTATCATGATAGAATGCTACGTTAGCAAGTCACTGAATGTTAATTAGCCTAAATTAACTTAGAATCTTGCAGTCATAAACAGTGGATCATCTGAGACATTTTTCGTTTCTACATTCTGTTTATGTAATGTATTTGTGAGTGTAGCCTACTTGCTAGACACATGTGCTGGAAAAACATGTTGGCAATGTTAAAAAGGCTAAAGTTAACACTGTTGGTTATTCAAATATAATGAATCATTATTTGATTGATAATATCCAAATAACAATATCTGGTAGGAGGGTTAAACTTGCTAGCCATAGGATAGACTACAAAATTAATTAACCATTTTGTATGCAGGAACAAGCTGAGACCAAACCTACGCCCATGCAAACATAGCAGGACATGTCCCAAAACCTGATGAGTGCCCTACATAGATGGCATCCTAACTCAGAGAAAAGGTCTTTATTCCATACAAATATTATAAAAGCTTAAAAATTAATTACATCATCGGTTTTACAGACGAGGCTTAAGTCTAGTCCCAGACTAAATGCATGTTTGAGCTGTTTTCTGAAAGCAACTTGCACTGAGAAATCTTAAAGTACATCAGTGCCTTTGTTTTGTTGATGCACATCACTAATGTTTCTACTAAGGCATGTTTATAAAAGATACTTAAATATCCTAATTGAACTAAGGCCTAATCCTGGCTTAATCTAAACCCTGTCTGTGGAACAAACCCTAGGTGAAAAAAATATAGATTTTTTTTAAATCAAAATAATTTTATTGTTGAACTATTTACATTTGTTACAGTAAAGCATAAGAACAAAAACTAATACAAAGTTATAAATATGAAACATTCAAACTTTTGCCTGTCTTCTGCTGGAGTTTTTTTTAAATTTCAAAATAATATAATCATTTTTATATATTATAAACATTTACAGAATATATTTATTTACAGAATTTATCGGAATCGCATTAATGCATTTTTGTATTCAACATTTTTTCAGCGTTGTTTTTTTTTTTTTTTGCATATTGGATCCATTTTGTCACAATGCATTATGGGATTGCCTCTTGCATGAATGATAATGCTGTCTTAGTATTTGTTCTCTTAAAAAGCACGGCCTTTTGAAACATCCTTTCCATCAGGACTGCACCTATGACAGAGCTGGATATTTCCCACAATGTTTCAGTGTATGTGTGTGTGTGTGTGTGTTTCTACACAGGTTATGAGATGTCACTGCTGTACATGCGTTCATTTGCTGTATCATTTACTCCGCTCCTGTGCGTTCTCATTTGACGGACAACACATCACTGCATGAATACAGCTGAAGTTATGATTTAATATTTCTTCCCTTTTCCTCTGTATCGTGCAGTGAAGATCATGAACGATGTAAAATAGTACTATGTGAAAGGGACATAATATTTTATCATATCTCAAAACAACGCCATTGACAAATTATCACGAAATGTCCCATTAGACCTGTATTCGCCCCACTGCAGTCTAATGCCTACTATTCAGTATTATTTGTATACTATTGTAGTATTTATTAATATTTTAAATGGACTTATTTACATAGTTTATATTTAGTAATTTTTGTTATGTGCTAAAAATGTCAAGTTTAGATTTAAACAAACTTTTTTAAGCTTATAGTTGCCTAATGTTTTTAAGTTTGTGTTTCATCTAATATTTTATTTCAGCTTTATTTTTAATGAACAAAAACGAGTTTTAGTTTTAGTAAACAATAACGGCACTGCTATTATTTAAAAAAATAATAATAAATCAAATAGCATGTGACACAAAACACACATTACACAGTTTGACCAGCAGAGGGACCTGTGGTGTCAGATTCAGATCTCAGTCTTGAAAACAGCAGTGCGTTCATTTCAAAGACCAACAACATCCATAACATGCTGGATTTGAACTATATTAAGGGACAAAAATCTGTCTGAGCTCAGATGCTAGTGACAAAACAACACAAAATGATGTAAATATGTATTTATCTTTGCTCTTGTCTTTATATGCAGGTCTGTTGATAAAACTGTGACTGACGCTGTGAGTGATTGGCACCTTTATGTTTGTTTTGAGGTTATTGCGTCAAAAATAAATAAGTGCATCTGTTAATGACAGCACATATATCAGAAGAAATGTGAAAGACTGTAGAGTCTTGACCTGCACAGTTCTTGGGCTTTCTTTATTAACCCTGGCCTAACGAATAATCATGCATATTCATTAACCAAAGCCTCAATATAGTTGCATAATTACCCAGACAAAGTTCGGGAAAGAAACCAAAGTTCAATTCATTAGAGAATTGTGATCAATGGATGATAAAATATTCCCAAACCATCTGATTCTGAGATCCAACGTAAAGGTTTTGCCAAAGTGCAATCATGATTTGTGTTTAAAACCTATGGGATCATCTGTATGGGGTGAGGGATGTCTTTGTGAATGGCATGTGTGAACAGGTTTCATATGCAGCCTATAAAGTGTGCTTATAAATCTAGCCATTTGTCTTTCTCCCTGTCTATCTGTCTGTCTACATCAGTATCGGCCGATATACTTTCATTTTTAATGTTATCGTTATTGGCCTGATAAGAAAAATTGGCCGATATATTAAAGCCGATAAATAATGGATTACATCCTACAGCTGAGACACTTATGATTGAAATGACTTCAAAAAGGAAAATATGGTTAAGTGCAACATGCAGTGCACACCTGTCGTATCTGTCAGATTTGGCTAAAATTATAATGAAGACATTATATATAATTGTGTGCTTGGGACAAGGCTTTTAATGGTGAAACTATTATTTTTGTAATCAGGCTCTTAAAACTTATATAAAAATTTTAATTTAGATTTATCAACCCATATATCGATTACCGGCTTTCAAATATAAATATTTATCGGTTATCGGTATCGATCAAAATGATCTTATCGGAGGATCCCGATGATTCATTCCTGAATGAATCAGTCGCTGTGTCCGAAATCAAAAAAAAAAAAAAAAAGGATATAGTATGAATGTGTGTAGTATGAATAAATTTTTTATGTACGACATTCGCCATGTTGTCATTATCATGTGACCAACCAGCGTCAGTTGCGTCGCTTCACTGCCATTCATAAATCCTCTCCTGTGGCCTCATGGGATAGTAAAGTTTTCATCATATACACACTTCAGAATCCCACTGGAAGTAGTAGATCATCCGGGGACTTTTCACCTACTGTTTTCTGAGTATGTGTATTCGGACTTATACTCTACTCACATACTGTTTTTCTCCTGCTATATAGGCTAGTGTACAGCGAGTGTTTTTGAGTTAATTGGCTGAGTGAATGATTCTATGATTCACTCATATATGTTTCGTTCCTGAAGGAATTTTTGAATGAATCGTTTGCATGAATGATTCAGTGACTCCCATTGACACGTGCTGGTATCATTCCTGGATGAATCGTTTGCATGAATGATTCAGTGGCTCCCATAGACAGATGCTGGTGTCATTCCTGAATAAATCAATGCTTTTGAATGAATCCGTTGAACGAATAGATGATTCCGTGACTCGATTATGAAAGGGTTAGTTCACCCAAAAACGTAAACTCTGTCAGTAATTACTCGCCCTCATGTTGTTCCCCGTAAGACCTTCGTTCATCTTCGGAACACGAATTAAGATATTTTTGATGAAATCTGAGAGCTGGATCACTCCTCCATAGGCTTCTAAGGGATTGAACTTGCCGGCCTTGAAAAGTTATTAAAGACATCGTTAAAATAGTCCAAGTGACTACAGTGGCTCAACCTTAAGTTTATCAAGCGACGAGAATACTTTTTGTACGCAAAAACAAACAAAAATAACGACTTTATTTCAACTATTCATTTCCTTCTCTTTGGGCCTCTAGTCAGTTAAACTAGTGTAATTGCGTAGAGCTACGTCACACGTAGGCTCACTATTGGCCGACGCTGGTCATGTGCGTGATGCGTGTGACGTACAACAACAGAAGCGTACGCTATTACAGTTTTGTTGTTTTGTAATGAACCTTATTGTAAAGTTTTACCCATTGTTCTTGCATTTGTGTATGCATGAGCATGTAGTGATTGTGTTTGCGTGACCCACGGGCATGTTGGGTGTCCGTGTCCTGGTCAAAATCTCTGACAGATGGCACACAGTTCGGCCATTAGACGGTACCAGCCAAACATGGATTACCCCCCCCCCCCCCCCCCCCCCCCCACACACACACACACACACACACAATATGAAGGAACTAATTTTACAAGTAAAAATTGCTCAGACAGAACAGCTGCCAATTTGTTGTATAATGATTGTTTATGACTTAAAACAATCGTTCACCTACCAAAAATTCGGCTATTATTTACACATTAATCATGGCACATGGCATTTGTATACATGTGTGTATTTGTATTGTATTTGTTCCTTGTGATGATTGTGTTTGTTTTCTTTTTATTTTGGATGTTTTGATTTTATGTAAAAGCCTAACCAGGGCCGCGGGCCTCAAACTAGCTTTACGCTATATGTACACAGCATCGGTTGTCTAGTGTAACAATGCTTAGTGTATTGTCCCTGTTAAATAAACAAACAAAAAAATAGCATTGCAAAAAAAAATAAAAATTATAACAGATATTAAATCTTATTTTGCAAGTAGCCTAACAACCATTCACATGAGCACAACTACTTCACCTAAAAGTCCAGTTTGATATATTTTTTTTATAAAATCCCTTTATAAATTCTCTAGTACACCCTTGAACTGTCATTTAATTGGGACTGTCTTTTTCAGTGCTCAAAAAGAGATAAGGGGTAAAAAAAAAAAAAAAAAAAAAAAAATATATATATATATATATATATATATATATATATATATATATATATATATAGTACAGAATCTCCTGATCTAAACACAGGTGTTGAAGAAGCAGAAACAAGTGATATCATATGTAAGCAGATGCATATGTAAAATAACGTGATCATCAAACATTAAACAGCATATTAATCAAATTAATATATTAATATATATCAGCATATTAAGCATATTAATCAAAACTGCCTAATGTTACCGAATGAAATGTCGACCCGGGACGAGCTAGCCTAAAGGACTGTGAAGCTTTAGGGGTGTTGATGGACTCGATCTACACCATCTGTGTTTTGATCATCGTTCTGAATCCGAACCAAACGTAGTCTTTGACAAAAATGTTATTTTCTCAGCTTTTTGCTCAAAATGTTGCTTTTTTATTAAACTTAACCACATTCAAGAGTTGATCTAAAAAAGAATTTATGAGAATACTTTTTTTTTGGACATATTGCATGTTCAGATATTCATACAACAAAATATTCTGGGGGTCATGAAACTTCGGTAAAAATGATCAAAAAAACTGGTGCTGGCTGGCAACTTTTTTTCAAAAACGCTGGCGGGGAAAGTTAATATTGCACACTTCAATCACAACAATTAAATGAACTTTCCAACTTCAATGCTCTGCTGCCACTGAAGTTTAAGTCATAGTGCTAATAAAACATCTCAGTCTGAACACTCTTTACTTGCGGATAGTGAAAGAATCGCGTAATACGTGTAATGAGAGTCTTTAAAGAAACATAATGGCCCAATAAAAGTGCATCAACTCCAATGTGGTGATTTTATATAGTCAGAAAAATGACCATGAATATTTGATATTATCACGCAAAGTGCAGTTTCTCGCAGTGTGGTTACAGAATGTGTGTGTTAAGATGTCACGCATTAAACAGAAAGTCTAATGACATTCATTTGTGCTGTAACATGATGTCTTTTCACATTTAGTGCCTCATTCTCTCTATTTTCTAGCTGAACCATTGGAAACGTAAGTCCAAGGTACCGTGAGAGCTTCTCACCATTAGCATTCACAAATAAAACAAATCAGCGTATTAAAGATAAAACGGATAATATATAACTGATGAAATGAGTTTGTTGAGAGAACAAAAATCAGGATATTCAGATCCTCGTCAGTGTGAGACCCGAGGTAGTTTGATCAATACCAGATTCATGAGCGAATGATTGTATTGAGTCGGATCTTTTCAATGAACCGGTTAAACTTCACAAAACGGAAGATCTTCTCGAGTCAAACAATCAAACGAGAACGTCTCGTTTGAACATGTCTGATTCATAATGAGTCGAGAACCGATGAATCAGCTGATAGTAAGAGCATTTGAAGTGAACAGAGGATTTGCCATCAGTGGAAACGTTTTTGACTTATTTGTATGACGCACATAGAGTAAGTTTTTTTAACAGCATTTTATTCAAATGTGGCTAACACTTTTTGATCTTGAATCATGAAATGAGTCGAATTTCTCATAGTTAGATGCTTTTTGGCAACTATTTGATACCGTCTTTACACTTCAAGTAGAGGAAACATAAACAAACTATATTTGTTTCAAGGTAAGTCAGAGTATTTTGCTGTACAACAATTTTGGTTGTAATTCGATGATTTGTGCAGTCCCTAATTAATATTCACTGCATTCACAATGTTGTAGATTTTAAAAAATGAGTGAATGTAGCATCATGTAAGCAAACAATACAAGCAAGCCACATGTTTTTAATATGTACAGGCACGTTCATATGAATAATTCATCAGGCTTGAGAAGAGAGGCTATTTTGGGCTTTGGAAAGGAAGGGACACATTGTTTGCAACATAATGAAAGATGTTTAACATTGAGGATGATAATAAAGCACTTCCTGTTTGTGTGTGTTGGACAGGAAACTCCAGAACGCTGGTCAGTGATTGGTCAGAGGAGAAGTGTGTGTGTGTGTGAGTGGCTCGATGAAGGATTTGAAGCTCTGCTGGACACATTTAGGGCCATCGACGGGGCGAAGTCACGACCTTAAACACGGACACACTGACCACTGCATTTCACATTGGTGAGGAAACACAAATTATTTCAGATTTTCTTTAATGCTTTATTACATGTTCTAGAAAGCAAGAAATCAAATTGAATATCCTTCACAAACATTTCAAGTATATTATTATTATTGCTTAATTGTACACCCTCACTGTAAAAATGTCCCAACTCAAAATCTTCTAGTGACTTTTCACATCTAAATTTTTCAATTGGCCCAAGTGAAATTCTGCAAAGTGATAAAATTAAATTAGCAGAATTTGCAGACCAGTCACTCGAAAATTTTTAGTTGGGAGGTTTTTTACAGTGCTGGCATCCACCTGGAACATCCTAGCATGTGACAGTGAGTTTTGCATGGCAGACATCACTCACATCATCAAAAGTTCACTTCTTCAAAATGTTGAATAAAGAATGTGCATCTGGTGTGTTTTTGCTTTTTTTATGTTCTAGTTCAGTTTAAGAAGATGCTGTAAATTGAATAGTTCTAGACGTATAGACCTTGTGTAGCTCCGCCCCTTTCATCAGTTTGTATTTCCACAGCATTACGGTAAGATCTTACAGATTTATCGCTCGTTTCGTTTGAAGTTTTATAATCTTCCCGGTCTCCTGACATTTATTTTGACATCCGCTTCAAACATTGCACGTCTTCATGATAACTTATATTAATGTCAGTTGCATACAGCAACAGCAGGACAAACTGGCCACAAACTGGTACATTTCTCTGTCATTTGTTTTGTTTGGTAACCTGTGATGGCCACATATGTTAGTAATTTCACAGAAGTAAAGCAGGTCGGTGTAGACCGTAGATTAAAGTTAGTTTGCCCTAATCATACTTAATATAAATGCAGTTAGTGAGTTGATGTCATTCACGTTCACTCAGATTCCAAACTAAATCAGTTTGGGAAATTGCAAATCACAATCGCAATGCATGTTCTTCTGTTTAACCGGTGTGTGTTTTTAACAAATGGATATTCCTATGAAAGGGAGGCAATCGAGAGCTGGATCAACACTCGCACTCGCTCAAGCCCGATGACCTTAAAGGGATAGTTCACCCCAAAATGAAAACTCTGTCAGTAATTACTCGCCCTCATGTTGTTCCCCGTAAGACTTTCATTCATCTTCGGAACACAAATGAAGATATTTTTGATTAAATCTGAGAGCTGGATCACTCCTCCATAGGCTTCTAAGGGATTGGGATTTATTAGATGGGAAGCACTGCAAAGTTTTGTTTATTCATGAACTGAAAACACCATAGACTAAAAGAGAGATTTCTTGGGATTTAAGAATTGATATTCGCAGGGTTGCCAACTTTTAAGTTCTTTAACTTTTTTAAGCACTGCGCTTTAACTGAGTCGCTACAGCGATCTGTTATGCTACATTAAGTGTGCCAAAAAGCTATTTATTGTTTGAATTTCGTATTAAAACTTAGAAAATGTGAAAGCTGAGGCTTTGTTTCATATCAAAAGCAGGGTTGCAAATGTGGCTTGAGATGTACTTAGGCCGAGTGACTGCGAGTCAGAGCCTGGGAGTGTGTCTCACGCCAAATGCATGAGAGTTGGCAACCCTGTTGATGGTTCATAAAAATGAGAACAGCATTAGCCAAGTTCATCCAAGCCTGCCCACATCCAAGTGTGGAGACCCGGTCTGTTGTAGGTTTCAGATTGAAAGGGGTTTTTAGGCATAAAGGAAGGTTTTGAGTGGGTTTCAGGGCAGAAAAAGAGAAATAGTTGGCAAATCGGTGCAGGCGTGTGATTGACATGATTGACCAATAAGATCTTAATAATCGGATGCAGGGCGGAGTTTGTGGAAAGTTGCGATTACAAACCATGATTTTTTTTTTTTTAACAGTTCAATGGAAAAAGGCACAAATAAATGAATTTTACATACATAATGCAGTAACGGGTCAACGGCACCGATTGCAAAAAATACTAATGGTTGCGTACAACATATGTACTTTATTAAAACCTATGTAACCTTTTATATAATTAATTGCAGGCCTATATATTTTTCTTTAATTATTTCATATTGAATTTAGCATGCACTCACACTTAGATGACCTCAATAGTTTCATAAAAACATATTTCAGTTTCATATTTATTTGAAAGTAGCTGCACAAAAATAACTATATTTTAGTTTTGATGGCTATAATATTGAGTGTGGGTAATAAATTATAATATTAAACATGGGCGATTGTAATAAGCATGTGTCCAAACCAGTGATTTGGACATGTATGTTGTTTTGTTTTCGTTTGCGTATGTTTTTCTTTGTTTAATATTAACTATCTTGTCCAAATTACAGCGCAACACTTCAGAGGGATTAATAATAATGAAGAAATACTGTTTCCAGTGGGATTTTTATTTCCCGTAGATGGATCATGGCAGAAATAAATTCATTTTTAATACAGAATGCAGTAACAGATCGCAACGCATGAGGCACCAATTGCAGAAAAAAATAATATATATATATATACACAGTTCAAATAACATCTTCCCATCTCAAATGTATCACTTTTATAGTTTGAATTATATTTTTCTCCAATTCTTTCACATACACTTTAACATGCATTCAAACTCGGATGGCCTCCATAGTTTCATTTTCATGAAACATTTCCGTTTCATATTCATCATAAAAGTAGCTGTGCAAAAATAACTATATAAAATATATTGCTTTGACAGTTACCAAGCCAGAGGCGCCACAAATAAATTAACCTAGACAGGAATAACAAGCAGGAAAGAACTTTTCAACATTGTAGGGCAAATTCAAATGTAATATACAAACAGACCAGATACAAGTTTAATAACCGCAAACATCATGTCAACCAAAAATGCATAAAAAAACTCAAAAATACACTTGTTTGTAGATAAATGGTCAAATAATGGTCTTCACATAAAGGTGTAAAACACGTGTGATATTTACATAGTGGAGGGTGTGATCTGTGTCTGCACAGGTTCATGATCTGATCTCATGTCTCTCCAGTGATTCAGTGACGTCACACGATTATGGGTCGTTATGGTCCCTTTTGAAGGGCATAAAAATAGCCATCCTGATGCTCAACTTGTTCATGTTCACAGGGCTTAAAGAAGCCGACCGATAACTGCACCAGCTCAGCCAATCAACAGAAGCCTGAACTTCACGAGTGTGTTCATATACTGTACTTCTGAGCGAATATTCCTGTTTGTGACTGTTCTTTTAAGAATTTATATATAACACTATTGTTTTTATTTTCTCATGATCTTTCCACTTCCTACATATGAATTACTTCAAATGGATGAATTGAAACATTTTTTACAATATGGAAAATAGCAATAATGAAGAAAAAGTAAGTGGGTCCAAACTTCCAAAATCTATGCTTATACAAACACTACCGTTCAACAGTTTGGGGTCGGTAAGATTTTTTAAATGTTTTTGAAAGAAGTCTCTTCTGCTCACCAAAGATGCATTAATATGGTAAAAAATACAGAAATATTGCAAAATATTATTACAGTTTCAAATAAGTGTTTTCTATGTGAATATATAGTCAAATGTAATTTATTCCTGTGATCAAAGCTGAATTTGTCCAGTCTTCAGTGTCACATGATCCTTCAGAAATCATTCTAATATGCAGATTTGATTTTGATTATCAATGTTGGGAACAGTTGTGCTGCTTCATATTTCTGTTGATAAATTTCTGATTTCAAAAGAAGCGAAAAAATAATCTTTTGTAACATTATAAATGTCTTCACTGTCACTTTTGATCAATTTAATGCATTTATTTCTTACTGGCTCCGAACTTTTAAACAGTAGCGCATACACACACAAACATCCCACCATCTGAAGTGTGTTTCCGAGTGGCTGTTGCACGTGAACGTCCTAAACATTAGACTCTATGAATGATCTCTTTGGTTTGATTGCCGCTACATGAAGGGTGTTTTCTCGAGCTGAAGCGGGCTGCTTCTGCACACTGTCTGTGAATGAATGTGCCATGGCCAGAACCGGTTTGGGCTCTTTACGGCAGAACTCTTTCGCATGCAGACTGCCGTTGTGCAGGCCGATCGCAGGACCCTTGAGCTGCTCGTAATACGACCCGGACGGTTTGGTGAACACAATCTCGCCAGACGCTACGAGACCTTCAGTGGAGTGACTCTGCCAGGCTCGAGGCACCGGCACCGGCGGCTGGAAGCGGGCCGTTTTGTCCATGATCCCCATGAAGGGTCGGGGTTTATACTCCACAGAGCCTGTCTGGCTGATTTTAGGTTTGTCCTTGACGCGTACATCCGGGCCTTTATCTGATAAACTGCTGCTGGACGCCAGGCTGCTGGTGGAGCTGGAAACCCTCATGCTGGGGTCTTTTCTGAGCTCTTGGGCTCCACAGGTCACAGACAGGACCGTCCCGTCCAGGGATGAGTGCACTTGGACATGATGAAGATCCTCGATTTCTTTGCGTCCCGCATCAGTGTTAGCGTTTGGTAACGGGCTGATGTCGATGCCCGGTCCGGCCTTTAACACGCTGGAAATATGTCGGCTAGGGATCGGACTCGAGGGCGCGTACTGAGACTGGGTTTTAGTGTTTGTGGGTCGAGAGGAACTCACCTGTGTGGATCCGAGGTGCGTGTTGGTTTTGACTATCTGTGCCTGTTTGCTGGGCTGTAAAACGAGGCTCTTTTGAGACACAGATTCTCTGTGTGGATGTCGAAGGCTTTGTTTGTGAGGCGGGGAAACCGAGCGGCCGTTAGAAGTTCTGTTTAGTGAGTAGATATTTTGGGACCAGGCCTCAGAGTCGTCGTCCTCTTCCTCCTCGACGCGCTCCTCCTCCGGGTCCTCCTGTGGGACGGTCAGCTCCTGAGGTTTGCTCTGACTGCGCTGCATCTGTTTACACTCGTCCTCCACACGAGCCAGCAGACGGCAGATCTCACGGTTGTTCGGGCAGAGCTTGGACGCCTCGTGCAGGTCTGATAGCGCTGCGCTGAACTGTCTGTGCGTTCAGAAACACACGGAGAGAAAAACATGACAACCGAGAAGGGTCACGCAGACAATTCTGTCTTTGTAAGAGAGCCAGGAAAATTAACAGGCCTAATCCTTCATAGATCTTTTTAAAAAAAAAATAATGACACAATACTCAACAATTGCGTAAATTGTGCATTATGTTTTTGCTATGGAATGAGTTATATTAGATTATATAAATAGTTTTACAAATAGTCATCTTTTATTATTATTATAGTTAATAATATTAAGTCTTTCCCCGCCTTTGATGTAATTTTCTGGCTTTCCGTGTTTTCACGGTACCTGATCATCATGTTGCATGTTCAGATTTTCATATAACAAAATATTCTGGAGGACCATGAAACTTTTGTGAAAATGATCCAAAATTGGCTGGCAACTTTAAAAAAAAAAATGCTGGTGGGGAAAGAGTTAACAAAAATCATTCTTCCTTTCACTCCATCCACCATTTTGGATGAGTTTTGCATTAATTATACTACAATAATAAAGTCGAAAGTTTGGAATAATTTTATGTTTTTTAAAGAAGTCTCTTATGCTTATCATGGCTGCATTTATTTGATAAAAAATACAGTAAAAATAGTCATACAAATGAAATATTACAAATTAAAATAACTTTTTTATTTGAATATTTTAGTTTTACTGCTGTCTTCAGTGTCACGCGGTCCTTCAGAAATCATTCTAATTTGCTGCTCAAGAAAGATTTATGATTATTATCAATGTTGAACACAGTTGTGCTGCTTCATATTTCTGTGGAAACCGTGAATCTTTTTTTTTTTCAGGATTATTTTATGAATAGAAAGTTCAAAAGAACATTGTTTATTTGAAATAGAACCTTTTGTAACATTACAAATGTCTTCACTGTCAAGTTTGACCATTTTAATGCATCCTTGCTGGATGAAAGTATTCATTTCTTTCTTTCTTTTTTGACCCTACACTTTTGAACGGTAGTGTATCACGGTTTACACAAAAATATGAACTGAGAACATGAATATGAGCTGCATATTTCATGCAGTTATGACTAGACAGATCAAATCTAGTAAAGACGGTTGTCTGACCTGCTGCTGCGTTTGGCTCTGGCTCTAGCGTAGTACGCCTCGTAGGATTTGGGTTTGAGCTCCAAGGCCTTTGTTGCAAACTCCTCAGCCAAGCCAAAGTCCTGTCAGAGAGAGAGAGAGAGAGAGAGAGAGAGAGAACAGCGATCAGCCAGAGTTGCTGAATTTAGATTCACACCACAGGACTGCTGAATAGCTGTAAATCGGTCCAAATAATAGTTGATTTAATTAATGAACTCTTCAGTTGTTGTTCATTGTGTCATCAATCAAAGGTGCGGGCTGGAAATTGGCTCTGTATTGCGTCGGGACACCTTTTGGAGCTGGGCTATTACTTCTGAATAGACCTTCGAATCAATTCAAGCCCTCAGAGAGTCATTTGCATGTCTCTCGTCTTGCTGTGTCTGACATTTTGAGTGGTGAAAAACCACAATCTGATTAATCCAGATCAGGAGAACTAGCAGGGCGTCTCTACACCTCAGCTCACTGCTCCAGATGGGCACACAATCTTGCCATGAAGCATAATAAGAATTGATGATTATGTGATTTTTGGAATTTTCCTCTTTTAATATATTTTATTTATTTTAATTTTCAGCATTGTGATTGTTAAAGGGGCTGTATGTAGAATTCAGAACCCGTGCTATTAGCGACACTGGTGGCCGTTAAGTGAACTGCAGCTTAATTGCTCGTGATCGCACTCATACACGCGTAACGTGATTCAATGCCCTGATATAATCACAAAGAAGTTATTTTTTGTTTTTGCTTGGAAGTAAAACGAAGTTGGAACCTTTGCAGTGATATACTGTTAACGAACATCTAGACGCCGCCCATGTGACGTTTAGATGAATATGTAGATATGTGCTGCGCTTTCCTCTCAATAACAGAATAAACACACATCTCTATGATCAGATGCCTTCTCACTGCTGTCATTTTGTTGTGTATGTTTGCAGCAACTCTGTGATTCACCGGCATCATGTCGACAGACAAGGTCATTAAAATTACACTGTTATTATAGTTTGATTATTAAGTATATTTTAGGCTATAGACTAATACATCTGGCCATGTGAGACTATAGTTTGAATCAATCCCTTTTTGTTGGATGAAACATTAACATTACAGTACAGAATGATTCTTTCGACATTACCCTGAACATTGTATAAGCATTAGTTTCAACAGAACGGAGGAGAGGCTCTTGGTAGCGCCAGCGTCACATCCTTTGGATTCTCCCGGTGAAACAGTCCCGAGTCCTTCACATAAAAATCAGTCTAGAGGCTTTCATAGACAGTCTAGGAAGTCGAGAATGTCTTGTTTTTCACGATGTTCACACAGTCCACACACACACAAAAAAAAGTAAAATCTTTATTACAAATATTTTTTGTTAACTTAAATCTGAAATAAACGTATTTTAAATAAAACAATATAAACAAAACAATTTGACTAATATTAGAAATATAAATATTATATAATATAAATATAACTAACTAAGATAAAATAAGTTCAAGAAATAAAATATATTACTAAATTTACTAAATCTAAAAGTGAAATAAAAATAAAGCTAAATAGTAATATGAATAGAAAGCACTAAAAAGAAAGCACATAACGTTAGCCATTTTTAATTTTAATTCAAAATATTAATACTGCAATATTATATAAGTATTACTAATATGACACTGCCAGTCTGTTGTATTTTAAAACTTTATTGTGTGGGTTGTAAAATATTTTTGATAATTGATGTATGGAAACCTTGATGTCAGATTTTATATCAGAATAAAAAATCTGGATGTCATTTATGTCTATCTCCTGATGAATTTAAACGTGTCTGCAGAAAGTTGAAATAATCAGCAGACTGTTGAAACGAGGCATAACTAAAGGAGAGCCGGTGTCTGGTGAGGCGTGTGTAATGATCTCTGATGCTGGTGTCTTACATTGGTTTTCCGGCGACAGCGGGAGAGATTAAGGTACAAAGACACGCGCAGCTCCTTAAAGGCCTTCAGTTCGTCACCGAATCCCTCTCTGGGAAACTTCCTCAACGCGTACTGATACCGCTGAGCCGCTTCCTTCATCTTCCCTCTCTGAGGAGAGAGAGAGAAAAGAGTCATCAATCACTCCTTCCAGCTGTGCAGATCATCCTGACACAAACGTCAATCTGTTAAATGTCACACACACATCATCTGCTCATTTATGCTCTGATAACAATCACCCAATGTGTCATAATTTACAGTCCCATTTCTCCTGGATGTGGAGAAAATCATTCCCATTTTTATTTTAATAAGCATTCAGACACTTATATCACATATCAAAACTCATGTCTCGAATACTGAATTAAGATTGGTCAATTGATCACCTATATATATCAAAGGTCGCATTAACCGTAAATGTTCCTATTTTTTTTAGTAGCAATGAAAAAATCTGAAGGCCGTCCATCATTTTGACAGATTAATAAAGGGGATGATCGCGTTCACTCACGATCCGCGACAACTGTTCAAGATAAAAACTAAAAAATGAGGCTCAGTCTTTGTTCAACTTTCTTTTCATTATATAAATAAATGCATAGCCTATGCTGGTCTTGTAAGTTTGTGAATAAAAATGAAAATGTGGATGAAAACAGAAGCTTTTTAATGTCTTATTATCATTAAAATATGAAAATTAAAATGACTGGTAATAAGATTATGATGGAATTTTTCAGTAGGAGTTTTGGTGATAATGACCTTTATTTATAAAAAAGATGCTTTATAAACAAATAGTATATTTAAAATACTGTATGTTGTGTCTACAGCCATTTGGAGCATTTAATGTATTTAATTGTAATTAAAGGTGCTCTAAGCGATGTCACGCGTTTTTTAGGCCAAAACATTTTTTGTCACATACAGCAACATCTCCTCACTAACCGCTGGCTGCCTGTCCCCTGAACACACTGTAAAGAAACGCGATCTCTGTAGACAGCCCAGGCTCCACAAACAGCAACAAAAACAAACTGGGCTAACCCGCTCCACGAAACATGACAAACAGTTCCAGCCAATCACCGACAAGAAGGACTTGGGGTGGGGTTTGGGGGGTTAGTGCGCGGATGAGGAGGAGGGAGGGTCTAGCTAGCCTCCGTTTTGTTTGACAATACTTTAAACGTCAACAAGAAGTGACGTCACACGACATCGCTTAGAGAACCTTTAATCACACCTAACATAATTTTTTTTTTAAATCTAATAAACTCTTAAAAAGAGAGGCATTTTGGATGTTTAATTTACAAACCATGTCCACTCTAGGTTTAAATGAAGATTATGATCTGTCTTGTTTCATATAAGTTGTTTTTCTTTTGTTTCTTTTATATGGGCACAATGTTTATGAACGGCATTTCTTGCCTGATGTGTTATTGTTCCCATTATTTATTTGCTGTCCCAGATGGAATTAAACTGGAGTCTATGAACTATTTATTTTACTGTTTAAACTTGGGTTCATATGTTTACCTTTTTTTGTTTTTTGTTTTCTGATGTGTAATTGTTCCAACATTGTTTGTAATCTTTATCCACTGTTTCAGATGGACTTGAACTGGAGTCTGAGGACTAATCATTTGATTGTTTAATCATGATCACGATCACCTGAAGACCTGCAGCCTCCTATCTATAATATGGCTGTCAGTTAAACACGTTATTAACGGCGTTAACGCAAACCCATTTTAACGGCGTTCATTTTTTTATCGCGCGATTAACAGTCTTTTTGGCCTAGCAAACTTTGTAGTTTTTTTTCCACATGCTGTTACAACAGGACGCGGCGCTGCGCTATAAAACCCATTCATCAATGGCTTGCGCCACGCGAGGACGTTTTGTTGCTTCGTCGACCAGAGCGCAAGCGGATCTAGCTAGAGCGGAAACAAAACAACAGGCGCGCTGCACACACTCGTTTGGGCTTGCGAGCCGGCCAAATAGTAGGTTAACGTTACGTTTTGAGTGGATGACGAGCGCGAGACGCAGAAATGGATGCCAATAAGATTCTGAATGGAAAGTTTACTTTTAAAAAGTTGCCAAATGGTTCCATTGACAAGACCAAAGTGATCTGTGTGTTTTGTCGTTGTGAACTGAGCTATCATCATCGCAGCGCGTCCAGTCTGAAACACCACTTGATGGCCAAGCACACACACACACACACACACACACACACACGCACGCACGCACGCACACACACACACACACACACACACACACACACAGCTGATGCGAATTCTCCGCCCCCTCGTCAATATCAGGACCTCGTCAGTATTTCTTTCACCCTTTTATTGATGGACTAATGTTTTATTTACATTGTGTAAGAGATTATTTGCTCCAAGTGAGAATGTTAGTGTGAAATTGAACACTATGTATGCCAATGTTGTTTTCAATAAAAAACATTTGCACAAAGCAAGCCGATCCACTTTTCCATGTTGATAAGAGCATTAAAATGAGAAAAAATAATGGGACAAAAAGAAATCAAGAGACATTTAGAATAGATAAAAAATGTTAACGCAAGTTAACTATGACATTAATGCGATTAATCACGATTAAATATTTTAATCGTTTGACAGCACTAATCTATAATAAAAGATTTTTAGAGTGCAGACCTTTTTTCGCATTTTAAATCTATTGACAGCAAAACTGGAACCTGTCCTTACCTTATACAGCAGGTTTCCTTCCTCCATGAGCTTCTGCAGGAGGATGATGAGGATGTCGGGTTTGGAAGTCGCCATCGCCCAGGCTGCGTTACCTTGGATAGAGAGAGAGAGAGAGAGAGAGAGAGAGAGAGAGAGAGAGAGAGAGAGAGAGAGAGAGAGAGAGAGAGAGAGAGAGAGAGAGAGAGAGAGAGAGAGAGATGGTCCGTTACATCAAACCGCTCTTTAAAAACACAGCTTAGGAGAAGAATGTAACTGGCGTGAAATAAAGTTACCTAAAGAGTGTACCTGTTCGATCATAAGGTGACGTTCTGTAGCCTGATGATGGTTTTAGTGAAAGCAGTTAAAAGAGAGAAGAATGAAAAACAGCAGAAAGAGACATGCAAAGAGAAAATACAGCATCATACATTCGGCTCAGTCACACCAGACGAGACAGAGAGTCTCTTTCACTTTCACACCAACACCACGTGTTTCCACTGAAGAAAACTGGACCACAAACACTGGCTTCAAAACGAAATAGTATAAATCAGGGATAAATCCCAAGCTAAGGTTCATGAGGGATGGAAAGCTAATAATTAATTTAATAAACATCTTTTTTTTTTAAATAAAACCCATCAAAATAAAACACTACAAAATATTAAATATTTCATTTGTTTACTTGCATGTCATGTGACCATTAACTGATATCAGAGAACTGTGAACATGTGAATGTGATTTACTGAAATATTATCTGAAAATCTCAGGGGAACTTACAATAAATATTTTACATCAAAGGGGTTTTGCTGACAAAATAGTTTGTGAATCTCTGATGTAAAAAACCCCTTTGACGGACACTACGGGTGGGTTGCACCAATAAGGATTAAGATTAAATAAGATTAAATAAAGGTTTATATAATAATTGTTGTACCAAACTTTGTTTAAAAATGAGCAGACTAGCATTTAAACCATCATGGTTTTAATTTACATTTAAGATAGATTAACTTTGATCTTGTTGCTCCATTAGTTTAAACTCTGACAGTAAAACGCCCCATTATTTAAATCTCAGTTTGGGATTAACTTCAAATTTACAGGTCAGGAGGTTAAAAGGAACAGGAATTTTAACACCGTTGCGGTTTAATTACAAAAGCGAATCAATCATGGCAGACAAAATTACTCCGATGAAGGTTATAATCACAGATTAGAATTTTAATCCCTGATTTGTTAATCTGCGTTTAAAATTAAGTGGTGCAACACATCTTGAATTAAAATAAATCCGAGATTAACAAACCATTGATTAGCTCTAAATGTATAATCCTTATTGCTGCAACCCATTATTTTATATACTATATTATAACTCATATTTTATATACTATATTTTGAACAGCCCGTTTTCACTGTTGCACAGCGGTTTCCAGTGGATTGCATTGTAGCTCCGAATAGCTTTGTTTTTAAACTCTATTTTCTATCTTTTCTGGCGTTTATATTGCTTAATATAATTTAATCATCACAATATATCTGATATTATCTAATATTGTCTGTCACATTGATCTGATATCGCGCGCATACACCTTTTACGAGTCCATCAAACGACTGTGGTGAGTCGGATCAGTCAACAAACACGGTGAGTAATGTCATCTCCTATTTTTGTCACTTGCACTCCCTGCCACATGTATATTAGGGCTGTCACTTTGTGAAAAAATCCTGTTCGATTTTTGAGACATAAGTGTTCATTGAATCGATTGTAAAATCGATTTTCCATGTCTAAAGACGTTTCCACTTTCAACACCAAATGTAGGCAAATCCACGGACACCTAACAGGCATTAGGACGAGCGTAAAGAGGCGCTTGAGACGCACAAGTCAGCAATATTCCTGATGATTTATTGGCATGAAGTTTCAGCACAATGACAAACAGGAGCGCAACATTCAGGGATTGAGATTAACACCCTCGACCCGCCAAATGCGGGTAAAAATGAACTTTGGTGGGAAACGCTGTCAAATCACGAGCCGATCTGGCGTGTTTCTGTGTTTACTCACTTTGCTGGGGAAGTTCGTGTAAGACAAATCTGCGCGGATTTAGCGCAAATACGCAACTCGTGAGTCCTCATGATATATTAAATACAGCGTATTGCACAGAATCTGCGCATTTCTGTCTTACTTGAACACACACGTCACTACACAACAAATAACGGCGCGCTTGTTCACTTGCATTAAAGTAATAGCGAATATTAAAAAGCATTTTGTTAACAGAAAACACATTGTTATTTTCCAACATCCTACATGTACTGTGCACTGTATTGTTCTGTCCACCTAAAACACATTTTTGGTAAAAAAACAAAACAAAAAAAGGCAGTTAAAATCTATTCCCTATTTTCGTTTTCGAAACTTGTGTTGGTTGGTCCGATCGATTGTGCAATTGATTTTCGAGCGTAAAGTGACAGCCCTAGTCAGCGGTGAGGGTTTCACATGTGATAGATGCAGGGAGATAGTCAGGCTGACGGAGAAGATTTCAGAATTAGAGACAACAACCTTTAATCGAGGATAGTAAGAATGCAAGGGCTTTAGATACTGCTTTGGATGCGACTAGCTTAGTGAACTCTAACTGATAAAATGTAAATGATAAAAACCATTTGACATGTGTACTGGCTACTGTATACAGGCCACTAGGGCACCATACAGACTATCAGAGTTAGTTCTGGCTGCAGATAAAGTACTAATTGTTGGTGGATTTTAATATCCATGTAGATAATGAAAAAGATGCATTGGGATTGGCATTTACAGACATTCTGAACTCTATTGGAGTTAGACAACACGTGTCAGGACCTACTTATTGTCGTAATAATACTTTAGATCTAATATTGTCACATGGAATCAACGTTGATACTGTTAAAATCCTGCAGCAGAGCGATGGCATCTTATTTATTAATTAAATCAGCTCAAGTCAGTGGAGACACACACACACACACACACACACACCAGGGTCTGTGATGCAAGAGCTTCAGGAGGAAAGATGTGATTGGCTAATAAATATCACAAGCTCATGTTATTGATGATAGTGGCCTATTGACAAATGGTCCATTTCAGTGAATCAATTCAAAACTGTGACTCAATAAAAAGGTGCCTTGATTCTATTTGCTGTCTTTTACTTCTTTCAGTTATGTCTATTATGACTGAAAAAACAACCACACTTTTTCATTTCAAAGCAAAATGTATCATAATCATCCAGTGGAAGTGCAGATCTCACCTAGTTTGGCTCCTTTCTTCAGTAAGGTGAGCACAACGGAGGTGTTTCTGCAGCCGATGGCTCGATCCAGCGGCCTCATGCCACTGTAGTCCACATGCTCGATCACAGCACCCTTCTCAACCAGATAATGAACCTGCAGAAACACACGCTTCAAATCATCACTGTCAACCTGTGGCCGGGATGCTGTGTTAGAATGACAGTGGAATTACTTCATTACTTCAACATGAAAATTAGTTTCATGAAAATTTGGGGTTAGTCAGATCATTTTTTTTAAAAGAAATTAATACTTTTATTCAGCAAGAATGCATTAAATTCAACAAAAGTGATGGTAAAAATCTATTTTAAATAAATGCTGTTCTTTTGAACTTTCTATTTTTCAAAGAATCCTAAAAAAATATCAGTGTTTCCATAAAAATATAAAGCAGTACAATGTATTCAACATTAATAATAATAATAATAAATATCAGCATATTAGAATGATTTCTGAAGGATCATGTGACACTGAAGCCTTGAGTAATGATGCTGAAAAGTCAGCTTTAAATCACAGGAATACATTTTAAAATATATTCACATAGAAAACAGTTATTTTACATTTTTACTGTAAATCTGATCAAATAAATGCAACCAAGGTGAGCAGAAGAGACTTTTAAAAACAAAAAAAAAATCTTGCCAACCTAAACTTTTGAATGGTAGTTTATAAATAATTACCTCTTTCATTGTGACTAATTATGGCGATTTATTTAGACTACCCTCAACTGATTGCACACATCTCACAATAGTAAAACCAATTGTTATCCATCAAAATAGATTTTACTTTCACCAAACAGCACCACATTGTCAGATAACTTTTCCTTCAAATCATATTGTAATTCTGCCTCCTGTTTGTTACTAATTCAAAATCTACAGCAGCAAAACTCAGCTAACAAACCCGATTTTTTTCATGATCTGATCCATCAGTCCTGCGACTTCACACAACCGTAGCTCACATGAAAAAGAGCCCTGCGACCTCCGAGAGCTTTCATCACAGCTCTACAATATGTAATTCACTTACAATGTCTGCGTCTCCGTAGAAGGCTGCCAGGTCCAGCGGTGTGCGTCCATTCTTGTCTGAGTGGTCGATAACTGCACCCTTTTCCACCAAAAACTGCACGACGTTCTTGTGTCCTTTTAAACATGCCCAGCTGAGGGGAGTTAACCCTTCCTTATCCACCGACGCTAAAGAGGCTCCTGGGAAAAGCAGAGGATGTTTGTTTGACCTCTCGCTGGAAACTTGCCACTTTATCTCAATAACTGACTTTCAAACAACAGGTTTGCTCTTTTGCTCTATTGTCTTTTTAGAGCTGAATGTGAATTTGTCTCATGTTTGAAGTTTGCGGCATTGATTCTGTTATTTCTACGGCTGCTCCTGACTAAATAATGTTTTAGTCGACTAGCAGTCATTCATTTCAGTCATATTATGATATTAATTTAATTACTTAAATATATATTGGGGGTGGCATTGAAAAATGGCTTGAGTTTCAGGAAAAAGAAAGAATATTATAGATAATACTGCTAAAATGTTCTACATCACAATCTCGATTCAAACACCCACGCAATCTTATTCCTTATTGACGATTCGCCTGTGTCTGTTAAACCTTTGACAAAATCACACTGAAACATTCAGATCTGTTTGTCATCATGTCGAAGTTTTTAGTATTTACTCTTTTTCATCTTGTTTTGTTTGTCATTATTGTAAGGACCCCCTCGAAAATGAGATGGTACATCTCAAGGGGCTATCCTTGAAATAAAGAAATAAAATAAAATAAAGAAGTGATTATAACGACAGCTTCGGTGATTATAAAAAAGAAATTCAGTCACAATTTGAAGAAAATGTTTTGCTTTTCATGAGACTTTGTGATTTATTTATTTATTTTTCAAATTTCATGTCCTTTTTAAAAAATAATCATATAAAAGTGTTTGTGCGCCACAAAGTTTTGGTTTTCCTACACAGGGATTAAAGTGAAAAAAATTCTTCTGACGGATTTTTTCCCCAGGCCAAGTCATAGGGCTATTCCTTTAACTTTATTTAAATAGTCGAGACCAATAGCGTTTTAAGTGGAGATGTTTTAAACCGCTTTAATATTGCCAGTTTGCGTATTTTAAAAGCTATTTTAATAGGGCTGTAACGATACGCGATATAAAACCGGCTACTCATATCCACGAACCTGTGTCGCGCGCGGTGTGAGAAGGCAGAATCGCGACACACCCCTTCCAACTCCCAGAGTTATCCTTCCCGTCCAGATCCAATGCTACCACATATTTCAATTACTATTAGTATTATTTGAAGTTAACATTATAAAATGCGTAGACCTACACCACAAAACTAGTAGAGGATAAATTAAAATTGGGCAACTTCAGCGTTACGGACATGACATTTGCAGTCAAAACTTGAAATATAAATTCTCAGAAAATGCATTTAATACTAATATATTGAAACTTCTGTAAATATATCCATACTCCCTTAATAAAGGAGTTCAGACATTAGAAAAATATAAGTCTACACATGCATTTTATATTTAATATGAGGGAAGATGCGTTACGGACATGACACAAAACATCTTTAACTTTTAGGTGGCAAAATATTGTTTTAGTAGCTATAGCTAGTACCTAATTCTGTGAATTATTACACTGCACAAACCAAAAGTAATACTACCGAATGAAGAAGGGTTGGTTCTCCCCAGAACATAAAATATAAATTTTACTTTATGTTTCCTGTTCGCATTTATGAGGAAAAAAACAATGTTACGGACGTGACAGTTCTGGAAGCGGCACTAAAACTTTCAGGCAGAGACCTCAAACAGAAAGCACACAGCCTTTCTTTAAAGTAAATTTCGTTTTGTATTAATTGTATCTTAATTTTAATCAATGTTTCATCAACCAATTAGGCCTACCTGCATTTAATAAATAAGAAGTAAATATAGCAGACATTAGATAATCACGACCGGAGGCGCCGTGAAGTGGAGCTCGTCTCATAAATTAACCGAAACTCAGCGTATAAGGTAGCCTACTTCACAGAAATATATCTATATTGAAATGTCTACTTTTAAACAGAACAATTCAAGACGAAAGAAAACAGACTCTCTGCTTATGTAGGCCTAATCCGTAGGAAAAGTGCATTTCTCTCTGGCGCGTTCACTGCGAAGATCGCGAGTCAGCATCGTCAACTTCATCTTTCCAGCCGAGTGAGCCGACACTGACAGAAAACACTTGTTTATTAATAAACAATTAAAATCTCTCCTTGCTATTTTGACATAGGCCTATTCATAATCATTACTTTTGCCGGTTCTTTTTGACAGCTTTCAGGTGGCAGCGCCACCCTTACATGTTACATAGTTAGTTTTTCCGTGAGCGGGAATTGAAAACCCGGAGTGGACCGTGAGCGAAGTGATTACAGAATGCTTAGAGTGGAGAGAGGAACGTGCTTTTCGTCCGCTCCAGGCTTTGATCACATCCCCCTCAGGCCTCAGCAGGGTGAATACACCTCGTCTTTCCTTAATTTAAGACCTATTCAAACTATTCAAACTAAAATTAAGACATTTATTACACTATTTGAGCAAATGAAAGCCTATTTACGGCCTTAAAATTATGAAAAGTGAATTTAAGACATTAAGGATAGAGAGGAACCCTGCAATTGACGGAAATCCGTCATAGACTTGCTGCAATTAACGGAAATCCGTTGTAGCGACGGAGAACTTTAATCCCTGCCTACATCTTTATACTTTTAGTTTTTCATATCATCACATTGAAAATAACATTAAAATGGGATAATATTTAGAGCTATGAAGTACTGGAAAAAGTGTAAAGCACTTGAAATAAGGGAATACATTTCACTCTTAAAAGGTTGTACACTCAGTTGAGTGATTATAATCAAGGTATTAATCAATATTTTTCCTTCTAAATATCACATGAGTTGAATGTCTTCTCTAGGCTTGTGAGATTTTACTTTGTTATAGAAGTTACCAGTGTGATCACTGAAATGTTCTTTTCATGTATTCTCTAATGTCTGTATTTGATATGAATGCAGTAACAGTGCTTGCTCATTTAGCCTGGCTTCCAGAAATGAAATATGGAAAGGTGTTTTGTTTGAGAAAGGTCTTCAAACATGTGTCAATACATACATCTGCTTTTCTAGGGTACTCTGACAACTATGGTTACATGAATCAATGAAGTCTATAGTTTAAGGGACCATCTCTTTGTCTTTACGCCTTACTTTCCAGTTAGACTAAAGTGTAGCTCTCCTTGAGAGAAAGAACGTATTATCTTGATGTTTTGAGACGACTCTCCTGTTTATAGTTAGAGCCTGGCCAAATCCAACCTTGGAAAAGCTGTCTGTCGGTGTGTGTGTTAGTCCTTTTGGTTACAGGTTAAGGAACCGCTGGCATTATTGGAGATTGACTGAGTTGTTGACAAGTGTCCAGCAACCCAAACCTGCGACCTGGAAGGTCACGGCGTTCCGAACTTCAGGGTCCGAGTGTCCGCTGCATAATCCATGGAGATATGCTTCAGTCTATCTGTATATGCGTGGAAAATTACTATGTTTATCTTTTTCTTAGCCAATGAGAATCAAGCCAAGGACGTAGCTTAGACCTTGGTGTAGGGTATAACTGCTGTGATCTTTGTAACTGTAACGGGTGGCCTACGAACTCTCGTGTGAGTCTTGAAGCTGACTTCTGCTAATGAAACAGCAAACTATCTTCAGTAAAACTTTTCTTCAATTTATTATAATTCTGACTACGGGTCTTCTTTCAAACATCTGGTCCTTGGGTCCTAAACTGTTACCCCCTAACAATTGAAAAGCTTTTTATAACTTGTTCGTTCATGGCACAATGAGTCTCCTGGTTTCCATGTCAGTGCTGTTTAATCTGTGGTTTATAACAGATTATTATTTAGATTGTTGATTTACACCGGCAGGAAAAACGGTCGCAAAATGCAGTCTGAAGCCCTGTACTGTAATTAGCACATGGACCAGCCGTGTTAACCCTCTGGGGTCTAAGGTGTTTTTGGGGTCCTTGAGATGTTTTGACATGCCCTGACATGTGCTTTTTTCAGTTGCTTATAAACATATTAATGGCACAGGTGAAAGTACACTCTATTTAGCACAAACAGGGCTACCATAATATGTGAGCAACATGTATGTACATGTTTGTATTTTTGAGAGAATATTGTTTATGCATGGTTATTGATAAAACAAAAAATTAAAGTTTCTGAAATAAGGCCACAAAACACATACTAAATATGTGTCCACAAGACTTTTGACTAATGGATGTTGTGGCCTAGAGTTTTTGCTTCAAAATGATCTGAAAATCACCCTGCCAAATCATTCACATAAAACAATAGATTGTTATAAATTGTGAAAAACATTTTTTTGTTTGGAAAGGCAATATGCGTGGAGGCGTGAACGGCCCAACCCCCTCATGAATAATTAGGTGGTTCTCACCTGAGAAGACAAAGACCCGCATAATGAGCCTTTCATTCAGGTGTGTCACACAAGAAATAATGCAGGGACAATATGTATACATATATATACACACACACATAGGCCTCCATATTATTATTATTATTACATATATATAAATAATCAAAATATAAATGAAAGTCAAAAGCACATTTTTAGTCATACCTGGAAACAAATCCTTTTCAAATAGGTTATATGGGCCATTCTATAGAATTGGTTCAAAGTTAGAGTTGGAAACATTTTAAAAAGAAAATTGTCTTTTTCCATACATCTCTTATAAAGTATTATTTTTTAAAGTAGGCCAATACATTTTATCATATATATTTCAAAGTTAAGGATTCATTATTTTGATATAACCTAGCTTGCATTGGAACAAACACTTTAACAGTTGACTAGTTTATTTTTGACAAAACATACTATATATTTAACATATGAGCAGAAACTGTCTAACAAAAGCTTATTTGATGTCTATTTTAGAGTAAAAACTTTATAATCTATCCAAAACTAGTCAACGACATGTTGTCATTACAGACACTATTCTATATCGCAATTAGAACAAATCTCAGTAGGCTATAGCAATATAGTTTGGATGTGTTCATGTAAAAATAACGTTTACTAATGTAGGAGCGAGAGTGAATGAATGCACAGATGTTGTATTAACATCGAGCGCGCGTCTGTGCCATTCATTCATTCACACACAGACACGCAATTCATATTTAAACAGTCTTTGTGCAGTTTACAGACACTATTCAATAACGCGATTAGAACAAAGCACTTAAGAATAAACTTACTTCATCAGCTGGATCCGTGCTCCTCGAAATGAAACTATACCAGCACTTCTGAGGTAACTTTTTGGATGTTTTATCCAGCTGATGTGGGCGTTTTCATGGCTTGCCTCAACGTTTGCGTTTGAATAGCGCGCGCTCTCAGTGGGCGTGGTCACATTAACACGTCATACGCTATAATTAGCTGAAAGGAAAAAGACTGACATCTCTCTCTTTTCATACAGATTACATAAACTGAGAATAGTTGTTTTTTATATAAATTACTTCATTTAAAAGAAGAGAATTTCAGCTTCATAACGAAAAATCTTTCGTGCCTGTGTGACAACTATGTACTTAGTTACAGTTCATTTTCGGGCGCGTTTCAGAATGAACTTCACTGACAGAGAGAACGCAGAACTCGCATCATGTTTTTTTTTCTTTATTTGGCGAAAAGCAGAACACTTTGTTTTTATTTGTGAGTATCCACAAAAAAAATAGACACTTAACAGGATCTAATGATGTACAACACTTATATGTAAGATCAAAATCAACAGAGTAATTTGAGTCTCTTTTGCACTGATAAGAAAAAAAGTGAGCCCGCCGCGCCAGCGTGATTGCCGACCCCAGGGGGTTAACCATCTCTCCGTCACGGACTGTGTGACCATCACTTCCTGTGGAGTTTTTATTTTCTGTGACCAAATGACTGATTAAATTTGTTCGACTGAGCCTCTTCTCGTTGACTAACATTTAGTCGACTGTTGCAGCCCTAGTTCTTTCTCTGTTTATTACTGTGAAGCTGCTGTATTGTATAAAGCACTATATAAAGAAAGGTGACTTGACCAATGTGGCAAGGCAACAAGGCAACTTAAAAGCCAACAATTGCAAAAGATTATGCAGTTCCACTATATTTCGATAGTCCACTTTAGACATTCTACTAACAATAAGTAACTTTGCAACTACATGTCAATTAGCAGTCATTAGAGTATTAGTAGACTGTCAGTAGACTGTTAGGTTATGGTCAGGTGTTAGGGTTCGGGTTAGGAGAATAAGTTGACTTATAGTTGACCAATTTATTAAGTTCAGTTATTACAGCTACAGATATAAGTTGCCAAGTTATTTATAGTAAGTAGAATGTCTGTTGGGGGATCATCAAAATAAAGTGTTAGCAGATATTAAGCAGACAGTCTACTAATACTCTAATGACAGTAAGTTGATATGTAGTTGCAAATTTACTTATAGTTAGTAGAATGTCTAAAGTGGACTATCGAAATAAAGTGTTATCGATTATGCTGACAAAAAAGTTCAGAGTGCATTTAGATAACTCACCTTTAGATAAGAGGAATTCGGCCGTGCTGAGATGCCCCTCACACGCGGCCACCATCAGCAGTGTGCGGCCCTGTTTGTCACTTACATTCACATCCGCCCCATGTTGCAGCAACAGATCTGCAATCTGCAAGATATATAAATATAAATATTCATATTAATATTCATTAAAAAAAATTCTGCAGAGGATGTACTGGTGTTTGTGTGGTTCAGGTGTTTAGCAGCGTCCCACCTGCCAGTGTCCCTGTCGAACTGCGCAGAACAGGGCACACGCTCCTCTCCTGTTCCCCTGCTGAACCTGCGCTCCCCGCTCCAACAGGAACTCACACACCTCCACCTTCCCCCGTCCTGCAGCCGCAGTCAGACCTGATTCAAGAGCACAGGCACTCTTTATAGCGTTAACTAAAAATAAAAACATTCAAAAACATTTGTACTTCTTAAAATAAAATGAAAATCGCTGAAATAAAAGCACTTAAAATGACAACATTTCTCATATTCATTCTAAAATAACTAAAGCGAAGAACTACAACATACTAAAAATTGTACTGACATATATTTTAAAAACAAAACAAAATTACTAAAAATGTAACTAAAATTAAAATACACAAATAAAATCGAATGAACAAAACCGAACAATAGAACATCATCGATATTAAAATAACACTGGTAAACAGAAATGCAAAAAGTTACACACTATTTAAATTTATTATTAAATAAATAGTGGTGCATATAATTCATGTTATAGTTTTTGGGGGAAGTTCTATATAAATACATATAAATTAAATGGTAACACTTTACAATAAGGTTTCATTAGTTAACACAACTACTTTAGTTGACAGAAAAATTAACAATACTTCTACAGCATTTACTAATCGTAGTTCATATTAATTTAACCATTTTCTAATACATTATTAAAATCAAATTTGAATGCATTAGTTAATGCATGTGAACTAACATGAACAAACAATGAACAGCTGGATATTTATTAACTAACATTAACAAAGATTAATAAATACTCTAATAAATGTATCACTCATTGTTAGTTCATATTACTTAATAAATTAACTAATGTTAACAATTATTAATCAATTAAATAACATTTAATTTATTAAAATATTTAATAATTATGAATAATTATAATATAATATAAAATGAAATATCGAAATAAAAAAAGTAAAATCTAGTAATTAAAATAATTCTATGACAACATGAACAGCATAATTGTATTTAGGTAATGGTTCCCAGTTTTATAATCTATATAATCTCTACTTGATGCATTAATATTCAATGTGCATCTTAGGTGTGTGTTACAGTTTATCACATCAGGACTTATAGCACTGACTCCAGAACTGATGACAGTATTACAAAAGAATAATTATAGTAATATTTTAAGGATGGTAAATGCTTCAGCCAGAGAATCTGAAGAGATCACTCATAGATCATTAATTAGAGCACAGTCTCTCTCCGTATAACGAACAGACTGTGTTCTGGAAGCTTCTCTCTGGCCAGAACATTCATGTCGGGTCTGACGGGGGCGTCTAGCACACCAGGATAGATGGTCACATGACTAACAGCTCTCTACAGTTTGAGTGAGATTAAAGGACCGGGACTTTACACATCCACACAGCCGGAGTGACAGCGTCCATTTGGAGAAGATGCCTGTGCCATTAGTGATGTCTTCAAGAACCACAACATCCATCCGTACCGAAGAGTGACGCTTTTATTCAGAAGCAGAAAGATGGAGTGATGCAAAAATACAGAGAGGGACGCATCATAAACTACTCCAGAACATGTCTTAAGGGCCTTTTATTGCTCTGGTGTTTCAGGATCAAAAGTGTTTCTCTAACAGTCTCCACACTGATCTCATCGAGCCGAGGGTCCATGTTTTCTGGTCATGGTGTTTCGGTCGTCTTTAACTCCAGTCGTGTTTCAGCAGACCCGCGAGCTCATATACTCGATGATTTGCTGCTCGAGAAACAAACCAGACAGAAAGAAGCCAGAAAGCTCTCTTTTTATATCCACAGAGACCACAACAAACAACAGTGAACTTTTACACGGAGCAAGAACATGTCCAGGTCACGTGTGACTTCAAAAATCAAACGAAAACCTTACAAAAACTGTATTTTGCTTGAAAAAATCAAGCCTATTTTCAGAACCATAATGCAATTTTACATTGTCATTACATTATTTTGATTACAGTTAAGCACATTTAAGCCGGGTTCAAACGGCTTCACTGTGGACGTCCCATCTGCTACCCTGAGCTGTGCCACACAATCCCACACAATGCAACTGTATAAACAGCGGGAATCTGTAGTCTGGATCACACACAGCATATCTGACACACATCAAAGGGCTAAAATCATGAGAAATCAAAATCTCTTTGATCTTTCGTGATAAAAGAGTTCATTGTGCTGTGAAACACTGCAACTTGCACAACTCAAAAGGTCTTCCACATTGAAAAAGATGACAGAAATCTATCTATCTATCTATCTATCTATCTATCTATCTATCTATCTATCTATCTATCTATCTATCTATCTATCTATCTATCTATCTATCTATCGTTCTATCTATCTATCTATCTATCTATCTATCTATCTATCTATCTATCTATCGTTCTATCTATCGTTCTATTGTTCTAACTATCTATCGTTCTATCTATCTATCTATCAATCGTTCTAACTATCTATCGTTCTATCTATCGTTCTATTGTTCTATCTATCAATCATTCTATCTATCGTTCTATTGTTCTATCTATCAATCTATCTATCTATCAATCATTCTATCTATCTATCTATCTATCTATCTATCTATCTATCTATCTATCTATCTATCTATCTATCTATCAATCGTTCTAACTATCTATCGTTCTATCTATCGTTCTATTGTTCTATCTATCTATCTATCTATCTATCTATTGTTCTATCTATCTATCTATCTATCTATCTATCTATCTATCTATCTATCTATCATTCTATTGTTCTATCTATCCATCCATCCATCCATCCATCCATCATCTATCTATCTATCTATCTATCTATCTATCTATCTATCTATCTATCTATCTATCTATCTATCTATCTATCTATCGTTCTATTGTTATATCTATCTATCTATCCATCCATCCATCCATCCGTTCATCCATCCATCCATCCGTCCATCCATCCATCCATCCATCCATCCATCCATCCATCGGCCTATATGTCTTTACAACTATCCAGAACATATAGCAACCACTATGAAATGCTCTAGCAAATCACTTAAGCATGCGAACAATAGCCTAGCAAATACCCAAAACATTATAGCAGCTGCCTAGCAACAACCTAGAACAATTTAGCAACCACCTTGCACTGCCCTAGCAACCACTCAAATACTGCAACAACACCCTAGCATTCATTTAGCACCCTAGATAGTGCAACTTCTGACGACAACACTGTAAACTATCATTGTTGTAGAGATTCTGGAGTCTCCCAGGTGGGCATCTTCAACCTCACAGTTGAACCCCCCCCACACACACACGAGCACCCCCCCCCCCCCCCCCCCCCCCCCCCCCCATACACCCCAAGTGGTGTCCAGTTACAAGCAATTTTACGACCCATTGGAATGTCCCAAAAAAAACGATTCTTGCTAAGGAGAAAGAAGTTCTCTTTTTAAAGACATTTAACCAGCTTTATTCGATGTGTTTTTATGTGTGTCTGTTTGTCCATGTCACATTGGAATAACTATGATTTTATCGTAGCATGAAGTAAAGTATAAATGCCTTCATTATGCATTTTAAAGATAACTGCCGACTCCCATAACTGTTACATAGCGTTCTTGATACCTCTAGAATGCGTTTGGTCTGAACAACAAGAATATGTAAAGAAATATAAAGTAAAATGTATTTTTATTATGTTTTACCATCCTTGAAGATCGAAAGATCTGTAGGGTCTGGATCCGTCAGACACACACTAATTATTCATTATATACAAAGGTTTATGAAACAAAGACCAGGGCTGAAACAGTGTCATGTTACAGGGCTGATAAGGAGGTTTTTACGACCACATTCCTTTGGCCACATGCCTAAGAGAGAGACAATGGGAAGACAGAAACCCTCTTTAAAACAGACTTTTCTGCATTCATCATATACTAACGGATCTATAAAATGAACATGCTTCATAGCATTGTGTAAATGATTTACTGTCTTGTGTACTATTATGTATATATTATGGTATGTACCTGGGTATACAACCAACTAACGGTCAATGTAACCTCACCTGTATCATGCCTCCTACCTAATTAATCCTCATTTAATGACACACACTTTGATGTACATCACCTTCTTCTAGAATGCAGTGTGGATGTGTTATATCTATCTGAGCATTAATGAAGGTATAATCACGCTTGGGACAAAGACTCGTAAATTAACTGAAAGCAACCTTCCCCTCTCGGACATGTCACCTTACTCATTGGTCCATTCAAACCTTAGGGGCTGGTTCTTTTCTAAGGCTATATCAGAGGCAGGCAACAGTGACCGCCCGCTCTTGGTAGTTTTCATCCTTGCACGGTCTCGGGTGATACGGGGGAACCCCCTCCACGGGGGCCCAGAGGCCTCCCAGCAAGCCTGGATCCCAACCAGATCCGGCCTCATGGAAGAGAGAGGACACTCTCTCACAAAGAACCAAGGACAATCTCAGGAGTTTGTAACAAGGGCTCTAACCCACCATTCATCATATCTTCTTCATCCAACAAAGAAGAAAATTATTGAGACTTCAACATCTGACACTCGCAGAATCATCAATTCAGTTTTCAACAACTTTGATAATAGTGTACGCTACCCAGGCATGCAAGTATACTTTTGATTTGATGCTTTGAAAATGAAATGCTGATGTTGTTCTCATATAGTTACATGGAACTTCTCAATAGTTCCGTTTTCGGTTTCGTTCTACCACTCACCTATTTATGTATTCATGTGTGCATGTTGTTTTGTTTATTTATATTCATAAAAATATCTATATTTAGTTAACACAACTTGTACATAATATGTATTTGGTTCTGTTTTGTTTGCAATACAAAGTCACTTTCACGATCGCGGTTTTTGCTACTTGCTCAAAGTGCTGTACATGCTAAGAAATAATTATTCTTCTGTGGCCATGGAAGATACCCTTTTCTTAGAATAAATTAATAATCAAAAGAGTTCGTTGGACGAACTGATTAATTGATTGTAATATTAATTCAGCCACATCAAGTTAATCCAATTAAGGCGAGACACTGCAGGTGAATAGGGTAAATATTTTAACTTACAGATATCACCATGAAACTTTACCAGTTGATTACTCACATAAATAGGAGAAAAAAATGTATTGCAAGTTTTCTGTAATTTTGTGTTTAAATATGCTAATCAGGCTATATCTAATTAAATATGCGCTAATTTGCATATATTTTGAAGTGACGAATCTGATCATTGAAAAAAACAAGGTTCAAAATTATTTTTGCATTTTGTTGATATATTCAATGAAAAGACATTTTCAGAGGGGATTATGAATATCTCCTTTTGTTACCCTGTAAATCACAAAATACTGCCAATAGCCTTAAAAAATTGATTTCCGCCCTATTTTTAGGTATAAAATGTCATATAAATCAGGCCAAGAATGATATATCAACAAATCCCTCTGAACAAATCTTTACAATATAGTTAGGAATAGGACTGTAAAGTTTGGTGTATGTAGGTGCTACAGAAGTGGAAAATCGTCACTAGAAGTGTGAGAAAAAACTCATTTTGAGAAAACGGCCTTTAAAGATTTGTATGGCAAAATTCCACTCATTTCTATTGAAAGCCATGAATTACAGACAAAATATGCTTTAGGTCCAAGTAAAATCAATGTATCACACTGTTTATTAACATCCAAAACTCATTACTGCTTCATCCATCACTGATCATAACATCCAAAACAACACATCAACAGTCCATCACACAGGAGGAATGACAAAAACTAAATATATCACACCTATAGTAGACGTCACAGAAACATCACGTTACGCTTCTGAAGATGACTGCAGAGTCAGCAGTCGAAACTGTCAAGGTATGACAACAAACTTTAAACCTGTCACATAAGAAAGAATCACTTATAAATACAAATACTAGGCTAAATGAACTTGTTTGGATTAACACATCAACATGGCCTTCAACTGAAGACCATTACATAACAAACCTCAAACTGACAGAACACAACCATTACACCTAGTTTCCCCAAGTTAATTTACATACTACATATCCATGCCAGCACCATATGTAGGGCCCTCCTCCATCTCCTGCTGGTGTCTTTTCACTTTTTTGGCTGTGCTTACACTTTTACGGCTCCGTTTTGCACTGGCGGAATGGACACTATTGGCTTTTGAAATCCTAACCATGTCGTCATCCTTCATTGCATTGACAGTTACGACTGTGCTCTGAAGCCACAATTTCTCCATCACAGCCAGCATGGCAGAGGCACCCTCATTAAATATAGAAACAGCCATACTGGCTGCAGCCTCAACTCTGCTTTTCCCCACAAAGAGTGTTTTTGGACATCTGGCCCATATGACCGAGTTGAGGCATTCGTTGGCATTCTGAGTGCCTCCATGCTGCATGCGCTTGAGCAGGCTGTCGCTGGACATCCGGTGATAGACCGGGATGAGCTTCTGACCCACCTCCCGTGATAAAAAGTTACCTGTGTGAAGCCTATGGCTATCTGGCTTTTTTCCATTCTCCTCTGCTCTCCTGTACCAACACCAGGATGGATTACACCTAGTGTGTGTAGGACTTTCATCACTAGACATGGAGTGGAGGAGACCTGCCCATATTTCTGCCTTCATTTGATCCAGTGACCCTTGATTATTTAGAATAGCCCCCCTGTAATAATTCTGCAAGGCTTTACATTTCTTGGCAGTGAGCTTACCCTGACCTTTGCCCCCTAACTTACGCTCAGCACTCAGTTTCCTAAGTGCTGTGCCCATGCGCTTGTGAGCGTGATTTATGCACTCAAGCTTTACAATTTCATGTCCAGGGTATGGGTTGAGCGCAACCACCTCCTTGAATGCTGCACTGTCCCCATCTGACAGCATCTCTGTGTAGCGCAGCTGATGCTGAGACACAGACCTGGCCCACATCCTCTTGGCTGCCTCCTGCTCCATGGCCTTACTTGACCCTGAGAAATTTTTTGCACAGTCTACATGACTCTCCTTCCAGCTTTCAAATTCCTCCTGTGTAACCTTACCACCTCGCCTAGCACACTCTCTCAGGGTACAAGCATGGCAGTAGGAAGACAGCACCTCAAAGTCCACTACCAGCCCAGTGAGGATGTCGATGCACACACCAATGCCGTAGTGGGACGTGAAGCCTCTCTTCTGCCAGGTGCCATCAAAAGACACACTGATATTCATTATGGTATCCTCATCCTCCCTTACTATCTCAGCCACATCAGGGTCAATATCTGTGTATGCCTGCCTGATCTGGTCCCTGGTTCTCTGCAGTGACTCCAAGCCTCTCTCAATTTCAGCGACTGAAATTAAATGTATAGTTTATTACTAACTGTTCATCCATATTATAAACCACAAATAGATGGAGGCCATAATCTAACTATCTATCTATCTATCTATCTATATCTATCGATATATCTATCTATATATCTATATATATATATATATATATATATATATATATATATATATATATATATATATATATATATATCTATATATATATCTATATATCTATATATCTATCTATCTATATATCTATATATCTATCTACCTATCTATCTATCTATCTATCTATATATATATGTGTGTGTGTGTGTGTGTGTTTCCATACCGGTTACTGTCCTTTGGTGTCTCTGATACGTTTTAACATGAAGGCCAGGAATTCCTAACACTTTGCTGATTTTTTTGAGAGCGGCATATCCCAAGCCTAACTCATGTGCTAACAGCACCATTCGCACATTCACATCAAACGCCACATCGTTCCTGGATACGTCTTGAAGACGCGTAGATGTATATACACTTTGCCTGTACCTATCTTCTTTGCAGAGACTGCACTCTAGTAGTAAACTACTACAGAACCCATGATTTTTCTGATCGATGTTAACTTTCAGCCCTGTCCCTGCGCAATTAGGACAAATTAAACCACCGATCAGTTCATTCAAACGCGCTACATGAACTATCAGCCACTGCTGTGTGGCGCTTTCATTACCTCCGCTGTCTGAACACTCCTGTTTTCCGAACGACAGTTTACGCATCGACGCACTATGTGATGGCATTTCATCATCTTCTGTCTTCGTTGGTAATTCCTTGTGTCTTCTTGCTAATGACAACTGTTTTCGTTTTCTCTGAGAGATTTTTACACGCATATCTTTCGACATTTTGAACTACCGCGGAAATGTCAGAGCGCGTCACGTGACGATTCTGAACGAATCACGTTGTCAGAAATTGGCTTCAGCCAATGAGATCGGGCATTTCGAGTTAAATGGCCCATTTTACTTTCATGATTGGTTGCTGATAAACAGGAAATTACCATATTTGGATCCGACAGCCTTGAAGAGGAGAGAGAGAGCTTTCTAACGGTGTGTGTGATGACAGGGTGCAGACAGCGATCGCAGAGCAGCGGGATGATTTAGAATGCCAACTTTTGAGGAATTTATGAGAAATCTACAGACGCAAACAGACAAAGTGTAGTAAAATAAAGACCTAAATGTGTATTTTGGACTTTTTTTCTGCACAAGTCTGAAAGAAGACATGTTATTGAAGACAAATAGCCCAAAATCTCAAAATTGACCAGTGAAAAAAAAACTATGTTTTTGCCTGCCGTGTCTCGCCTTAACTGACCCAAATATTCATAATTAATAATAATAAGTTATTATTGATTATTAATATTTCCAAAAAGCTGAGTTCCTTACATTGTCATTTGCTCACACATTAACTACAGCAGAATCCATCCATCCAGCTGTTAAATCTATCTGTATAAACATTTAGTATTTGAATTGTCATCAAAGATAACTAACATGATTATTGATATACATTTCTTAATATAAAATGCTGTGAAAACGGGTAAAACTACAATTATTGAACAGGCGGTGAGTACTTCGAGTGATGCAGCAATGTGAAGAGATTCATGCTCATTTGCTTTTGTTATAAAGGAAATGCATCAAACGAGTCAAATGAGGACGACTCTCCGTCTATCATAATGTTTTCAGCATTAAGCAGGACTGCAATTTCAACACTGTAGAAACACAATTACTGTATGGCCTTGATAAACAGCAACACATAAACAAAAGCCCAGCAAACAGAAAAGTTCACTCAGGGAAACACAGTTATTCCTAAAGCCTTTTATAATGCATCTGCTGAATCCAGAGCGCTCGATAGGGAGAACACAAGAGAAATGTGTGTCTGGAGGTCCTGCTTCAAGGCGGTCTGATAATGGAAGTGACCTTCATCTGAGCTCTGTTTGTTAGTGGGATTGTGTGGAGAGAGGTTAGATCCTGGTCTGAAGATTAAAGAACACAAGAGCACTCAGAAGAAATGAACATCTCTGGTCTTCTGGTGCTGAACGGCAGGCAGTATCTGTCTTGAGACTGTCTTTTTTATGGAGGATGATTTCAAAGAAATTAATTCATTTTATTTTGTGTATGAAAAAAATCAGGTTTCCCACTGTATTTCCATTATATTTCTGTCATTGTTGACTACTGGTCTTTAAAAAAAAATTGTTTATAGGTATTACACGGACAAAAGGGCGATCTCTAATGCTAATAGATATTTCTATAAGATTTAATTGATTTTCATAACTTTTACAGACCTGGAAATGAATAAAAAAATTAAGAATTTATTCATTATTATAAAATATAAAAATACATTTAATTCTTCCCCAATGATTTTTTAAATTATATTTAAATAATAAATAAATATAATTCATTTTAAATTATATTTAATATAATTAACTTAAAAATATATATAAATAATAAAAAAGTAATATATATAAAAAAAACAGACACTTTATTTACCTAAGTATACCAGTATTTTTTATATATATATTTCTTTTTCCCCCACACCCTTCTGATGTTACCGCTGTGATCGTTTTGGAAAACCTTTATTTTATGTATCAGGGATATGTATCTGTAACTAGAGTTCCCTTATTTTTATAAATTTGGTATAGCTATTATGCTATTGTTTCCTTTTTGGATCTTTAATCAGAAAAAAAAATGCCATATTAGAATACTAAATAAAGTTTATTTATACTACCTCAACTTTAGTGTTAATATACTGTTCAAGCCAAAGGAAACCCCATGTTAAGTGAGAAAGTGTCTCGTTTCAGGGTTTCAGAGGTGAACGGCTGCCTGGGGAAAGAGCTGTGATGCTTTAACACTCTTATCTGTTGAATCTCTGTTTGGGTTCAATGTCTCACATCCCTGTAGAGTTTAAAAGTCCTCCTGTAGTCTGTTGACTTCCTCAATACACACACACACCACAAACACACACATACATGAAGCTGAGATGTGCATGTTTCTATGTGGCCTCATGTTACGACAAATCAAAATCTCCTTGATCTTTAGAGAAAGAAAATACATAATTGTACTTTAAGTCAAAAAACAAAACAAAAACAAACTCAGCAGTGAAAACAGAGCATTCACTGAAACTAAACTATAAAACTTACAGTATACAACTTTCAGTCACCAGACGGATAAATTAATTTCAACACGATCACCCACATTTACACGTCACGTACGTATACCTTGAATGCAATGCAAGTCTCTTTTTAGATGAAAGCATCTGCCAAATGCATAAATATGAATGTTAAGAACACAGCAGCAAAAATAAGGCTTTTAATAAGAGTCAAAGAGAGGATGCAAAACACTTCAGTGAAATCATGACACATCATGTTTTGAGCAAAACATCTCAGTGACTTTCTAAGTGGACCTCAGTAACAATAAAATGAAATAAAAATGCATTATAAAAGGCCATTAAATGATGTCCTGCTGTTGAATACATGTGCCTTAAAAGGGCTTTAACACAAATGGTTTTGTTTTGAAGGGTCAGCCTATGATTGTTCACAATTCTTCTGGATAACTCACTTAATTTCTCCCTTCATCTGAATAGCTGAACATGTTCTTGTTCTTATATTGCTTCACACACGTGTTCCACACATGAATGAATGAATGAGTGAATGAGGCATTTATATACACACATGACAGCACTCATACACTCACAATGCAGCGGTATCTCTTCCTTTACAGCGGCACATAAAGTCACTGGAGTTCAGGCCACCGGATGCAGAGATGTGTAATGAAATAAGATGAATGCTCACGTCTGACCTCAATGAACTGCCACATCTTAACACAATCTACAGCAGACAAACCTTAAACTTGTCTGGGCAATGTCTCAAATAATCATAATAAGGATTTGAAATTAACTTTTTCACTCACCGGCCAAGTTACCGGCCATTCAGAACTTCTAGTAGTAACCAAAAAAAGAAAAGAAAAAGAAATGAACCAGATTAACTACACCATTAGCCTGAGTTTCCCCATGCTGCCTTTCCGCAGAGTGATTTTATTCACGCTGCTAGGCAGTCTGGATACCATGGACCAGATTTTCGCCACAGCGAGGGGACCAATCACAGAACGGGGAGGGAGCAGCAAGACGATGACGACGTCTATGTGACACACCGAAGCAGTTTGTTTATACCTATGGATCAAACATGGCAGCAGACGCGAAGTTACCTTTCGATGCAGCCTTAGATACATACGCCATCGTGTACACATAAATCTCTGACCCATCGTCTTCTTCCTCGTCTAATTTCTGTCGTTCTACATACGTCATCTGGTATGATTGAAACGATTGGCTATGAGCTACGTACAGGCGCATTTGATAGACATTCCTAGCACCCAATAAACGGCTCTGGGCATTCGTAAACCACGCCTCAAATACGAGAAAATGAACATGTGGTTCCCAGACCACATCTCAATCTCAATGAGACGTGATCTGACGTTAGCCAGGCTACTACGCCATAGCTTTTCACTAAAAATTTGTTTTAGGTGGACAGATCAATACAGTACAAAAAACATCAAAAGATTTAGGATGTTGAAAAATAGCAATGTGTTTCCGTTAACCAAATGCTTTTCAATCTTCACTATCGTTTAAATGCAAATTAACAAGCGCGCCGTTATTTGTTGTGTAGTGACGCGTGTGTTCAAGTAAGCCAGATATGAGCAGATTCTGCGCAATACGCTGTATTTAATATATCATGATGACTCACGAGTTGAGTATTTGCGCTAAATCCGTCACAGGTGATTTTTAGCCGCATTTGGCGGGTGTTAATTTCAAACCCTGATCATAATGTTGAGCAGCATTACCCTGCACACACACCGATGAAGACAGCTGAGTCACTCATCACTGCGCCAGTCTGTCACAAACCCCTTAAACAGCACCCGAGACAACAATAACACTTTACCCTGCAATAAATAGCCTAAGGTGCTTTTGTACAAATGCTTAATTATTACTGATTTACATTGCTCAACCTCAAGAGAGCATGTAAATTACTAATGATTTGTCATTTGAGCAGTTTTGCGGCTAGTATTAGATATTTCTCTTTGTAAATAAATAATAAAATAATTAACTTATACTTTGTGTGGTTTAACCTTTCACATCCAAGGAGCCATTGTTTTTTTTATTTATTAAATTTGCCATTTAAAAAAACATGGTTCTTTTAACCCTATATATAGCCAGACATATTAAAAAATAGTCAGGAAAAAAACTTTTTTTTTCATGTTTGAGACATCAGCCTTTTATGGCTCATATAATCCGATATAGTGAGAACATGGAGCTCATACTCGAGGACGAAAAAAAACATCTAAATTATATTCAGAGGCCCAAAAATATACAATTTGTTGCAGATACTGATATTTATATGGCAAAAAAATTTAATAGCTTGCAATAAATATTAATGAAATCTTTATAACATAACAGACACCTTACATAACATGCATATACATATTGGTTGTCACTGTATATATGCTAATTAGGGCTGACTTCTAATAGTCGAGGATTCGACGATTCGATTCGGAGAGGTCTGATTCGACTATGAACCTCATAGTCGAACAGTAGGGAAGTGTTATGTAACCAATAGGGGTGTGACGGTTATCATATAACCATGAGACCGACAGTGTCATTAGAACTCCATAACCGCCAAAACCGTGCTATTAAAATATTTTTTACAAAAAAAATTTATCATAGAGAATGTTTAAATACTAATATCAGCTTACGAGGGAAACGGAGGCGGAGTTAGTGGTGGTTCGGAGGCTGAGTGCTGGAGATCATTCGGGAGAGGTCTGTGCATCTTCACCGATCAGAACGCGCGCTGACACGGAGAAAGCCTTGTTTATACCAGACGCGTCCGCACGAGCGCGAAGGTGCGCATGGCAAAAAATGACGCGTTGGGTGTGCAAGACCGGCAAGACCCCATTTCGCTTGGCTGTGTGCACGGCTTTTTTTGTAACAGCGCGCGCGACACCGCATCCGAGGATGAACGGCTTCAAGCCGAATCTGCTCGGGCATGTACGTCTCACCGACCGCACCGGCAACCAGTTTGCGCGTCTAAATTGCAAAGTTCATTGCAAAGTTTTTTTGTTAAGGTTTTGTTTACTGTGTGTGATTTATTTAAAACAAAGCTTTTTTTGTTGTTGTTAAGGATTCATTTAATGGAAAGCACATTCACTTCTAGTTGTCTTGCTGTTCATTTTAAACGTAGAGCGAGTTGTCCTATAAGAGACGAACAGTTATTCAACCGAACGTCTAGCTGCTATCTAAAAAAGTAAATAGAGACGAACAGTTATTCAACCGAACGTCTAGCTGCTATCTAAAAAAGTAAATAAAAAAAAGGTTCGACTATCAGTCGACTACGGCAAAATCTAACGAATCAGATTCGACTATGAAAATCCTTCGTCGAAAACAGCCCTAATGCTAATAATATATTTTAGTAAGATGGTAATTAAATGCTTAGTTTTATGATCAAATATCTGTATAGTTTTAAAACATAATGCAATGCAATACAATACAATTATGAATAAAAGAGGAGAAAATAAACGTTCCTCAAAAGCCTGATGTATGGCACTTATATTTTTTAAGAGTGTTGCTTTCAAATGCAGTTGACAGATAAAAGGGGATCATTGGAAAATAAATATTGGTAATGCTGTCAGTTGGAGTAAATCACTGTTAAAATGTTGTTTATTGGTATTTGCCTCTGATTTCCTATTCAGTGTAACTCTAGTAGCGATATATCAGATATTTACTGAAACAGCCATGACTACAGAACCTTGAAACACATTGAAATGTGGTCAATTTTAACCATTACATCCCAACAAATATACATCTCGATATATTTAGATTATTTATATATAAAATACCTTAAAAAGGCTAAAATATTGAGATAAGGCAGACCTATCCCATGCTTTTTTTAATAATGTATTTTCTGACAAAACATCTACAGACACCTACATTTCGACTGCAAGCTTCCCACTGACTGTAATTCTGACTCCTAACGGTACAGAAACAAAGACATGGTGAGAGAAACGAGAGAGAAAGACTGAACGTACCTGTTTCTCCCCACAGTGTGTCATGGGTATCAATCTGCACCGCCAGTTCATTATTCAACATCAACAAGCCTTCCAGCACCTGCCAAAACACCATCTCACAATAAATCAAACGCAATACTGGAACAAAACAGCAAACGAAGACTCTGAAACGTCCCCAGTGGGCAGCATGCAAGACTTAGGGACTGAAATCAGGGTTTAGAAAGGGCATATGAGAGTAAAAATGGGCTTTTGTGAAGTCACTCTCCAGTGTCGGGAATTGCGTTTTTTAAAGTTTTGTTTAAATAATATTTTGGGGGAATTTTAAGTTACATTGCTAAAGTAACAAGTGATTTAAATCAAAATCACACTGGCTACAAAAACAAGGGGGAAAAAATCTAAATAACGCCACTGTCATAAGAAATTAAAATTTGTAATAAAAATAATGCAAACTACAGTTTCATGGCTGGTTCCTTTTTTTCTTCAATTTACACACTACTGTTAAGATTTGCTAATTAATTGGGTTAAACAGTTAACTGGGCCCATTGACTTCCATAACAGAAAAAAAAAAATACTATGGAAGTCAATGGGTTCAGTTAACTGTTTGGTTACTAACATTCTTCAAAATATCTTCCTTTGTGTTCAGCAGAAGAAAGAAATTCATACAGGTTTGAAACAGCTTGAGGGTGAGTATATGATGACAGGATTTTCATTTTGAAGTGAACTATCCCTTTAAGGTTAAAGGCTCAAACAGCTGGACATTAGAGACCGGTCTGTTGCTATGGCTGCCATGTTCAACTGCATCCTCACAACATCTATACGATTTATTGTACTTCAAGGTCTTGTGCACACACACACACACACACACACACACACACACACACACACACACACACACACACACACACACACACACACACACACACACACACACACACACACACACACACACAAACACACACACACACACACACACAGATTTTGTGTCATTTCGACACTGTGCCTGTATGTGGGTGCACACAAATGGTTTCAAAGTAGGGCTGGGCAAAAAAATCGATTTTTCGATTAATCGATTTTTAAAATGTGGTCGATTCAAAATCGATTCTCAACGGCCACGAATCGATTTTTTCCATATTCAGGGCTCGCGGTGCTGCGTCTTCTCTCTCTGCACAAGGCAAGCGCTGCAGGCGTCGACACACACTCGTGTTTAGGAGTCGGGACATGATTCACTTGCACAATCGGGCCAGCATTGCATCGTAACTAACGTTTATCATTTTCACATCTTTTTAAGTTTTACCAGTTTAAACATTCAAGCAATTTTAAACTATCCCGTGCTCGCGCACTCCCAGAGATGTTTCTCACTGCGTGCACACATACAGTAAAGCCTAAATCCGCCTCACAAACAGCTCGCCAGTAACAAAAGATCTTTTTCGTGGATTATATTGCTTTAACAGTTAAAAACAAGCAAAATTATGTAAAAACTTTGGTCTTGTTGAGTAACCTCGTAAAGACAGTCGGTTATGTCTTAAATAAGCATAAAACGCGTGTGACAGACAGTAATGAAACAGTAATGTATCCGTGCACTAGTTCTTAAAGTGAACACAGCCATATGTGTCTGTCATTCATTTTGTTGTCAAAACAACATAATATAGCATTAATTGTAAGGAATCAGAATTAATAGCCTGTATTTAATGCAGTCAGATCTAAAAGACTATCCAGTGTTATTTTACATTGCATTACTTTATTCAGTTTCTGTAGTATTTCTGACCTACCCAAAAACTTTTCTTTTTATGTCTCTTTATTTGTGTCTTTATTCTATTGTATTTATTTGTGCTACTTTTTTGAATTTAATTCAAAGACTGAAATCAAGCTTCCATGTGTTGCATAAACTCTTAACAAAAAAATGACCCCATTGTAAAAACAAACATTTAGGTGAGATCAATGTAATAAAAAATTGTCTAAAAAATGATAACTGATATTTAGATTGAGATTTGTATCACATCTATTTTCATTATAGTCGAATCGAGAATCAGGAATCGAAATCGAAAATCGAATCGAGAATCGAATCGAATTGAGAGCTTCCGAATCGAAATCGAATCGAATTTCGACATCTGAATCGATACCAAGCCCTATTTCAAAGAGGTCCTATTATGCTTTTCTGCACCTTTTTTAAATTTTCTTTAGTGTGCAATCTTGCTGTTTGTCTATGTGGTATAAAGTGTGGATCATTAATGATTAACATTAATGATTAACATTAATGACTACTTTCAAATTACACAAATTCTTTTCTCACTTCGAAACAACCTCGATGTACCAACAGGCCAATGCTTACAAACTCTTTTCAAAACTGTTATATACTTCAGATCAAAACCTGAATAAGACAGCAATTTGCTATATTTCTATAGTAATAACCCATTGCAATATATTCTAAATCTAAAAAATGAAATACTATCAAAACAAGATATAGCCGAACACCTATACAGGCGTTAGTCTTTTAATTTCATTACCATCTATACAAAAGGGGAAAAACATGGACCATGTAACATTTACTGCAGTTACTGCGTGTGATTCTTGTTTTGCTGCCTGTTGTTAGTATTTTTAGGAAATTGTTTTATAAGTGAGTGTGTTTGCTGGATAGCAACATTTGTTAGTGTTATGGAAGAACGAGTAGATTTGAGACATGCTTGACGTGTTTTGATAGGTTTAGTGCATTTTAAATGTAAAATGAACAGCTGTGCCAAACTGAAAGTGTGCGAACTGTGTGAAGAAGAGTTTTGAAAAAGTTACCCAAGTACTGTGAAATTTATCTTATTGGTTGTAAAAAACAAACAAAACTGTAAAGTCATTGATTTGTCTGCACTGACACCATCAGACAGAGCTGCTTTTTGCCAGAATCGAATTTGTTTCATAATTGACGAATTTTGCAACATCATCACTGTTATTAAAGGGATACTTCACCTCTGGAAAGATAAATGTGTATTTAAAATGGGTCATTTATGTAGAAGAAATGTGAAATTATTTTTGAATTTGGAGCTTTGTAGACTGAGAAAAGCCAGAAAATGTATTTTTGGCTTATGTGGATGAAAGACAACAACTCCCAGAATGCACTTGCTTCGCTGCCCTAGGAGGCCACGCCTCCCGGTAACAGAGCGCAGTAGTTCAACAACAAGTCTAGGCTACTAGTGAGTCTCCGGGATGAGTCTGCCCGGGATTTTGAGATCGCCCAAAATGTCCTGGATTCGGCTTTTGCGTTCTACAGTCGCCATTCATCATGTTTACTGTGGCGAGCAGGACGAGTGAGGGCCGTGTGGAGAACGCCGCAGGGCCGGTGGCGTGATTACTGATGAGCGACACCTGTGAGACGGTCTCGTATCTCTCATGGAGGAGCGGGAATTTTCTTAGCAATGCTACCGATCACTTGTTTAGCGTTCATGTAAACACGACATTCAGATTCACCAATCGGAATGAATTCAGTTAGATTGAAACAAAAGGTCTGCATGTAAACAATTAATGGCGACTGCAGAAAGCAAAAGCTGAATCCAGGACATTTTGTATGATCTCGACGGCCGGACATGTCCGGGAAAAAGAGGATGGTGACCCCTACTACTCAGCTTTCTCCTACTATGTTACTCAGCTTTCTCCACAGAACAAGAGCCTGCTAGCTTAGCTTCCAAAAAAAGATGTCTGACACTATGTGTTCATTCTGTGAGTGAGATCCCACCCTCTATGGGCGGGTTGAGAACATGTGGGACAGCCCCTACTACTGGCTGTAGTCTTTAGCCTCTGGCCAAAAAAATCCTCCGATGACGCAAAATGACGATTTTTGCGTCATCGGAGGATTTTTTACAGACAAAAAATACATAAATCTCTCGTCTCAGGGGGATATGAGGGTGGAAAGCACGGTAATTTGAAAATACTACAGGTTTTCTACTAATACAAAGCTTAATGCTAAATCCTGAAGTATCCCTTTAAACTGAACTGAATCAACATTGAACCGACTTGTGCTGAATCACTACACTATTTCCTTTTTAGAGCTGCTTTACAGCAGAATTTGAATTTGTCTCATATTTGATGAAGGTTTCATTATTGATTCTGTTATTTCCCTGTTTTTTAACTGTGAAGCTGCTTTGAAACAATCTGTATTGTATAAAGCGCTATAGAAATAAAGCTGACTTGACAAATGGTGAGATATTCACAAAGGCAAAAATGCCCCTGTAATGAATTCCTCTGGGGTTTTTTTATATCCAACATTTGACATATATTATAATATTGTAAGTTTAATTAGGGGTTTAGTATGGTTGTTTTTGCAAACACTACTGTCAGATAGTTAGTTGAATGTTTAGCTAATATAAAGTGTGTAAAAAAAAAGAAAAAAGTCAGCTCTGAAAACACTGATTGTGAGGAAAACACCCACAACAACTAACCAACAGTGAATAAATCAATATCTACTGCTACAGTATATGGTTGAGAACATAGAGTAATCAAAATGATACTGTATTCTAACAGATAATTTATTGTGTTATGAGATCTTCTGCATTATTTCCAGCTGCTTTGGCGTTTGATTCCGATTTGATTTTATATGTACCAGATATAGTTGTTCAGTAGCAAATAGTGTAGTTGAGCATTTATTAATTTTTTTATTAAATAAATGACTCAAGTGAAGCATTTGACACAAAATGGGCGACACACTGTGCATTTTTAAGTGGTTCGAAAAACAAATTGCCCTGATAAAAGGCAGAAATGCATTTTAATAGAAAAGTTTTGCCATTGGCATGTATGTGTGTGTGTGTGCGCTCACATGAATGTGTCCCATACTGCAGGCCGCTATGAGCCCCTGCTGCAGGGCTTTGTTCTTCAGGCTCAGGTCATGTTGACCCTCACTGCTCCAGCTCAGCTCCAGCAGACACTCGATGACCTCTGAATGACCCCGCAGGGCTGCATGCACCAGCGCACACTGGCCACTCTTGTCCACGTGATCCACCTGACCACAAACGCCATGTGTAAATTAATCAATATACATGTAACATGAATATATTCATCTCACAGATCAAGTCTCAGGTTAGCGGTATCGATTAAGAGTCAATCAAAGAGAAATCAAAAAATTTGTATTTCGCATCTTCTCAAGCTTGCTTCCTAATCAGATCTAATAAATCTGCCATTGTATTTTACTACAATTTTTGGCTCTTTGGCATATTGCTTTTTAACTCGCTTGGGATAAAAACATCTTCTAAATTCATAAATGCAAAGTGAACCCTGTTTACCTAATACACGGTTCTGCAGTTATTGGGAATGTTTAATTTGTGCATATTATTTCCAATGGCAAATTTACCAATTCAACTAATCAAACGGATAAAATAAAGTCCTGCCCAACAATTTTCTTGTTGAAAAATCCTGCTTCACTGAACATTTTTAAACATATAAATCATATAATCATAAAAATAAATTAGTAAATATGCACACACATATATATATATATCTGAGTGTACATAAGTAACTACGTTATGGAGAAGAGAATTTTAATACAGCTAATTTATGAAAGTGAAAAGTAACTTGCATAACTCAAATATTAATGACTAAATATATACAAAGTAATGCATTTCTTTACTCATTACATCAAAAAAGTAATCTGATTACGTAATGCACATTAATTGTAACGTGTTACCCCCTAACACTGAAAATAAATTTATATCTATACTCTACCTTGGCTCCTCTCTTACAGAGAAGACTGACCAGCCCCAGATGACCAGCGGCCGCCGAGTAACACAAAGAGCTCATGCCGTTCTCTGAAACCACGTCCACGTTTGCTCCGAACTCCAGCAGCAGCGCGCCCATCTCCTGATGGCCCAGGTGGGACTGGACACAGAGGACCGGGGCGTTGTTCAACACCTCCGTACGATAGTTGACATTCGCTCCACCTAGCATCAGCAGACGGCTCACCTAGAGACAGATACGAGACAGTTTAGAGACTGACAAATGATGTATGAGAGCTCAGATTGTGTTTATTATGTGTCTGAATCAAGAACTCCAAGACATCATTTAGTTTTCTTTCAGACCCTTCAACCTAATCCCTAAAATCGACTTTGATTTTCAGTCGTTCGGAGCTGTCGGTTGTCATTTATCTTCAGCCAGCCCTCATATTGTGTCTTTCTTTGTCAAACAATCCCTCATCCTGTGTTTAAAGTTCACTATGAACAAACTGCTGATTGGTAAAGCATGCTGATCACAATTCACAGACTCATTAAGAGCTCCAGCGCGAGGCGGCACATTGTGTCCCAGTCATTAATCAGCCAGGATTCTGGTTTTGATAAGCATATGAATAACAAACGTTTAATCAGCAGCGGCTGCGCGGCCCCAGAGGCTTGAGAACGCCTGGAAATGAAATTTGTTTTATTTAGCAAAACCACATGAGAATGTTTAGACTCCACCTTGAGGAATAGAGAGAGAGATGGAGAAGAAGAGGCGAAAGATAAATATAAAATACAGCTGCACACAGCAATTACAGGGGCCAAACTCGACTAACACTCACTGAGAGAAATGTAAAGAATTCAAGGACGACTCATTTACATTGAGAGGAGAAAGAAAACATACAATACATTTTACAGTTTGGTGCAAGCGAGTTAGCAGGAACTGTGAATGCCATATTTAATCAACTTGCAATGAAAGAGTTTAAAGGTTATGAAAAAAAAAAACGAAAAAAAAAAAAACCCACATCCATATAATATATTAAATATATATAGCATTAAAAATTAAACATTTTAGGATTTCTTTTGACTTTTAAGCACATTTTCCCCAGAATTCATTCTCATAACACCACAAATATAACCATGTACAGTATATAATATATATAGCATTATAATAGTATTTATTATATTGTCATGAATTTATGGTGTATTATAGTAATTATTCATTAAAAACTCACAAATAAAACATATTATTGCATTATTATAATTCTGATTTAAAGGGTAAATGTGCTTTTTTTTATCATGAAAATGTCACAATGCAAATTTTAAATGGACCTAAAACCAAAAACAGAACTGAAAAAAAGGGTAGAGAAAGTTCATTGCATCTGTCATTGTGAGCAATGTGTGCTTGCAGTCTATAGTGTTCAAAGGAAGACGCATTGGGAGGAAGAACCGTAAGGACGAGGACATATAAGATGAGGATGAAAATAAAATCACTTTTGCTTTAAGCTAAAATCCATCATTCCTGCTGATAATTGCTCTGGAGTCTCAGTGCAGCGGCCGACCTCTATTACACACACAGTCCAGCTCTGAGGAATCATCTGGACGACTTTACTTTAAATGACCTGAAACTAAAATGGTTTGGTAATTACTTAAAATGTCAAGCGTCCTTTCCTACATTTATCGGTTCTCTTTTATAATCTTCTCATCAAACCGATGGAGTGAAGACATGCGGCAATAATCTGACAGAGGATTTCAATGTTTGATCAATACAGACAAATCACAAGATTGTTTTGCATGACAGCTAGGGCTGCACGATTAATCGAATTTTAATCACGATCACGATTTTGGCTTCCCACGATCAAATTCGTGTGATCGCGCGATACTTAAAATGCGTCATTCCAATCACAGAACGCTCCGTATCAAAGTTTTTTTTTTTTCACACGAGAGAGACCATGTGTCCAAGAGTGCGCTCGACAGTGCGAGAGATACCGAGACAGATAGATTGCATTAGTAAATTGGTACATACTACATAGTGATATATAATTACTATATAAGAGGCATGGAAGTTCAACTAATGAACTCCAATAATCAGTAGCCTACTACAAACGTCTTGTTTTGAACTATTGTTTAATAAATAGAAATAATTCGAGCACATAAACTTTCATATGGAGGATTAAATAAGATTCAATTTATGCAGTAAGATTTCACAACTAATCACTGACACTGTACCAGGCTTTACGTTTCTTAAGTGTCATAACTCTGAATTTCATCCATTAATCAAACTTCCATAGTGCAGTTCTGCCTTGAAATGTTCTCATTTGGTTACATTCTGTAATTTGATTGTATATTTGAGTTTTATTCACATCCATTATGCAGGTACAATGCAAGTTTATATTTTGCTTCCTAAAATATATTTAGACAATGTAAAATGTACAATAGTGCCCTGTTGAAGTTTTGCTACATTTTCTTTATTGTTTTCTTTATTCTTTAAGGAGATGCACTGAATTTTGGTGAATAAGAGGTCCTGTTTTATTTTGATGCACATATTTGTACATTAGCAGGAATGTAGCACAATATGGATGTGAAAGCAGTTATAATTAGCCTATGTGTCAATAAAATTTGTTTTAGTTAAAATCAACAAATAATCATGATAATTAATCGTGATCTAAATATTGACCAAAATAATCGTGATTATCATTTTGGCCATAATCGTGCAGCCCTAATTACAGCAACGTGAAATTGTATTCAAATATCCCAATGTCAGTCAAAAATTTCTACTATCAAACTCAGTGTTAAGAAGAGCTCATCAATGCTTGGGTCATTTGCTTTTTGTTAAATACAGTTGCTGAAATTCATTTACATACACACATCTATTATACAAACACATTGAACTATGTCTGAACGCTGGACTTCAGCAGTTATAATGATCGTGTCTCATTATAAATGTTTGCATAATGAGCTTTAATAGGGAAGATGAGAAGGGGGTCAAAGGTCAGAGGCAAACACTGCATTCTAATTGGCTCTCTTTGAGTCATATGTGTAAACACATTTACACATCAACACCAGGTATTATATGAAGAACACAACTACAAACAGTCTAAATGCATTTAAAGGTACTACACTATGTAAAAAATAATAATAATGAGTCAATATATCATTTATGTCACTCGCCAGTATCATCATATCCGTTAATAGAGAAAAATTGCTCCGGCTGCTTTGACGTGTGTCTGCTGTGAGAGGTCAGAGGTTAGTTGAGTGTGTCCGTGTGTGTGTGGGTGTGTGTGGTGTGAGAGGTCAGAGGTTAGTTTAGTGTGTCTGTGTTGAGTGTGAGTGTGTGTGTGCTTTTGTTTTTGTGATATATGAGGACACAAATGTGTATAATGCATATTACACTGGTATTACAACTTACACGTGATATATATGAGGACATTGCATGAGTCCTCATATTTCAAATAGCTTAAAAAACATAAAAAACAATGTGTTTTTTTTAATGTAAAAATGCAGCATGTCTCCTGTGATGGGTAGGTTTAGGGATAGGGGCAGTGTAGGGGGATAGAATATACAGTTTGTCCAGTATAAAAGTCATTACGCCTATGGAATGTCCTCATATATCACAAAAACACAGCTGTGTGTGTGTGTGTATGTGTGTCTGGTATGAGAGGTCAGAGAAAATGTTGACATGGATCCGCTAAATCTCCATCCTCCAGAGAATCACCCGTTTTAAACAAACGCCGAACAGAGGAGAGTCTGCTGGAGAAAAGAGAACGACACAGAGCTCGTAATAAAACAAGAATCAACATTGGCGTGGCTTTTTGGAGATTGCGAGAACTGAGCAATTTGAAATGGTGTAAAAGTGACACGGAGATTATGGTGTTTTTATTGCTTAACAGGAGATTAAGGTATTTTATTGAACAGATAAATTGTCATATGTTGCTCTATTACAGAAATCAACATCTAAACTGTTTATCCCCGGTTTCACAGGCAAGGGTTAAGTCTAGTCCCAGACTAAAATGCATGTTTGAGCTGTTTTAACTGAAAGCAACTTGCACCGACAAGAAACTTGCATTTTGTCTCAAAATGCACATCAGTAATGTTTTTTTTTTCTAAGGCACATTTATAAAAGCTTCCTAATTAAACTAAAGCCTAATCCTGGCTTAATCTAAACCCTGTCTGTGAAACCAGGCCTAAATCTCCTAAACCAAGTAGTGAATGTTTTATGAGCAGTTGGATAATCATATTAATCCTCACAGTTACGCAGAGCCGAAGCAATACATGCAGTTTCGTTTTTTAACCGATAGAGGGCCAAAAAGTCAGATAGTGTACCTTTAGTGTACCGTAAAAAGTCTCTTTATGAAAGAAAATTGTGAAACTTGAGTGGAGAAAATGAATGGGCAAACCAAGAGCGCTGAAGACAGTTTGTGCTGACCTTGACATTGGGTGTGTAGAGGTTCCTAAGAGAGGCCAAAGCAGCAGACAGACCATCAGTACTACAGCTGATCCATAAGGCCTGAAGAACACTGGACGACACACCGGTCTTCTTACTCAGACCCTTCAAAGGAACACACACACATCATAAATATTATATATAATATTATATAATAAATATTTGAATGATACATTTATATGTATTCATATTATAGTTAATAGAGGACATTATTCTGTAAAGGTGAAGTTTGTTCTGCAAACTTTACATTATAGAGTCTTAAGAGATGAAAAACAGATGAATAACAGACAGAGAGGCTGACAGAACGATAGATAGATAGATAGATAGATAGATAGATAGATAGATAGATAGATAGATAGATAGATAGATAGATAGATAGACAGGCAGATAGATAGGCAGATAGGCAGATAGATAGATCGATAGATAGATCGATAGATAGATAGATAGAGAGATAGAGAGATAGACAGGCAGATAGATAGGCAGATAGATAGATCGATAGATAGATAGATAGATAGATAGATAGATAGATAGATAGATAGATATAGAGATAGACAGGCAGATAGATAGGCAGATAGATAGATAGATAGATAGATAGATAGATAGATAGATAGATAGATAGATAGATAGAGAGATAGACAGGCAGATAGATAGGCAGATAGATAGATCGATAGATAGACAGAGAGATAGAGAGAGAGATAGAGAGATAGACAGGCAGATAGATAGATAGATAGATAGATAGATAGATAGATAGATAGATAGATAGATAGATAGATAGATAGATAGATAGATAGGCAGATAGATAGATAGATAGATAGATAGATAGATAGATAGATAGATAGATAGATAGATAGATAGATAGATAGATAGATAGATAGAGAGGTAGATAGAAGAATGATAGATAGATAGATAGATAGATAGATAGATAGATAGATAGATAGATAGAGAGGTAGATAGAGAGGTAGATAGAAGAATGATAGATAGATAGATAGATAGATAGATAGATAGATAGATAGATAGATAGAGAGGTAGATAGAAGAATGATAGATAGATAGATAGATAGATAGATAGATAGATAGATAGATAGATAGATAGATAGATAGATAGATAGATAGATAGATAGGCAGATAGATAGATAGATAGATAGATAGATAGATAGATAGATAGATAGATAGATAGATAGATAGATAGATAGAGAGGTAGATAGAAGAATGATAGATAGATAGATAGATAGATACCTTGAAGATGTGTGCTTTCAGGATGTGGTGGCCCAGTTCCATGGTCTGCTGTCTGTTTAACTTCCCCTCCTGTCTCGACAACATGAAGGCCATCAGTGCATGTCCACTCCTGCAGAGAAACACACGCTGTGTGAACGCCTGTCCCACAACACACACGCATTTATGACAGAATAAGATGAGGAGTAGCGCTGAGAGACAGAACCAGTTGGCAAAAAACACTCTTGTCTGCCCAAAAAGAGCATATCACAAACACAATATAATCCTGCTTTTATTTTTCGCTCACTCTTGCTTACAGTATTTTTTGGATTTTAATCAAAACATTTATTACCTTGATGAGAGCAAAAGGGTGAAGGATGATTTTAAAAATGCCTGTAAGCTTTTTAAATATGACACTCTCTTAACATAATTTTGTAGAGATGTGGTTTTTAACATCAAGTTCTTGACTCGTTATTTGACTGCCAAATGTTAAGACCATTCAGATTACAATTTAATTGAAAAAAAGAGAAAAATATACGTTTAATGTTAAGATGTTAAGTGGACGCCACTGGCCGATTAAATATGCAGTGGTTTGAGGTCATGTGCCAATAACGTTGTTTAGTTCACTAACTGTGTGCATACAAGAACATATTCACGTCTTTATAAAATCAGATTTTCCCACCCCACGTTTTAATGAAGGATCACTTCCATGTAATTTTGGGTCAAATCTTTTAATCTCTGAGATCAAACGAGGTTCTTGTGAGGTAAATCTTTGGTTAAAAGCGCTGTATATTTGATGCAAGGCTCTGTGTTGGCATGCCTTGGGTCGGTCTGGAACGCAGGAGAATGGTGGAATAGTGTTCCCCAGCTCTCACTGGTGTTAATTAACCCAGCTTCATTAAAAGGCCACGCATGAATGCAGCTGGCTTTGATCAGCACTATATCTCCTCTACATTAAACTCATTCCGTCTCCTTTCTTTTCTCCCTCTTTAAGCGGTGGAATAGCAAGGCAGAGTCGCAGGGAACTTTTTAGGAGTCCCTCTTTTTCAGAGCCAACTTTTCTAGCCCGGACCCGGAGAGGGTTCAGGAAGGCGAGTTATGAATAGGACACAGACGAGCCAATCAGAGCGCTCAGACACAAATTGCAGTGAGAATAGGAGAGGGACAGAATCCCAATTATTCTAAGATCACCACAGCTCATCAGCATCTGTACCAAACAAGTGACTATATATATATATATATATATATATATATATATATATATATATATATACATATATATATATATATATACATATATATATATATATATATATATATATATATATATACATATATATATATATATATATATATATATATATATATATATATATATATATATATATATATATTGAAGGGTGACACATGATTCAGAATTATTTAAGCATCATTTTGATTAGGGATGCACCGAATATTCGGCCACCAAAAATTTTCGGCCGAAAATGGCCCAAAAGTGCATTTTCGGTTTTCGGCCGAAAGACTTTTATCACCGAAACAATACGGCCGAAATGTTGTGATGACGTAAACAGCGCGACCTGCACGTGCTTGTCTGAAGCAACATGTCTGCGGTGTGGACGTATTTCCATGTGTATTTCAGTATATCTAAACCCGCGAGGAGACGGAAGCCTTGTTTATACTTTCGCCTGCCTCCGCAGAGCGAGTCTCCAGAGACAGCGCGCGCACCTCTCCAAACGGTTGAGCGTTTATACTTGACCCGCTCGATGTTGTACTATTCTTTGAAACGACAGGAGCGACTCAAGTAACTGTCCTCTAACCATCAGGAATCGGTGAGAACAAGAAAGATATCATAAACACATGACAATGTTTATTTTTTAGTATACCACCACCAATACAAAAATAATCATGTAAAACCCTGTAAACCCTGAGATTATTACTTGTGACTTGCGAAATGTGTACATGGGAATATGTATGTATACAACTAAATTAACGCTCTCTTAAATATTTTCTAATTTCACTAAACATATTTCATTAAGTTTCGTGTACATTTGTATTAAACATGGACCTTTGTTCATTAAAAAGGCTTTTTATGCTTTTGTATGCTCATTTTTTAAAATGTAAGCAACTAATTTAGACGTGCAAACTGGGTGCTGGTGTGATGAGAAGTTCGCGCTCGGCTTTGTTTTAGAGAACATTTAATTTTAAAACCTTTCTGCAGGCCAGTAGATTATTATTTAATGTACACATGAGTGGGGTCAAGTTAAACATTTTACTTTGAATTTTATTTTATACTGTGCATTGTTGCAATGTGCTAAATAAATATTTGCATAATTTGTAATTGATTTATTCTTTGAAAATTTTATAATAATTCATGCAATTGCAATGCCTTGATTTTAGTAAAGTTTGCACACAGTCATAGCCATAAATGCAATGGTACTAATAATTGGCATAATTTCTTTCGGTGTTTCGGTTTTCGGCCTTGGTTTCCTCTTTTTCGGTTTCGGCCAAGAATTTTCATTTCGGTGCATCCCTAATTTTGATCATTTATTTTAAATGACTACATAGTTTTTTTAAGCTTTAGTCTTTATTTTGAGTTTTGTATTATTATTATTTTTTCAGTTATTGATTTATTTCAATTCATGAAGATGTTTTGGTTTTAGTAACGTCTGACTATTATCAAAGCTGGACTAGTAATTTATTTCAAAGTAATTAAATAAGAGGAAACGGGATGTTGCACAGATATCTTAAATCAGCACTGGCTTTCATCATCTCATCAAGGAGATCACGATATTGCATTAGCCCGACTGTGGAGACAGATCTGGAATCTCGCACACATACACAGGCACATTCTGTCTGTATCCAATCAAGAAACTCCTGTTATAATTTTAATGAAGTCAGTAAATTCAATGGTGTCTGGAGCTCAAGAGATGAATATCCATTTAAACATACAATATACACTGAACAAACTTATAAACGCAACACTTTTGTTTTTGCCCCCATTTTTCATGAGCTGAACTCAAAGATCGATGACTTTTTCTATGTACACAAAAGGCCTATTTCTCTCAAGTATTGTCTAAATCTGTGTTAGTGAGCACTTCTCCTTTGCCGAGATTATCCATCCACCTCACAGGTGTGGCATATCAAGATGCTGATTAGACAGCATGATTATTGCACAGGTGTGCCTTACAAAATGATTTTGCAGCTAATGTAAAATTAAACAGCATCGTGAACAATGCAATAATTTTTTCGGGTCATTAAGTTATATGACTGTGTCATTAGATGTACGAGTATGAGAGTGTCTCAATAGCATCTCTTATTTAAATTTTGCATTAGAGCATTAGAGTTGTTTCACTTAGGAGTCGAAGCGATTAATCGCAATTAATCACATCCAAAATAAACGTTTGTGTTTACATAATATATGTGTGAGTACCGTGTATAATTATTTTGTATATAAATGCACACACGTATATATTTAAGAAAGATATGTTATTTATATATAAAATGTTTATATTTATATAAAATATACATTATATATAGGCTACATTCAGTCTATATACAGTATCTACATGCAAATATTTCTTAAATACACATGCATGTGTGGGTATTTATGCATTAAAAATAATTATACACAGTACACATAGGGGTGTAACAATACATCGATATGGATCGATGCATCGATCAAATGTTTAACGATACGATGCATCGATACCACACATAAAATATCGATGTACGGTACCTTTATTTTGACACACTCCATATCCTCACGTAACTTTTTATCCGCTGAAATAGACGCCTGACAAGATTGACTGAAACCTTTGTCACAAAAGCTGGTATTTTCCACTGTAAAGGCATCGCGAGTTTATGTTTTACAGCAGAAACGACAAGCCCCGAAAAGTCTGTTTTAGCAAATCAGTGCGCAGTATTCAGGTCAGGTGACAAGGCTGCTTGTCACTTTGAAAAGACGCGCTACTGAGAGGAGTTTCGTCAAAGCTGACTAAAAGTGATCGAGGATGGATTTCAGCGAACTTCATGAACCCGTGATATCTTCTTCGGCTCCTAAAAGGAAAATAAATGCTGAAACTTTTTCACGGACTCTTGCTAAAACAGCACGTTTAGTGGTGAGTGAAAAGCTCTCTGTATTGCGTGTATGTTAATCACAACAACAAAGTTTGACAGGCGTCTATGTCAGCTGAGGAGATTAACGTTACAGATTAACCTAGTGTTTTATTATGTATCATAGCAATTACTTGGCTTTGTTTAACTCTGAAACATGAAATGTGGAGTTATCTGCGTTTACCACACAATAAATATATAAAAAAATCCTTTAAATGAACTTTAATATAACAGAGGAGTTCATTTGCAAAAACAGATAACCCCGTTCTTGTCCCGTTCATGTTTTTTAAACTTGTAACAAACAACTTGTAAATGTCCCAATTGTGAGAGGGTGTGCAATTTTCAAAGATTTTAATTAAACTTTCATGTACTATATTTTTTAATGTATTGTGAGTTAATAAATGTAAGTCGTTGTGTACACTTGGCACATAATATCTAAATATCGATTAATCGATCGATATATCCATGAATCGAATCAAATCATAATCGTATCGTAAAATTTTTTGAGGTATCGGCAAATATCGTATCGCTGGCTGAGAGGATCGATATCGTATCGTGATTAACTGTCCAATTTACACCCCTATGTACACACACATATATTATGTAAACACAAATTTTTATTTTGGATGCGATTAATCGCGATTAATCGTTTGACAGCCCTAGTATTTATATATATTAAATAATTATACACACTACACACACATATATTATGTAAACACAAACTTTTTTTTGATGCGATTAATCGTTTCACAGACTTAATATATATATTTATATATACACACACACATAAAATAAATAGTCAGCTATATATCACCCAGCCAAAACAGTCAACATTACTGTACTTAACTATTGGTTAAACATATGTAGGAAACCGTAGTCCAGTTTTTTCTCCACTCTCTCAAGTTCCTGCACAACACTAAAGCTCACCTGGGGTCACACATGAAGTCCGAACTCTCTCCATCCGCTCGCCACACCAGCCACTCTCTGAAGGACGGGTGGCAGAACATCCGAGTCTTATCCCTCCGTTTGATGAGGAAACACGAGAGTGTCTCCATCCTCTGCTGGAAGTCGTCCCACAGCAGCTCTCCTCGCTCGCTGCCTGCGTTCAGCGCCTGAAACAGCTGATCATCCGTCATGGGGTGAAGAGACGCCAGCGCCACGTTGAGGACCGGCACAGACCGCTCGAACGCAGAGTTAGACATGAACTTCATGTTGCACTGCAGAAGGTAGAGCTCCGACAGAGAGACGGGAACCACCTTGTAACTCGCGCTCTTGATGACCAGATGACCCTTCTCGAAGAGGTCAAGGGTCAGTTTGAGGTACAGGTACGACCCCTGGCTGCGGGAGGTCAGGTGGGAGCTGACTTTGCCCACGATGACGGGGTCGGCTTTGCCGTTGAGGGAGATGTTGTTGAGTATGTTCTGGCTGCCGTTGATTCGGTACTGTATGTAGGCGTTCAGGTCCGTCACGATCTCATTGTTGTCCGAGAATTCGTCCAGGCTGATCTTGGAGAAGGGAAGAAGACTGGTGATCTCCTGTAAAGACAGGTTGGGGATGTCATGACGTGTCTCACACTTAGGGTGTATTCACACCTCTCTTGTTTGGTTTGATTAAATCGAACTCAAGTTTGTTTCCCCCCTTGGTGCGGATCTTTTGGGCAGGTGTGAATACAGCAATCGCACTCGGGTGTGGACCAAACAACCGTACCGAGACCCAGCTGAAGAGTTGGTCTTGGTCTCGGTCCGGTTCCAAACAAATTTTGGTACGGTTCGCATTTCTGTCCAATGAATGGATGACCTTAGCACACATGTGGTTTTGTTTACAAATTTTGGTTCACTTGCAAAAAGGGCAGTGTGAAAGCGAACCACACCAAACAAACAAAAAATCAACATTGTATTTGGCCCGAACCAAAGCAAGTGAACTAGAGGACTTTCCTGGTGTGAATACACCCTTATTTAGACAGGACTCGTTTTCCCAGAGGGCAATTTATGTTTTGGATTGTTCTCAACCTGTTGGTTTTTTGATGTATACAGTATGAATTCAGTTTTTTTTTCTTCCATAAAAGCTAATGGAAAAAATCTTAACATTATAATTAGTCATAAAGAATAGCTTTATTTTAGTAAAATTTTTTTTTTTAAATATATATTTTGCAAAAGACAAATTCTCATTAAAAATATTTTTCTAATATTCTCCAAAAAATTCACAAAAACAAAATCCTTCACACAAACATTAAACAGTTAAAAAAAAATAAACAATGAATCATACGGTGGAAAAATCCATTTAAATGTTAATTATTAACTTTTTTTTTTACATGGTGAGAAAAAAGACTGAACAACTCAACTTCAAACTTTTTGTAAGTTCAATTTACAATATAATATCCAATATTTGTATTAGTTTTAACACTGAAAACACCAATGGAAATCATATTAAGAACTCTTTTATAAAAAAATTATATTGTTAAATATTTGTTTTCATTTGCAGAGTTTTTAGACCTTGAACTAACGCTTATGTCAGGAAAACAAAATGATGAAAAAAATAAACAAATAACTGTAAAAATCTCTGAAGTGGTGTACCAGATGAAGGTATTTGACAATATCAAATAATTAAAGATCAAAGTTTGTCTCATTAATTAATAAACTGTCATTTTATAAAATAATGACTTTTATAAAAATAAAACATGTACGCTAATGACGTTTCTCATGACTAAAAAGTCAAAGGACAGGTTTGCCATCATATTTTGATAATGACTCCTTTACAGATAACACATTTATATGTTTGACAGAATGACAGGAAGTCATGTGACCAGAAAGCACCAGAACCTACGGTCTTTATAGACACTTTGATAGACACTGAAACATGGTTTTCTCCAGACCTCACATTACTGACAAACACTTAAAGGCTTTTTCTTAACACTCTTACACATGCATATAAAACCACCAGGGTCCACAAGGTCAACTGAAAGACTGGACACACACACACACACACACACACACACGTCCTGCTACCTGGAGAAACTGCTGGATGAGAGGCTTTAAAGACTGAACACACTACAAACCTGACAAAATCCATGATTGTAAGTTCAAATGATCAAAGCATGTTTTTTCACACTGTTCTTTCCTCAAGAAAGAATCATATTTAATCATTTACATGCATTTTTTAAATAAAGCAATGTTTACCTACATATATTTTCCACATACATTTTAATTAACCCTGTAAAGCCTATCTTATTTGATACACAAATCTCTAAGGCTTCTAATCGACATGACCAAAACTTTACTAAAAACCAGCCATCAATCGACTAATATAAAATCAACTAATTAATCACACATTTTCTGTAATAAATCGCAACTAATCGCACCTAACATTAAACTATTTAATATATTTTATATTGATATAATTTCACATTTAATCTCCAAATAAATGCATCTTTTTATGAATGAAGGTCATTATCACTGATACCAATACTGCTACTGATGTCTCTATGATAGAGATTTGCTCAATAGACTTTTTGCTCAATTTTAACCAATAATTATGTCCATTTAACATTACGGTATAAATGAAAGATTTCAATTTTAACATTTATTAGACTTAAAAAATATAACAACTTTTAATTTAAGTAATCTTAAAGCAATCTTGCCATAAACCCCTTATTTAGCTGTGCTTTTACGATATCAGGGTTCAACACTAGTGTTTTTCTACTGGCCCAGTCAGACCGGTTCAGATTTTTACTTGCCCTGCCAAAACGCACAACTTTTTGTTTTTTCATACTATTATTGCATATGTCAGGCTTTACAGGGTTAATTAATCAAAATGTGGACACTTTGTGGAGTGATAATGCAAATGCATCATTGAACTGATTCAGTGAAACGCACAGTCTGAACTGATTCACTGAAATGAATCAAACATTGCAACTCTAACACTGTTTTTGCTATTTAAGTATAAACAATAGATTCTATTACAACCTATTACTACGAAGTTTTGTGTCTGCTGAAAAATTTAAAATTCTTAAAAAAAAAAAAAATTCTTACTGACCCCAAACTTTTGAATGATATTGTGGGTAAATATTTGCTTAAGTATGTATTGTTATAATGGTGCATATACATAAAAAACGTATTACATGTGAATCTACCTTGTGTTCATTTAGTGAAACACGGTTAAAAACATGCCTTTATTGTCTGATGTTTTTAGTGTATTTTACTGCTTACATTAAACATTGAATATCTAGGAGGCTAAAATGACAGTAAATTTAAAAAAATCTCCCTTTTAAACAATTACAGAGCAAACACATAAATATCAAGATGCATAACAAATAGTCAAAAGGCTGAAAAATATCAGTCAGTCCTAGACTGGCTCTCCTCACTTATGTGTGTTAAAGCCTCCTAATGCGTTCGCCGTCTAGCTGTCACTATAGGTACAAAAACACACATTAGTGCTCGTGCTCTCACTCACACACACTCCAATCTGGCGTCTGACACGTATCAAACAGTAGATGATTCTGCTCTGCTACAGTCGAGCACTACCTTTTTCAAGCTGTCAAAACGCCGTCAACACGAACACTCTCTCCCTCTCGAATCGCTCCCTTTTCCTTTCGGCCTCCTACTGTCTGCATTACTGTCTAGCTGTCATACAGTCTCATTTAGAGGGTCAGTGTTCCTCATTAGAGCTACAAGATTCCCCTGCCCAAAGTGACAAGACGAGGTGGAGAAAATATGAAATGGTGAACATAAGACCAAACCTGATCTGAGCACATTAGAAGATTATGGGTGAATCTGACAAAAACACTTCTCACCACCAAATGAAAGGACAAAGTAAGAAGAAGACTATAGAGTGCAACAGTGTCTGTTCCCTTTTTCAGCGGTGCTGGTTTCAGAAGCATTTTTCCCATTCATTTCTCCCATAGGGATTTAAAATAAGTCTCTGTTAAATCGTTACAAAATATCCATATTTAAAACTTTCTAAACTTTAATCACTGGCTTCCGGTAACGGACTAACGCGAGCGTATTTCAGGCGGAAGAGTGACCTCTCACCCGACGTAGGATCACTTTTATGATGGATGGATGCACTGTTTTGGGCTTCAAAATCTCAGGTACCATTCACTCCCATTATAAAGCTTGGAAGAGCCAGGATATTATTTAATGTAACTCTGATTGTGTTTGGCTGAAAGATGAAAGTCATATACACATAGGATGGCTTGAGGGAGAGTAAATTATGGGATAATTTAAATTTTTGGGTGAACTAACCCTTTAATGAAGGAAAGAACTATAATCCTATGAAGCATTGTGCACAGCATAATCGAGGTAAAATATAAAACTACACATTTAAAAATGTTGATTACATGTATAAAAACTATATATATATTTATTTAAGTATTTTGATAGCGTAGAGAGATCGGCTCGATTATGGGCAGAGCTAAAGAGCTCTTTTCCTGTACTTTGCTTGTTTCGAATCTCTGATTGGTGGAATTTTCTCTACAGCATCATGGGTAATATAATCATGGGTTTTCACCACAAATTCCGCTGTTAAACACGATTATTTAAAAAAATTAGCTGAAAAAATTATTTGGGGTGACGGCTTCAGCAGAATACCATCGATTAACAACCTTCTAGCTCACAGTAGGTCTGTCTTTTAAGGTTTATAAGTTCGAGTTTTTACTTCCAGAACCTGACAGTTGCACTCTATTTTTTTTAAAGCAAAATATAACGTTTATTTCCTTTTTTAATTGGGGGTGAAATATGACAGCTCTGAACAGCCAATAATTCACTGTGCAAAAAACATTATGGTCACACAAACCATGTTTATCCTCACCGCAAGAAAAACTGTATTTAATGTTGTCTAACTCATATTTTCTTATATACTTATTTAGTATTTTTGTTGGTTTTAGGGCATCATACAAGCTGTCCATGTTGACAATTTGAATTTGACCACCTTTGACATCAACAATAAAATATACTTTTAATAGGGGATAATTTGCTATCCTAACTACAGATGCATTTAGCATAGCTGACGCACCAGAACAGACCTGACACCCAATACTGGGTCGTGACCTGCTGCTAAATCTCTCAGATAACAGCACATATTCATGTCTCACCAGAAGGCTTGTTCTCACGGTGACGATTAGTTTGAGCCAGTTGGGGAACTTGGAGATGATCTTGGTGATAAAGGAGGCGACAGTGTCTCCATAGTCTGGTTTGTGAAACTCTGCCTCATTCAGCCCGTCAATCAAGATGATGCAATCTTCCTCTGGTATCTTCCTCTCTGATAAGACAAAATTAAAAACATTAACATACAGAAGAAGCAGGAGCCTTCAGTAATCTGGATTATATGCTTAATGCCAAATTGCAAGGCGTTCAGAAAACAGTGATTTATTATGGTTCTTTGTTATGCATGACACGAAGCAGAGCTTTTATAAAAGTGCAGCAAGTGCAATATGATAAAAGACACCAATGTTCAATAGTAACATTTATTAATAATAATGGCAACAATTTACAATGTGGTTTCATTTGTTAACATTAGTTAACATGAACTAGCAAAGGTTGTTTGTTAATGTTAACATTAGTTAATGTACTGTTTTATTTTAGTTTTATTATTATTTTGAATTAACTTTTCATGTTCATTTTAGTTAAATCTTTTGTAATTTCAATATGTGCTTTAGTCATGTTATTAGTTTTTTGTTTTGTTTTTAAATCTAGCTATTTAGGTTCAACTTGTTTATATTTCAGTTTTAGTTTACATTTAGTTATCCATTTCCAGTTAATAATTTTGGTGCTTCACTAATTTCTTATTTCAGTTTATTGCCAAGGTAACATTCCTAATTTTATTTTAGCTATATTTCAATTAGTGAACAGACTCCATCGCACACCTGCAGTTGATAGGTGCGTCGGAAAATAGGACCAAAGAAGTAGGTTTTATTATTATTTTATTATTTTATTATTATTTATTATTATTTTATTATTATTATTATTTATTTTTATTTTTTTGTATTTACACTCTTCAAACTTTATCACCTATGGGTATGAACGATGAAGCATTGTTTAATGTAATGTTATAGTGTTTTTGTAATTTTGTTTTGAATGACATGTTTCCACTATGTACTTATAATGGGTTCGAGTGGCTGGGGAGCCGGACTGTTGCTGTTTAAAATTTGATGTTGTTTGATGATGACGTGTTGATGATGCGTTTTTGGATTATCTTGTTAACCTACTGGGTGATCTTCACTGATGGTTGTAATTATTACAATTTGTAATTGTCTATGATGTGGTACTAATTGAGTGCTTTCAATGATCTTGATGGTTTTCAGATGGAGTTCTGTTAATTAGTCATGTGTTTGTATAGAAAAAGAGATGATTTTGAACATTTGTATACTCCTGACGAAGGTCGTGTGACCGAAACGTTGTGTGTAAATAAACATATTTTTTAAATTGCAAGTTACGATAGTGTGCGGGAGTTTCTGATCTGCTATTACGACCTACTTCTTTGGTCCTATTTTCCGACGCACCTATCAACTGCAGGTGTGCGATGGAGTCTGTTCACTAATTGACTCTTTGCTGACTGAGAGAGTTTTCATCCTACGCACCCTGAGGCTTGCAAAGATAAGAAACATGACTACTTTTCAAGAGATCAACAGTTTGACGGACAACTGCGCGAACACATTGGCGTTTACGCAAGAAGATGCGGATAAGATCCTTTTCCCGGAGAAGAATGTGGATTTTAACTTATCACATGATGAACACCGGGTGCAACTTGAAAGACTATACCATAACGAAATGCGTTTAAATATGCATGGTTCAACATTGAGCGAATATTGGAGGAACAAGAGAATCCCACGTGGCCTGAGAATTCCAAAACCTCCAACATTGTGCAAACAGAACAAATTGTTTTTAAAGAGATGGAGCGAGATTCTTAATAAGTGTTCTATGGATTTGATGCTTCTGATTGTGGAACAAATATCTGCTGATGTACATGAGACCCACGAAAAAATCGTCCTACTTGAAGAAAAGATAAAATCTTTTTCCCACATTGATTTCGATTCCTTTCTTTCCTCTATCAAGTCATCTACTGAGAAATACAGAGATTACTTGAAAGAAATCAAGCTGAAAAAATACAAACGAGATACAGAGGATTACCTTCGGAATGAAGTTTATCCATGGGACAAGACACCTACCACCTTGCCCGACATGAGAGACAGCGGGACCCGAGAGACCTACGCACCAGTCCGTAGACCATCTGGAGCTACGGCTCGTTTTCGCAGTCGGGTGAAAAAGAGTGGAGCATCCTTCTTTAGTGGACAGAGTAGTTCTACTGGAAGTGAGTTTACCATCGATAGTGACTCGAGTGCACACGCTTCGACCTCTTTTTTGGACCGACGAGCCCCTCCACGGAGACCACAAAGAAGAAATGTCGGAGAGGTTCAAGAGCCTCAAAGAAGTTTACGACCGTGGACCCGCAGCTTCTCAAAGAGACGGTAATCAACATTTCTGAAAAGGAACTATCTGATGACCAAATTGTGGTTTTATCAAAAGGACTATCTTTTGTGCCTACTAGTGGTGTTAATTGTTTTGGTCTAAAAGTGGATTTGTTCAAATGTTTTAGACAAATGAAATTGCGGTATTTTTTCTCCAAATCAGAATCGGGAGCATCTAGGACACCCTTTAGACCTAAAAGTAATTTTTGTCCTAATGTGTCTAATCACACCATTCATACTTTCTGTCGTTTGGTTGAAAAAGAGGTGATGGAAACTTGCTCTTCTAGCAATAAAATCTCTCACAATTTTTCATTGAACGAGAAAAAAGCTTTGACCGAATTGATAAATGACCCGAGCATCATTATAAAACCAGCTGATAAAGGAGGGGCAATTGTAGTCCAAGATTCGAAAAAATACCAACATGAAATTCTTACACAATTACAGAATATTAAGTTTTACAAAAAACTCCCCGGTGATCCTACCAATACCTATCGATCTGAGATATTGGCATTTTTAACAAATGCTAAAACGGAGGGTTGGATATCTCAATCGGAGTTTAAATTCTTGTATTGTCAACATCCAATTAGACCTGTGTTTTACACTCTTCCTAAAATTCATAAGAGACTTATTGACCCTCCAGGTCGTCCGATTGTGGCACAGACTAATTCCCTCTTATCTCCTTTATCTCAGTATGTTGATTTTTTTATAAAACCTTTTGTTCATTCGTTACCATCTTACATTCGAGATTCTACCGATTTCATTAATAAGATCTCTGGGTTACATGATTTATCGGACATTTCTGTATTATTAACTTTGGACATAACAAGTTTATATACTAATATTTCACATGAAAAAGGACTTATTGCCCTCAGACATTACCTTTCGTTACGCGAGGACTTTAGTCCGCCTTCAGACTTTATTATTGAGATGGCTTCCTACCTTTTGAAATATAATTATTTTAGTTTTGATAATGATTTTTTCCTTCAGATAAGTGGGACAGCAATGGGCTCGAATTTTGCCCCTAACTATGCCAATCTATTTATGGGTTTTTTTGAAGAGAGTTATGTATCGAATGCAGAGAACAACCCTTTCTATTCACAGATCATCAAATGGTACAGATACATTGACGATATATTTTGTATTTTTCTGGGTGATCACAATGATGCTCGAGAATTTGTTACATTTTTGAATAACTTGGTCGATGATTTGGAATTTACCTCTGAAATTAATTCGGTTAAAGTACACTTCCTCGATATGTGGGTAGAGAAGAACGAAGGTAGTTTAACTACAACTTTGTTCACAAAAGAGACTGATCGTAACACACTTTTACTCGCTACCAGCTTTCATCCTATTTTTTTTAAAAAAGGACTGCCTAAGAGTCAGTTCTACAGATTGAGGAGGATTTGTCATTCTGACTCTGACTTCTTTGAGAAATCTAAAATCATGAAAAATAAATTTTTTAACAGAGGTTACCCTGTAGATTGGGTTGATGAAGCATTTAATACAGCTTTTAAAAAGAGACGGTCTGAATTGTTAAAAAAGAAGACAAAAAAATCAAGAAAGTATTCTTTTTCTTTCATTACAACACATTCACCTAAGTCCTATATGATAAAATCGATTTTTAAAAAACACTGGCATTTGTTGTCTTCTGATCCGGAGTTGAGTGATATTTTTAGACATCCTCCGTTGATTGTGTACAAACGCGCTATGAATTTAAAAGACAGCTTAGTACATGCTCGTTTTCAGAGTGCTAGTCCTCGTACATCTCAGAGCTTACTGAGTCCTATACAGAAGGGTAATTATCGTTGTGGGAATTGCGCCCAATGTAATAATACTTTTAAAACATCATTTTTTTGTCACCCTAGAACTGGCAAAAAATATAGTATTAAATCTGTGATTACTTGTATTTCAACTCATGTTGTCTATTTGATTCGTTGTCCGTGTGGTATTGGCTACGTGGGGAAAACGTCACGACAATTGAAACAAAGAATTAGTGAACATAAGAGTTCGATCAGAAGAAAAGATATGAATTATCCAGTTGCGGCACATTTTGTAACTTTAAATCATGATGTTACCTCATTAAGGTTTTGTGGAATTGAGAAAGTGACTGTGCCACCTAGAGGGGGCGATATTGAATTACTCCTACAGAGACGTGAATTGTTTTGGATTTACACTCTTCAAACTTTAGCACCTAGTGGTATGAACGACGAAGCATTATTCAATATAATGTTATAGTGTTTTTGTAATTTTGTTTTGAGATAAGTGACTTTGCCACCTAGAGGGGGCGAGATTGAATTACTCCTATAGAGATGTGAATTATTATTATTTATTTTTATTTTTTTGTATTTACACTCTTCAAACTTTATCACCTATGGGTATGAACGATGAAGCATTGTTTAATGTAATGTTATAGTGTTTTTGTAATTTTGTTTTGAATGACATGTTTCCACTATGTACTTATAATGGGTTCGAGTGGCTGGGGAGCCGGACTGTTGCTGTTTAAAATTTGATGTTGTTTGATGATGACGTGTTGATGATGCGTTTTTGGATTATCTTGTTAACCTACTGGGTGATCTTCACTGATGGTTGTAATTATTACAATTTGTAATTGTCTATGATGTGGTACTAATTGAGTGCTTTCAATGATCTTGATGGTTTTCAGATGGAGTTCTGTTAATTAGTCATGTGTTTGTATAGAAAAAGAGATGATTTTGAACATTTGTATACTCCTGACGAAGGTCGTGTGACCGAAACGTTGTGTGTAAATAAACATATTTTTTAAATTGCAAGTTACGATAGTGTGCGGGAGTTTCTGATCTGCTATTACGACCTACTTCTTTGGTCCTATTTTCCGACGCACCTATCAACTGCAGGTGTGCGATGGAGTCTGTTCACTAATTGACTCTTTGCTGACTGAGAGAGTTTTCATCCTACGCACCCTGAGGCTTGCAAAGATAAGAAACATGACTACTTTTCAAGAGATCAACAGTTTGACGGACAACTGCGCGAACACATTGGCGTTTACGCAAGAAGATGCGGATAAGATCCTTTTCCCGGAGAAGAATGTGGATTTTAACTTATCACATGATGAACACCGGGTGCAACTTGAAAGACTATACCATAACGAAATGCGTTTAAATATGCATGGTTCAACATTGAGCGAATATTGGAGGAACAAGAGAATCCCACGTGGCCTGAGAATTCCAAAACCTCCAACATTGTGCAAACAGAACAAATTGTTTTTAAAGAGATGGAGCGAGATTCTTAATAAGTGTTCTATGGATTTGATGCTTCTGATTGTGGAACAAATATCTGCTGATGTACATGAGACCCACGAAAAAATCGTCCTACTTGAAGAAAAGATAAAATCTTTTTCCCACATTGATTTCGATTCCTTTCTTTCCTCTATCAAGTCATCTACTGAGAAATACAGAGATTACTTGAAAGAAATCAAGCTGAAAAAATACAAACGAGATACAGAGGATTACCTTCGGAATGAAGTTTATCCATGGGACAAGACACCTACCACCTTGCCCGACATGAGAGACAGCGGGACCCGAGAGACCTACGCACCAGTCCGTAGACCATCTGGAGCTACGGCTCGTTTTCGCAGTCGGGTGAAAAAGAGTGGAGCATCCTTCTTTAGTGGACAGAGTAGTTCTACTGGAAGTGAGTTTACCATCGATAGTGACTCGAGTGCACACGCTTCGACCTCTTTTTTGGACCGACGAGCCCCTCCACGGAGACCACAAAGAAGAAATGTCGGAGAGGTTCAAGAGCCTCAAAGAAGTTTACGACCGTGGACCCGCAGCTTCTCAAAGAGACGGTAATCAACATTTCTGAAAAGGAACTATCTGATGACCAAATTGTGGTTTTATCAAAAGGACTATCTTTTGTGCCTACTAGTGGTGTTAATTGTTTTGGTCTAAAAGTGGATTTGTTCAAATGTTTTAGACAAATGAAATTGCGGTATTTTTTCTCCAAATCAGAATCGGGAGCATCTAGGACACCCTTTAGACCTAAAAGTAATTTTTGTCCTAATGTGTCTAATCACACCATTCATACTTTCTGTCGTTTGGTTGAAAAAGAGGTGATGGAAACTTGCTCTTCTAGCAATAAAATCTCTCACAATTTTTCATTGAACGAGAAAAAAGCTTTGACCGAATTGATAAATGACCCGAGCATCATTATAAAACCAGCTGATAAAGGAGGGGCAATTGTAGTCCAAGATTCGAAAAAATACCAACATGAAATTCTTACACAATTACAGAATATTAAGTTTTACAAAAAACTCCCCGGTGATCCTACCAATACCTATCGATCTGAGATATTGGCATTTTTAACAAATGCTAAAACGGAGGGTTGGATATCTCAATCGGAGTTTAAATTCTTGTATTGTCAACATCCAATTAGACCTGTGTTTTACACTCTTCCTAAAATTCATAAGAGACTTATTGACCCTCCAGGTCGTCCGATTGTGGCACAGACTAATTCCCTCTTATCTCCTTTATCTCAGTATGTTGATTTTTTTATAAAACCTTTTGTTCATTCGTTACCATCTTACATTCGAGATTCTACCGATTTCATTAATAAGATCTCTGGGTTACATGATTTATCGGACATTTCTGTATTATTAACTTTGGACATAACAAGTTTATATACTAATATTTCACATGAAAAAGGACTTATTGCCCTCAGACATTACCTTTCGTTACGCGAGGACTTTAGTCCGCCTTCAGACTTTATTATTGAGATGGCTTCCTACCTTTTGAAATATAATTATTTTAGTTTTGATAATGATTTTTTCCTTCAGATAAGTGGGACAGCAATGGGCTCGAATTTTGCCCCTAACTATGCCAATCTATTTATGGGTTTTTTTGAAGAGAGTTATGTATCGAATGCAGAGAACAACCCTTTCTATTCACAGATCATCAAATGGTACAGATACATTGACGATATATTTTGTATTTTTCTGGGTGATCACAATGATGCTCGAGAATTTGTTACATTTTTGAATAACTTGGTCGATGATTTGGAATTTACCTCTGAAATTAATTCGGTTAAAGTACACTTCCTCGATATGTGGGTAGAGAAGAACGAAGGTAGTTTAACTATAACTTTGTTCACAAAAGAGACTGATCGTAACACACTTTTACTCGCTACCAGCTTTCATCCTATTTTTTTAAAAAAAGGACTGCCTAAGAGTCAGTTCTACAGATTGAGGAGGATTTGTCATTCTGACTCTGACTTCTTTGAGAAATCTAAAATCATGAAAAATAAATTTTTGAACAGAGGTTACCCTGTAGATTGGGTTGATGAAGCATTTAATACAGCTTTTAAAAAGAGACGGTCTGAATTGTTAAAAAAGAAGACAAAAAAATCAAGAAAGTATTCTTTTTCTTTCATTACAACACATTCACCTAAGTCCTATATGATAAAATCGATTTTTAAAAAACACTGGCATTTGTTGTCTTCTGATCCGGAGTTGAGTGATATTTTTAGACATCCTCCGTTGATTGTGTACAAACGCGCTATGAATTTAAAAGACAGCTTAGTACATGCTCGTTTTCAGAGTGCTAGTCCTCGTACATCTCAGAGCTTACTGAGTCCTATACAGAAGGGTAATTATCGTTGTGGGAATTGCGCCCAATGTAATAATACTTTTAAAACATCATTTTTTTGTCACCCTAGAACTGGCAAAAAATATAGTATTAAATCTGTGATTACTTGTATTTCAACTCATGTTGTCTATTTGATTCGTTGTCCGTGTGGTATTGGCTACGTGGGGAAAACGTCACGACAATTGAAACAAAGAATTAGTGAACATAAGAGTTCGATCAGAAGAAAAGATATGAATTATCCAGTTGCGGCACATTTTGTAACTTTAAATCATGATGTTACCTCATTAAGGTTTTGTGGAATTGAGAAAGTGACTGTGCCACCTAGAGGGGGCGATATTGAATTACTCCTACAGAGACGTGAATTGTTTTGGATTTACACTCTTCAAACTTTAGCACCTAGTGGTATGAACGACGAAGCATTATTCAATATAATGTTATAGTGTTTTTGTAATTTTGTTTTGAGATAAGTGACTTTGCCACCTAGAGGGGGCGAGATTGAATTACTCCTATAGAGATGTGAATTATTATTATTTATTTTTATTTTTTTGTATTTACACTCTTCAAACTTTATCACCTATGGGTATGAACGATGAAGCATTGTTTAATGTAATGTTATAGTGTTTTTGTAATTTTGTTTTGAATGACATGTTTCCACTATGTACTTATAATGGGTTCGAGTGGCTGGGGAGCCGGACTGTTGCTGTTTAAAATTTGATGTTGTTTGATGATGACGTGTTGATGATGCGTTTTTGGATTATCTTGTTAACCTACTGGGTGATCTTCACTGATGGTTGTAATTATTACAATTTGTAATTGTCTATGATGTGGTACTAATTGAGTGCTTTCAATGATCTTGATGGTTTTCAGATGGAGTTCTGTTAATTAGTCATGTGTTTGTATAGAAAAAGAGATGATTTTGAACATTTGTATACTCCTGACGAAGGTCGTGTGACCGAAACGTTGTGTGTAAATAAACATATTTTTTAAATTGCAAGTTACGATAGTGTGCGGGAGTTTCTGATCAGCTATATTTCAATTAACAGAAATGTTTTAACATTTTATTTTAACAATAATAACCCTGCTGTGAACTAACATGAAAATGAACATTTTTATCAACATTAACAAAGCCCTCAAAATAAATTGTTATTGTCATTGTCAAATATGTCATTATTAGTTGATGTTTGATAATGCATTAACTAATGAGACTCATTGTAAGTGTCACCATAATAATTGTAATAAAAACTATTATTTATTCTAACTGTACAGTTCTTTGGCCTAACTGTATCCGTTTATGGTTTATGGTCAAGAAAAGAACAACTTTGTGCATTAATTTAAAAAAAAGGTGGTCACCGATGAGTTAATCTGCAACTTCAAATGCAGCTCGCTTAGTTTGAGTCAGAATTATCCATTAATAAATGGTCATACACCAATAAAGAGTTAAAGAGAGAGCATAAGAACAACTGTAAATCCACTGAGCTTCAGCACTAAGTCTCCTGTGTACTAATGAAATCTCTCATGTAACTTTAGATCTGTGTCTAGAGTCCAGCACTAGATGTGCAATGGATTCTTCTTTCCTTTGAGTTATGTGATCATTATTCTGCAGAGATCCTCATGCTACAACATGAGGAAATTTCCGTGCAGATGAGACTGACTTCAATAATTCTCAAATAAACAACTTAATAAAACAAACCCATATAATATTTTCTCTCTGCTATAGAATAGAGATTTATTTTTCATTTTCACAGCAGCTGTGTAATGATGAGCACAGATCAGTCCACTTCACAATTAAAGTCTCCAGATGTGGAAAGTCTTTGTTTTGCCTCAAATGAAGCGACCCCATCAGGAGTAAATTGAATAATTCATTACACACGAGATCTGAGCGACTTCCCAGAGCCGAATAGTAACAGCAGAATAACACAGAGACAGAGAAATAGTTCTTCAGTGAGCGACAGATCAAGTGCTGCACTTCCTCAGCTTTGAAATGTTATTTGAAGGAGGAATATGGCCGAGCAGCATCCATAAACCATCTCTGCTTTTAAACCTCCACCACAAATCTCTGCGCTGACTTCTTCATGGCATGACGGAGAGCTTCAGGAAAAACTCTTCCCCTCAAGTCAGTTTCAATAGTGTGTGGCTGGAGTGGACATTCAGAAATATTTTTTTTTTTTTACTTTTGTTGCCTTGTGTTGTAAATTCTAAACACTCCTAAAACAAGATCAATTTACTTGAAGCAAGATTGCTTGACACATTAAGATTTAGACGTATTATGATATATGTATATAGGTATATATACAGTATACAGTCGTGATCAAAAGTTTACATACACCTTGCAGATAGAGATGCACCGATTGATCGGCTGGTGACCGGATTTGGCCGCTTTTCACGTGATCGGCGACCGGCCGGTCAGTCTGACATATGCCGATTTTATGCCGGTCAAATGCACTCGGGCGCTGCATGATTAACATCGCGCAACATCAGCATTACACAGAACGCACATGTAGGAAACCTCGTGAATTACGGCCCTTTCACACCGCAAACGTGAGCAGCGCGTATTATTTCCGGCGTGCATGTTAATCAATGAGTGCATTCACACGTGAGCGTCGAGCAGGAGCAGCGGTGAAGCGCGGGTTTCGGCGCAGAGTCTATTTTTGCTGCGCTGCTCACGCTCAATTAAAGTGAAAGCACACTTTTGATGGACAAAATAAATATGATTTCACACAAAAGTGCCTAAAATGCACAGAATTTGCATGTCTGGTGTGTTTTTAACAAGAACTGGAGTATATGTCAGAAAAGAAAATGAATTTTCTTTTTGAAATGAACACAAAATAATTTTTTTAGTTGGATATTGGATGTGAAAAGAAGTAAATGGTTCTTCCATAACACTGCACTTTAGATGTGTGTGAATTTCCCACACCAGGAGTCATTTATATAGTCCTATTTTATAGCGATTACTGTTCAAAAATGTTCTATGCAAAATGTCAAATGTTCTACTACAGGATAGAGAGAAAATAAATATTTGTGTGTGCTGTAAAGTGGTTAGAAAAAATGAAATCGGAATAGGCTAAAATCGGTAACGGCAGGTCAAACTCTGAATAATCGGAATCGGCCTAGAAAATTGTAATCGGTGCATCTCTACTTGCAGAATCTGCAAAATACTTTTACACAATACAGCAGCAGGTTTATTAGGTTGCTGTCACTAAGACCTGACGCACGACACGGAACTGACACATCCTATTTTCTCTCAACTTTTTACGTTTATTTAACACTTTTAACACTCATTTTTAGACTGCGCTTACGAGGATGCTCGACAAAATGGGAATTTTGACAATTTTGCGTTTTTATGTCCGTTCAAGCGCGAAAGAGATCTCAAAGCACGCCAGTATAGATTTTTTGCGTAGATTTGAGTTCTTTTTTTGCGTCTTATCACGCTTGAATGGTTTAATAGCACTTGAATGAATGTAGTAGGGCGTTCACTAATGATTATTATGGTAATCGAGTAGCCGGTCGATTATTTTGCCGATTAATCGAGGAATATGATTATTTTTGTGGTAATAAAAACAGACCTAAGCAAACAATAGCCTTTAAAATGACTTAAAATACTTATATAATAACAATGAGGCAATAATCTTTGGTTCAAATAAAGTATCAAAAGAAAGTAGTCATATGGTTTTATAAAACAACATTGTTTAAATACATAATATAATATACATAACATGCAAACTCAGAGCGATAGTTTAAACTTTTTTTTTTGAAATCGCGATGAACAGAACCATATTGAGGTATTCTGCTGTTGGCGTAGGTTTATAAATGATTTACCTTACTAATCTGATGAAATGGCGCACATTGCATTCCCAGATGATCGTTATAAGCAACCCAAACTCACAGCATAATCAGAGATGGAGTTTGAGACGTGTAACCACGTAACCTATATGCATGTAAATAATTAAAGCGCATATACTGTATATTAAAGCAGTAGGGCAAATACTTATTTAATTGAGTGAATTCACAACAGCCCTTTGCAATAGTATGGTTTTTAAATGGTTTTCATTCATCGCGCAGCCTTAGAAAACGCTCTAATAATGCGGTTCATGGATTCTTATCTTTGGAATGTGACATTATATAGATAGATATATTAGATTTAAGCTTATAACTTTTTAGGCATAAAGCAAGAGATAAAAGAAAATGATATAAATATAAAATAATATTGATTAAGATTTTTTTCATTTTTTTTTATCAATATAGGCAGAGCTTAAGATTGGTTTTCATCTGGTTTGTCTTCTCCCCTCACGAGGCTGTATTGATCCAGAGCGTCTTCCATTTCCATCAAACAAACACAGGGTTTGTTTATCTGCGTCTGAAATGCACGCTTTTACAATAAAACATCGATCGAGCTGAGCTAAAGACTGGACCTCCACATAAAAACAAACCACAATGACCTTGAGATCTCCGAGACTCGGAGAGAGCCTGAGCTTTAAGAGCAAATAAACGCAGGATAAACCTGTAGAGGATCAAGAGGGAAAACAGAGGCTGTAGTTGCTTTGTAAGAATGTAGAAAAAAAACTATTAACTAAACCAAATGTCATTAAATTGATTCCAGTATTATCTTTTTTATAAACCGGAACAGGTTCTCTATTGTCAAACCCGTTTTTTTTTGGGGGGGGGGGGGGGGGGGGGGGGGGGGGGAACTAAAGACAGTCTTATTATTAAGTCTTATTATATATTAAGTCCAATTGATTTAATTCATCTCACCGATTCAATTTCTAAGAAATAAACGTGGGCCAGAACATGAGTGCATGTGCTAACAGCCTCGGAAAATGGATTATCTGCATTTAATGCAACAACAAAGCAAATTCTCCCCATTCATATAATCGGACCATCTGCCGAACATTAAAGATATGACATGCCAACTTATCCGGTTTAATGAAATGCGTCATTTTCACTTCTGTCCACATAACCTTCTCTGAACTGTAACGGATGCAGAAGGAAGAGAGCCAGAGGACAGGCCAAAAAATCACTCATTAATGAAATTAAAATCAACAACATTTGGAACCCATATTGGAGTCCATAATGCAATGTATTTCTGAGTGAAATGCATGGAAGGAATGATTGAATCATATTGTTTTCTTTGCTATATGAATCATTCACAACAAAACCACAAACATGTTTTAAAATGAGCAGTAAGCGATTTATGAGAAACACTGTTGAAAGTGGATCGGATCGAGCACCAAAACACTTGTAGCCAATCAGCAGTAGGGGGCGTGTCCATTCATGATAGGGGAAGAGAGTGAGCCAATCAGCAGAAGGGGGCGTGTCCACTTATGATGGGGAGGAGAGTGAGCGAGCCAATCAGCTGTAGGGGGCGTGTTCCAGCGCAGTGGACACTGAAGTTGCATGGTTTCTGCTCCATATGCGAGTAACATTGGTTTTGCTGTGTTTCCCATAACCAAGATATGCTGTTGTTCTAATGTTAGCTATAATAACAAGACAGTTTTGAGTATCATTGTTTGTCTGGAGCTGGTGTGCTGCTGGCGACTAACAACAAACTCTTGCTGGTGTAAACTCTTGTGTGCTGCATATTCATTTTTTGTTTTTCGCTTCAGCTATGATAATAAGACATCCACTCATGCATTTGAGCAATGAAGAGAGGGGTGTGTTTGTTTGGGTTGATTTCCAATATCAACAGTGTTCCTCACAAATCGCTTACTGCACCTTTAAGTAAGTGCATGGTGTTGGTTTTGATTTTGGTTGTGTTCCTGTACCTTTGCGCAGGTTGATGAGCGGTTGCAGGATCCCCCTGCGGAAGGCACCGATGGGGTCCTGCACACAGGAGCGCAGACTGAGCATGCTCTGTAGGTGTGTCTCTTTCAGCAGCAGTTCTCTGTATGCGGTCAGCTGATGCGCTCTGCACAGGAGAGCAGACACACTGTGCACAAACTCAGGGACCAGACAGGTGTATGTGTTATCAGCCTGGCAGTAATGATATGCCACCACCTGCAGTGAACGAGAGAGAGAGAGAGTGAGTGAGTTTAAAAACTTCATCTAATTTACATTTACAATCATGGAGCATTTGCTGTAATTTTTATACAGAAGTATATTGCCATATTAAACTCTATGCATTTGCTCTGAAATTGCTCTGAAAAGGAACAATTATTTTCGACCAAAGAATCACTGTATTCAAGTAGATTATGCAGGTTTTTTTTTCACTAAATAAAAAGGGTTTCAGCAGGTTTTATTAAGGCAAATTTAAGAATTTTTAAATATTTTTTTTAAGACCAAGTAAAGAAAAAGTAAGGTATACATTTTGAATGGCTCTGCTCCCAGCAACTGGGAGCAGAGCCATTTTTGTGGTTTTCCATATTAATATGGAAATATTTTTTACTATACCTTCTGATCACAGCAAAAAAAGTGATGTTCTTCCCAAGTATTTTTGTCTTGTTTTCCAGTGCGATTGTCTAAAGATTCTTAAATCAAGATACTTACTTGAGATGCAAAATGACATAAAATATTAAGTCTTGTTTTCTGTGAAAAAAAAAAAAAAAAAATTAAGCAAGTTTATGATTAAAACAAGAACAAAGATCTGCCAATAGGCTCAGAAAAATCAACTTTATTCAAAGGGAAGTTCTCATAACATAGATATCATGAGATATTTGTTCTTGTTTTAAGCAAAACTTTTTTTAAAAAATCAAGACTTTTCTCACAAGTAGATGTATCAAAGATGTTTCATATTTGTATTGGAAAACAGGACAAAAAGTGGGAAGATGGAACATTTAATGCCATGACTTCATGAATTTAAGACTTTCTGCTCTGATTTAAGACCTTTTCAAGGCTTTAATTTGTGTAAAGCCGAATTAAGACTTTTAAAGACCTTTTTATGGCCCGCAGCAACCCTGAATGAGAATATTTCATAATTTTCCATGAATATGCACAGATTTAACAATAAGTTTTAAAAAAATCTTGAAGAAGAAAAAAATCCCTTACAACCCAGTAATATAATATAATATAATATAATATAATATAATATAATATAATATAATATAATATAATATAATATAATATAATATGCAACTGGCATTTTTTGGCTATTCTGTTGTCATCAAGAGCAGTGTGGTATGTGGTATGATGTTTGACAGAGCAAACTCTTTTTAAAACATTTGTTTTTTATTATAGGGCTATTAATATGTTTGGCTGCTGAACTGAAGCTCATATCCCAACAGCATGTGGTCTGTGAGCCCTTGAGGAGCTGCTCTAAACTCACGTTGATCTAACACTGCAGCCAAATATCATGCCATGTTTGCACTTGATAAATAATGCAGGGCACAAATGAGAGTTTCAGCCTCTTATAGCCAGATCATTTCAAACCAATCATTGCCATTCTCTACATCCAATAATCTTGCAACTAAAGTTCAGCAGCATAACAGATAAAAAAGTGTATGATCTGAACACAGATGGAGGGAGAAATGGACAAACAAACATAGGGCCGTATGACGGAATCCAGTCATAAAAACGAAATTTACTGTATAACGCGGAATTTCACGGAATTTGTCAAATTTTGATGAATAAATAAAAAGCAGGTCATTAAACTTTAATCAAATCACGATATAGACTAGTGCCTGTGAATATTAAACCGCAAAAAGAATGTGTGTCTTTGTGTGAATGAATGGCACAGACGCGCGGTTTTCATCCATGTTTTAATTTTAACAGTAAAGCTCTGTTGTGCAACGCTTTGTTTGACAATTTTTTTTTCATAATAAATTCATGTTTTATGAATATACATAAATTCACAATACACAACACAGAAAAGATCATAGAAAAAAAATCATAAATTGTTTTTATGAATTTAATTAATTAAAACAAATCTAGAAAACTTAAAACAGAAAACTCAGAAAAACAAGGAAAATTTACGGAATTTGGGAGAGAAAAAAATTGAATGTGCGAAAAAATAAAAGGGATTTCATAGGGCCGTACAGAATCTTCTATCATAAAGTGGGGAACAAAATAAAAACTGATTTCATTAGATGTCACACACGGCTTTATCGATATTTAACCCTCTGGGGTCGGCAATCACGCCGGCGTGATTTGCTCGATATTTTTTCACATAGCAGCAACATAAACTTAAAATACTCACTCATTTATGGTCATACAGAAAAAAGAAACATGAAAAAAGAATCTGTGAGATGTCTATTTTTGTATGTGTCTACTTACAATAAAAACAAAACATTGTGCTTTTGTAAAATAAAGAAAATAAACGGGGTATGCGTTCTGTCTCTCCGTCTCGGTGAACTTTTTTTTCTTGAGCACGTCTATAAACTGAAACAACTCAGCGAATACACGTCTCACATTTATGAGCCATATATCTTTATAAACATATAAGTGTGTACTTTTAAATTATCTGATTCAAAACAAAAACAAATATTCTCTGTTTAAGTAATTTGTACAAAACCAACAAGATTTCCAGTTTCTCAAACGCTTGCTCATTATTTTTAATTCGACCACGCCCACGCGCGCAAAAGAGATTGATATGCAAATATCCACGTGAAGGAACGCGAACGCCCTCATTACCTCAAAAACAACCCACCAAACTTCATCAGTCCAATGCTTTTCGCCGAGGTTGGAAAACACGCTGTGATTTTACATTGGATTTAACTTACCTCAGAAGAAGAAGAAGATCGCGATTTGAAGACAAGAAAGATGTAAGGTAAGAAATGTATTATGAATAATATTAGTTAGTGTTATTGTTGAATTGCAGTTAAGCTGTTGCTAGACTAAAATGTATGAAATCGACAGAAACATGTTGAAATATGAACTATAGACAGGCAGGCATACCTTTCAATGCGAAATTTATATTCATGTACGGCACAAGGTTGTTCTTATGTTTGATAATAAAACACAGCATGATATAGTAGGCTAGTAGCCTAGTGTTTACTCTACTATGGTGAATATTATAATGTTTAGATCCGGGTTTACTGTTAAATACAGTGTTTGTGGATATCTGCTCAAACGTAACGTTAGATATGTATAATATGTTAACAATAATGTTTCATAGTTGCTCGATCCAGTACATTTTCTCTGCGCGCGCTCTGAGTTTGAAAAGCAAAACGCACCAAACATTAGGTTTCATGGTTTACGTCAGAACGTCAAAACGATTGTAAACATTTGAAGTAGCAGATCAATAATTTTTTCTCTAGTGTAGTGTTACCAGGCCGCCTGCTATAGGCTATTGTTATTAACGTTATTTTATGCAGCCATACACGTTGGCTATATGCATTGCACAACACACCTGGTGTTCATTATGTGTGTGTGTGTATTTTATAAATTGTAAAAATATATTTTAACCAGGAAAATCTAAAATGTATTCCCAAAATTTTGCAGCCTTTCTCTTGATATCAGCATTCACAGTTGTTTTTTTTGTTTGCTGTTGTTTTGTTTTTTTACAGGGACCACTGAGCCACTGAGTCCTGCTGACATTCACATGAGTCTCTGTACATGAACATGGTAAATGGAACATGGACAGGTATGTTTCAGGAATGTCACAAAGGTCTCTGTTGAACAGAGTGTGTGTGATCTAAAGATCAGTGTGTTCAATAATGTGCTTTTTGGTCATTTGTTGTGTATCTTTGGATTATGTTGTGTTGTAAATAAATCCAAACAATCAAAAAGCCATTCTTTTTTAAGGCTCTCCTCATTCTTTGTGCAAGGCTCCTAATGATAGGGCCTGATAGCACCTTAAGGCCCCGTTCACATATCGCGCCTAAAAACGCGTAGAAAACGCTAGGCGCACGCGTTCTCCTTTTTCCAAAGAAGCGCTAGGGCGGTTGCGCTCCGGAGGCGTCTGTCGTTGCTAAGCAACCATCAGCTGCTCTCTCCGTTACATGAAGGAAATTTCAGCAATGGATTTCCACCACCGAAAAACCCTTGCTGTAACCCTGTTACAAGACTTATTTACTCAGAAAAGTAAAAACTGTACCTTTTCAAAAGGAAAACTTTTGTCCATTTTAGGTGCTAATATGTACATTTTAGGTGCTAATATGGACATTTATTTGCTAATATGTACATTTTAGGTGCTAATATAATAACTGACAGTCATTTTGCATGACACTGAAAAATGATATCGGCTAGCATGACTGACAAACCAGTTAGTAAACATTAATGTAAAACAGTATTATACTTACCAGTTATTCCAAGCTCCAAGGCTATGTGTCTCCATGCATTATGCCTCTTATTTGAGTCAAAATAATGAGGGCTTGACAAGTCATAAATTTCAGGAAATCCCTGGACCGCAATGATGAGCCGTTCCTCCATTTAGTTCTGCTGAGGTAACAAAAATGGCGAGGAAGCTGATTGGTTGGTTCGTGTCACGTGACCTACGGTGCGCTTGCGGCATTCTGAAAAGTTGAGATGTTTTTATCTCGATGCGGCGCGGACGCGCCTGGAAAAAACGAGCGCGTCGCACCGCGACCGCGTCGCTTCCATTATGAGCGCGCAAACCGCGCGCCTCCATTTGAAATAATGAACTTGAGCGCGCAAAAGACGCGATATGTGAACGGGGCCTAATAGGGTCATTATGGGAGGGGTCTTTGTCTTCCTCAGGTGTGAAAAGCATACATACTAATGAGAGATTCACAGTGGTTTACGCCTTCTCGCATAAAGCTTTCTTACACAAAACACGTCATACACATTTTAAAAGACTTTTATTGTCTTATCTGAATGAGTAGTCAGGATGATTTTCACATAGTTTTGAAGCAAATATTCTAGGCTACGTGATACAATTTTCAAAAGTCTTGTGAAGAAATAATTAGTAAGGGTTTTATGATCTTATTTCAGTGATATATATATTTTTTTTCACAAACCACGCATAAACGTCATTATCTCAAAACTAAAAACTTTTACATACATGCTGCTGACATATTACTGTAGCAGACTTTGTCCTGAATACAGTGTAATCAGACTTTAGCCATGAAAATGTCACAAGTATCAGAAATAAACACAAATGTCAGAGCATGTAAGAACACCTCCAGGACCCAGAAAACACATCAGACCCCAGAGGGTTAAAGGCAACAACAGGAAAGATCCTTAGTAAGTTCAGGTGAGTTTACCATGGATAAGGGACTTCATTCCTTGATCTGGGATCAAATCACTGTAATGCTCAAGCAGCGTATTTCTTTCTTCAGTTCCTCCTGTGAAAATCTCACATACCCAAAAGGAATAATCATATCTAAGAGAATGCATTAAGTGAAATATCTCTCTCTGAAGTGAAGTGATGTCCTAACAGCCGAGTTCACTGAAGTAACGCTCAACAGTTTGTGTGGCTAGAGTGAGAAAACCAGGCAGAGACGGCCCTTCTGAGGGTCCCTCTTAATTTGTCCTGATTTATTATTGAAACCTCCATTTGACAGATGGGGATATTTCCCATTTGGACAGTTGGGGTTAATAGGAGCGCCACGGTCTTCACCCTGAGATGAGGTCTGGGAAAAGAGCATCAATCTAAAGCTCCTTCAGGTGGAGGGACCATTAACTCGCTCACTTTGAGTGAACACTTCAAAGCGCTGGTTTCAGAGCGCACATTAACAGGCTCAATCTCTTGATTGGTGTGCCTTTCCCTCGACCCTTCGACAAGCTGATTAGACAATCATTTCATAGGATTTAGACAGCAAAAGAAATCTTTGGTTTGAGACACTAACTGTGCGTTTACACCGCCGCCGGCGAGATCACCAAAGTGGCCGGAAGCCATTCATTTTCAATGAGAGCCGGCGGCGAGCTCCGGCGAGGGCGGCGCGGCGCGGCTTGGGCGGCGAGAGTGGCGAGGAGAAGTTGAAGTCAGGTCAACTTTATGGTAATGAGCTATGACGCGGTTCAGGGGCAACCAGCGGCAACCAATCGGAATTTAGAAGTGCTCAGTTTGAGAGGATTCCAGGGAACGCAGTCCTGTAAACTTTGGTTCCGACTAGGGGCATCAGGGAGCCGCTATCAATATGCAGGATTTTTATAAGTAAATTTTTTTAGGTCAATTCAGCACAACTCCGGACTGTCCAGTCAAAATCCGGACGTATGGCCACCCTACTACACACACCGTCACGGTTTTATCCACTAACCTCTTTCCTTCATCATTATATTTGACAGGGAAGCCAAAATTCTCCCATACAGGGGATTTAAATGACGCGGGGCGTTCAAGCTCCTCCGTTCCTCCGCTCGCCATGACCACGATGTGGAGATGTGTGTGGACTGAACATGCGTACAATTTTTTTTTTCATAAATCAATCCGCGGATCACGTGTGTGCCGAACCGAAGATATTGATCCGAACGGATCACGAATCAATGATGATCCGTCGCACCACTAGTTCCGACCACATTAGTTCCCAAGCAAAATGGAGGAGAGGTTGATCATGTGAATTTGATCAGAACGCGCAACACTATTTATAGGCAAGATTTTTGCGCTAGAACGCTTGTTTTTCAGCGGGAATGCAAATTAGATTAGCACTTAACCATGAACACAAAAACCACACCACACCAATGGCTTTTAATTGGTTTATTTAGTTAGCAAACATTTCACTATAATTGTTAAGTTGCTTTCCATCGATCAATGTATTACTTTCACATTTAAAAGATTCCATGAGGTTAACTTATTACTTGGTCAATCTGCAAAAATAACGATCAACATGCTTGTTTGCTTTGCGGCCCCTTTAAATAAAGTTTTCAAAAAGACCAAGCATTCGATCTACGTCAGAGCGTCCACGACTCTTTCCACGGTGTCGTTGGCAGGGCGGCGAGGGTGGCGGTGTGAACGCACAGTAAGCAGCAACTAAACCGTAAGCAGAACTGCAGTGCATGTATGATGTCAGAACCCGGAAGTCTAATTCGCCACTGGTTTCTTCGAGATTTTCCTATTTAGTTTTTATAATGAGGTTTTATCAATTTATGAGTAAAATAAAGCCTGTGGTAAACATAACTTGATGATACTTTGACATGTTGTTTAACAAAGTACACTGCACACACTCACACCCCCAAACTACCTTATTAGATACTTATTAAAAACTTACGTTTTCAAAAATGAACATAACATAATTCACGTTCTCACTATGGCGTTGTGTAATTTACCTTAAGAGACAAAAACGTCAAAGTATAGTCAAGTTATGTTAAACATATGGCACACTTCTGGAAACACTTCAGGAATCGAAGTCGTCATCTGATTGGTTGAATTCTACAGGATGTCCGGGAGACGTGTGTGTCGCGTTCTTTAACGGTCCGCCTGGAAACAAAGATGCCGAGATGCCAAACCCCCTAATGGAAGAGGAACACCGTCATATTAACAACTGTGACAATAAGCGCTTATCAGGATCAACTAAACGCAACGTATGTGAAGTGTGTAAAGTTCACGGCATAGAGTTTTACACACCGGTCTGTTATTGTAGGGGCATCGACGTTACATTTTCATGCCTCTAAACATGACGCAGAACAAAACGAACTGTGATTGGTTGCTTTACATGTCAGTCAGACGGCCTCTGGGCGGTCCTTGGCCAATGAAAGCTGCGATGGACTCCAGACCTTCTGCTGTCAGTCTGAACTGGCTACGCGAGACTAATGCAAACGTGACGTCGACGCATCCAACATGAGTGAAATGCCCGCACATTAGCTGATGGATCGTTAATCTGAGGATATGTTACCATGGCAGGTTATATTCAGAGTGGTGTGTGTTTTGAATTGGCGAAAATTGTAGGTTAGTGTAGAACCGCTACTATTCGGGAAATGTATATTTAAAAAAAAAAAAAAAAAAAAAAAAAAAAAATTTTTAAATGATTAAACACCTCGTTGTCAAAGTTAGTATCAGTAAGGTCAGACACTTGCGTGTGTTATTATATTAGTAACATTTTCATTTTAAAGAAAACGCTGTACTTATTTAAAGAACCAGTTCATTGAGGCATGTGGAGCTACTGTATGAGGTTTTGCCCACAGTTTAAGGATCCACTAGAGTTACAAGGTTTAGTCACAAGCTCTAGTATAAAGTTTAATTGAAGCTCTGGTATGAAGTATAGGCACTTTTTTTTATTGTTTATAACCTTATTAACCGGTATTTTGTCTAATCAAACCACATTCAGAACAGTAATGTTACAGAACAAAACGCATGAACAGAAACGTTAAAATACTGATTCTGCTTGGAGTAAACTGATATATATATATAAGTATAGTATAATATAATATAGTATAATATAATATAATGCATTTTTGTGGCTGTACATGTCAATAAGTATGCAGTTCTTAGGGAGAATATGTTGAAAGTCAAAACTCTGTGTGTGTAGATTCACCGACTGTGTGTATAATTAAAAACGGGTATTAAAAAGGTTTTAAAAAGATAACGTTAATCAATTCTCCATCAACACAGCACCAACTGCAAATATGTGTATTAATCAGGCAACAATCAATGTAAAGAGCTAAAATGAATCAGCCTGCGCTTATGTGACTGATGCATGCAGGGATTGATTGGAAAACACACAATTTCTTTTGCAAAATTACACACAATCATTTGTTAAAAATGTAGCATAACACTGGAAACCGATTAGCAATGAGCCTCTAATTAAGTGCTTTTGTCTTATCTGTGAATATGTAATTTGCCGCTGTCTGCTGCGCGTTTGCCATCGTTCCCTGAGTCTCGGCGCCCACATGGGTGCAATTCTCTTTAAATGCGACCAAATGACCACCCTGCTAACCTGTTGCCATGGTAACACTCGAGGGACGGCAGGTCCCCCGGGAAACACGGTTGATATATCATTTGGCTCACATTGTGTTTGACAGAGGACAGCTCGCCCTATTAAGACGGAGATGTACGGAGACGCAGCAGACCCGCTGAAACCCAAAGCCCTGCGTTTCAAGCCTCTGAGATTAAATAATATTCCATGAAAACACATCAGAGACTCTCGAGAAACTCAAGTCTAAGGAAAATCGCAATGAAAGAGTCTGTTTGTCAGTGTCTCTCTAAAATAATGCTTACGTTCACCTTTAGAAAGCACACAAGCTCTGATGACACAGATCTATCAAACTGATATGAATGTACATGTTGCATATACTTAAAATATTGTTCAGTATAATAGTTACATTTGAACTTGAAATATGAAGAACCTGTGAATTAGCAAAGTGAAAAGACTCAAAAGACAGTTTTTAGTTGGATGCTTTTACAGACTGAAATAAATAAATAACCCTAACTAACTAATGAATTAACTGAGGGTCTAAACGCTTGGTTCAAGTTTGTATGTTTGTACAAACTTCATGGTTTTATTGTTGCAGGAAAATCAACCATAAAGTATATTATTATCTGCTATTTTGCATGACTTATTAAAAACAGAAGTCCTTGACATTATATCCCGTATAACTGAATGAAGAATGTTACACAAAACAATCATGTTTCCAAAATCTGAATCAATCTAGAGGAGGTCACTGAACTAGTACTTATGTATTCAGAGAGTGAGTGCAGAGATCAGGACTTCAGCAGCCACTGAGTTCAGCAACACTGAGAAAAATAAAGAGGGTCATTGGGTTCACGCCATCTCAACTTCAGCCCTCTGCATTTCAAAAGGCTGAAACACGCCGTTCCAAACAACAGCGCTGGCATCGCTCCAGCCCCTCCTCTATGAACTTCAAAAGCAGAATCAGACATATTGAAGCAACACGCATCCTGAGAAACACAAGACAGCGATAATGAGGAATCTAAGACTGCGTTTACACTGCAGGATACAATATTTTCACACAAATTTCAGAGAAATTATACTTGTATTCAGCGTTAATACATTAGAAACAACAAAAGACAGAAAAAAATCACTCACTGCTCTTGACTGAGTAACTTTTGTCGCTTTAAAAAGAATCAGTGTATATTTAATTCATATAGTGAAGACTATGCAGTGCTGATTTTTCAATTTCTTACATGAATGTAGCTGAAAAATTTAAATCAAATTTAAATTTAATCATATTTGTAACTTGCATCTTTGTTCTAATATTTAACCCTCTGGGGACCAGAAACGCGCCGGCGCGTTTTGCTCGTTTTTTTCACATAGCAGAAAAATAGACTTAAAGTATTACCATCATTTCTGTTCATATAGAGTTAAGAAATATGAGAAAATAATCTGTTAAATGTCTACTTTTTTATGTGCCCACATACAAGCGAAATAAAATATTGTGCTTTTGTAAAATAAAGAATATAAACAGGGTGTGCGTTCTGCCTCTCCGTCTCTGTGAACTTTTTCCTGGAGCACGTCTCTAATCTTCAACATAACTCACCAAATACTATTCACCCAGACATGAGCAATATATCTTTTAAATCATTTGAGTTTGTACTTTTAAATGATCCGATTCAAAACTAAAATAAATATTCTCCGTTTATGTAATCTATATAAAAAGAGAGACGTGTCAGCCTTTCTAATTATCTTTCTCTCAGCTCATTATCTCTGGTAATGTGACACGCCCACGGAGAGCACGCGCTATTCAAACGCAAATACGTGAAGCACCACATTGAGACGCGTTAACGCCCATAAACTCTGAAAACACACAATATTTTTTAGTCAGATTAATCTACTGTCATCTTGAGCGGCTATGAGGAACAATCCTGGGACATTTACCTACCTCAGAACAAGTGCTGGTTTATTTTCACCACGAGGAGGAGCAACAGATTCAGCTGAGAAGTGTGTAAGTGTTTTATGCTTGTGCTTTGTTCTAATCGCGATATAGAATAACGTTAGTGTCTGTAAACGGAAAAATAGCATACTGTTTAAATGTGAATCATGTTTCTGTGTGTGTGTGTGTGTGTGAATGAATGAATGAATGAACGCACAGATACGCACTGTTATAGACGAAATAAAAGACATTTTGTTGACTAGTTTTGGATAGAGTATAAAGCTTTTACTCTAAAATAGACATCAAATAAGCTTTGTTAGGAGTTTCTGCTCATATGTTAAATATATAGTATGTTTTGTCAATAAACTAATCAACTAAGATGTTATAGTCTAGTGTTTGTTCCAATCCAAGCTAAATCAAAATAATGAATCCTCAACTTTGAAATATGTATGATCAAACTAAGACATTTATGGAAAAGACCATTTTCTTTTCAAGATTTTTCCAACTCTAACTTTGAACTGAAATAAAACCTTGTCTATATGGTGAAGGGTGTGTGATAGATGTGTCCAGACGTATGCACCCTGTATTTTAAAGAAGAACATTTAATTATTTGTGATAAATTTTTCATTCACAAAGAATTCAAGGACATTATTCATGTCCCTAAAGGTTGGAGTTTTCCTCATTTTTTTAATTAAGGCATTACGATTTTTTATTCCTCTTTTTAGTCAACTTTAGCATGGGTGTGTTCACTTACCGTAAAACTTCAAATAGTAGCCCGGGCTTTTATTTTCCCAAACCGTCGAATTGCACCGGCTTGTATTTGAGACAGGCGTCTATATGAGTCAGGCCTTTATAATTTAGTGTTGAGATGTTGGTCATTGAGTGTATGTCTCTAATCTATAAAAATCTCCAAATGCTCCACGTTAAACTGCGGTCTTCCAACCTTTTACTGTCGCGTCGTCAATTGATTTTGATTAATATGCGCGAGGGAGAGAGAGCAAGACAGCGCTCGTGTTGTTTGAAGATGTGAGAGTGCGCGCGCGCGGCCGGGGCGCTCTCTCTCTCTCTCTCTCTCTCTCTCTCTCTCTCTCTGCTCGTAACGCGCCCTGTCAAGCGCAGCAGTCATTCTATTCTACATCACTCATCGATCAAAAAAAGCTTTGGAGGGACAAAAAATTGCTTTGGCGGCCGCGAAAAAGCGGACGATCTGACGGTTTTAGAGGATTAAATACAACCCGAAACTAAAAAACAGACCCGGCCTCTATTTGAGACCGGCCTTTATTTACCCAAACCTGCAGCCACACCAGGCGTGTAAAAGAGACAGGCGTCTATTTGGGACTCGGCTATTATTTGAAGTTTTACGGTATTCTAAGCAGTGTGTGTGTGTGTGTTGTAAATAAATCCAAACAATCTAAAAGCCATTCTTTTTTAAATCTTCTCATTCTTTCTGCAAGGCTCTTCATAATGATATGGCCTGATAGCACCTAATAGGGCCATTATGGGGAGGGGTCTTTGTCTTTCTCAGGTGTGAAATGGATACATACTAATGAGAGATCACGCCTCCTCGCATAAAGCTTTCTCAAACAAAACACGTCATACACATTCTAAAAGACTTTATTGACTTATCTGAATAAGTAGTCAGGATGTTTCTCACATTGTTTTGGAGCAAATATTCTAGACTATGTGATACAATTTTCAAAAGTCTTGTGAAGAAATAATCAATATGTGTTTTGTGGCCTTATTTCAGAAACTTTTATTTGTAGTTTTTTCAATAACCACGCATAAATAATATTCTCTCAAAAATACAAACATGTACATGCATGTTGCTAACATATTATGGTAGCCCCGTGTGTGCTATATAGAGTGAATTTACACCTTTGCCATTAACATGTTTATAAATAACTGAAAAAAGCACAAATGTCAGTGCATGTCAAAACATCCCAAGGGCCCCAAAAAACCTTTGGTCCCCAGAGGGTTAATATTAAGTAAAATAAAGTTGAATGTTGAAAAAGTTGAAATGTCGGCACACCCCTATTTTGTCCTAAATGGTCTGCCATTTTTTTTTCTTTTATGTTTTGTGAGCTTGTAAGGCAAATTTAAAATAGAGATATTAGTTTGGCTGTACTGCTCAGTGACTTAAACCAACATGTAAAAGAATTGAGATGTGATCGTGGTTTGTGATCTTGTCCTGTAAAAAAAAAAAATGTGATATGATATTCTTGCCATATCGCCAACCACTAACATGTCAGTCTGAGGGAAATACATCATCCCACAGATCGCACGGGTCCTTCATTAAAACAGCTGCGGTAGAAACTGTGACATCACCACATATTCATCACAGTCCATTAGCAACATTAGCAACATAACCTCATGTGCTCTTCACGAGTCTGCATCAAAACAAGCATCGCCTGCAAAGAGACACATCTCAAAATCTACCCAAAAGCGAAAAACTACACCTAGAAGAAAAATAATATAATATAATATACATTTAATTTTCGATTCGTCTGGTCCATGCGTTGTGCAAGAGAGAAACTACATCGGTGACACGACTTTGCAGTTGCATAAAACCCATTTCTATGAACAAAACACATCTGAAATCACCTGAGGACACAGAATGAGCTGCTGCAGGGGGGAAATAAAGTGTTCGGCACAAACTGTCTAAAGCACATTATATTAAATGCCTCAAAGAAGGTCACGACAAAATAGTTTTAAGTGGTCGCTGTGCAAAGTGATTGCTTAAGATGTTGTAGCAAGTACATACATTGCTTTAATTTTAACAGCAAGCTAGCATACACGTGTGTCACAGTTTGCATGCAGCACAGCAAACAAACCAATCGGTGAAAGTTTGGCTGGTTAACACGGTCCAGTTAGATGCAGTAACTAAACAATTCAGCAGGCAAAAACTATAAAGTTGCATATAATAAGTATGTCCAAATTCTTCCGCATACATACAGAATAATCCTGTAAAGTGATATATACTCATACAGCAAATCTCACCTGCTTGACTGCTTGTATCATCGCAAAATGTAACTATATTTCTCACACGGCTCTAATCTACTAAATGCAACTATGAGGCATGAAGATATTAAGATATTAGAAACATTAACATTATGATTTTCTGTAAAGCTGCTTTGAAACAATGCATGTTATGAATAGTGCTAGACAAATTTGACTTGGCGCCATAAAAAGGCATGTTAGCCATTGAAGGCCATATAAATGTACCGGTAAAAGTATTTTGATTAAATTAAATATATTCTATCCACATATTTCATTATAGTATAGTGGATGGATGTGCTTGTTCTCTTTGAGAGGCTCTCAAAGACATTAAATTCCATCTGCTGTTATTAATGTCAAGGAAGGACAAAAATTTGGAACAAAACAATATCAATTGATGTCAAATTGTATTAATTAATATTGACCCCCGGCAAACATAGACTTCAATCGGCACAATGTAAATAAAAAGATAATCAACATGTTCACTGATTAATAAACTAGTTCATCAATTGTGACATACACATCTTACATAAGACGCTGTCAGCGCTGTAGATCAGGCAGAGGTCGTGACCCTGCACCTGTGATTCGGCTCCAGCACACCTGTGGTTTCATTAGGACCGCAGCTGAGAGATCCAGCGAATGAGCCGCCCACTTCAATACACGCCTGTGTGAAACCATCTATACATACAAGAAGCTAAAAGATAGGGCTTTGTTGCTTCTCTGGGAGGATTCTGTCTAATGACCACAGTTTATATACTAATCAACAATCAATGCTGGAATGTGTCAAATCAACATGGACTGGACTTCAAGCTTTGTTTTGGTTGATGCGGGTAAATATGTATGCATCAGTCCTGAAACACGAGCTTCAGCCAACATTCTCTCATCATACAGGTCATTTTCTAACAGAAAATGAAATTATGGAGTGGGTGTTACAGATCTATGTTAGAGCCAAAGTTAAGAGTCAAAGAACTGTTTTTCACTAAATGAACGCATTGAAGAATGATCTTTAACCCTCTGGGGACCAGAGTGTTTTTGGGGCCCTTGGGATGTTTTGACATGCACTGACATTTGTGCTTTTTTCAGTTATTTATAAACATGTTAATGGCAAAGGTGTAAATTCACTCTATATAGCACAAACTTGGCTACAATGAGATCTGAGCAACATGTATGTACATGTTTGTATTTTTAATAGAATAATGTTTATGCGTGGTTATTGAAAAAAAATAAAAATGAAAGTTGCTGAAATAAGACCACAAAACACATATTGATTATTTCTTCACAAGACTTTTGAAAATTGTATCACATAGCCTAGAATATTTGCTCCAAAACAATGTGAGAATCATCCTGACTACTCATTCAGATAAGTCAATAAAGTCTTTTACATTTTTAATGACGTGTTTTGTTTGAGAAAGCTTTATGCAGGAGGCTTGATCTCTCATTAATATGTGTGGCATTCCACACCTGAGAAAGACAAAGACCCTCCCCATAATGGCCCTATTAGGTGCTATCAGGCCATATCATTACAGGAGCCTTGCACAAAGAATGAGGAGATTTAAAAAAGAATGGCTTTTAGATTGTTTGGATTTATATAAGGAAAATACAGGGTGCATACGTCTGGACACTTCTATCACACACCCTTCACCATATAGACATGGTTTTATTTCAGTTCAAAGTTCAAAGTTAGAGTTGGAAACATCTTGAAAAGAAAATTGTCTTTCTCCATAAATGTCTTAGTTTGATCATACATATTTCAAAGTTGAGGATTCATTATTTTGATATAGCTTGAACAAACACTATAACATCTTAGTTGATTAGTTTATTGACAAAACATACTATATATTTAACATATGAGCAGAAACTCCTAAAAAAAGCTTATTTGATGTCTATTTTAGAGTAAAAACTTTATCCAAAACGAGTCAACGAAATGTTGTCTGTTATTTAGTCTGTAACAGTGCATATCTGTGCGTTCATTCATTCATTCATTCATTCACACACACACACACACACACACACACACACACACACACACACACACACACACACAAACATGATTCACATTTAACAGTATGCTATTTTTCCGTTTACAGACACTACGTTATTCTATATCGCGATTAGAACAAAGCACTTGCAAAAAACACTTACTTCTCAGCTGAATCTGTTCATCCTCGAAGTGAAAATAAACCCAGTGGTAAATGTCCCAGGATTGTTCCTCATAGCCGCGCAAGACGACAGTAGATTAATCTGACTAAAAAATATAGTGTGTTTTCAGAGTTTATGGGCGTTAACGCGTCTCAATGTGTTGCTTCACATATTTGCGTTTGAATAGCGCGTGCTCTCCGTGGGCGTGTCACATTACCAGAGATAATCAGCTGAGAGAACAATAATGAGACGGGCTGACACGTCTCTCTTTTTATATAGATGACATAAACAGAGAATAATAATTTTAGTTTTGAATCGGATCATTTAAAAGTACAAACTCAAATGATTTAAAAGATATATTGCTCATGTCTGGGTGAATAGTATTTGCTGAGTTGTGTTCAAGATTAGAGACGTGCTCCAGGAAAAAAGTTCACGGTGACCGAGAGGCAGAACGCACACCCTGTTTATTTTCTTTATTTTACAAAAGCACAATATTTTATTTCGATTGTATGTGGGCACATAAAAAAGTAGACATTTAACAGATTATTTTCTCATATTTCTTAACTCTATATGAACAGAAATGATGGTAGTACTTTAAGTCTATTTTTCTGCTATGTGAAAAAAAAACGAGCAAAACGCGCCGGCGCGTTTCTGGTCCCCAGAGGGTTAATAATGTTTATTTATATGCACCAATATAATAAAACAGATAGCAGCATCACCAAACTATACTTTTACTATAATACACAAAAAATGCCACACAGAGTGAATGAAGATGCAAATTAATAGGGATGCACCGATCCGATACTGCCATTTTTACCGGATCGGGTATCGGTCAGACGAGGCCGATCCAAATCCGATATTGTGCGTATACTATTCTGTGTTATTGTTAAGCCCCACAAAAGGCACAAAAACATTATAAAGCACCATAAAATTTTCGTGCACTATATTATAAGTGTTCTGAAGCCATTATATAGTATAATGTGAGATAGAAATTAAGATTTAAGTCATTAAATTCAAAATCACGTAAACTCTTCCCTCCGCTGCGGTTGTCAGTCATTCTCCATTCAGCGTTCAAACACCGCGTCGCGTTCGGTTACGTCAGTCAACACGATGAAACTCTCTCCCAAGATGATTCAATGTTACTATTATTTTACTTGATCTGTAGATAAAGGTCTATGGTTTCGCATAAAACAACTTTATCTTGCTGGACTTTATTGCTGTACCTTAATCATGTTACTTTCTGCCGGGTGTCTGTTAGATCACAACAGAGTAGAGCCAGAGCACTATAATTGTTATTCACGCGCACATTAACTGACATTTCAAACTGTTTAAAGAAAATCGGATCGGTATCGGTCGATACTCAGAACTTTTGGTATCGGATCGATTCTGAAAAAAATGGTATCGGTGCATCCCTACAAATTAATCATTGAATCAGTGTTCTGATGGAATCAATTCATTAATATGGGACATTCTGAACTGATTCACTGAAATGAATCAATATATATAATAATATAATAAATCCAAAATCAAAACATGCAAAAAGAACTATAAAAGGGAGTGGAAATGGCGAATAAGCTAATATGAGTGATCCTCTGCAGCCATCTACTGGTTATAGTGGTAATTTCATGTAATTTTCCTGTTAAAAGTGTTTGTTTTCCACCAGGTGACAATATCCTCCAATAAAGCCTGCCACATTTTCCAAAATGATAAATGTAGAGGATCTTAAAAAGATTATATTACTGCACAAATGTAGAGAGAAAAAACGAATCAAACTTACGAAATCAAACACTGCTTTTTAGTTTAAATGAGAAACCATTAAAACACTCTCATACTCATGAGTCACAAGACAATTAAGGGTTGTGAAATTAGTCTAATAAATGGCCAAAAAGTGCATTAAATGTATTATGATATTGTAACGGTCACCAGCTGGAGTGGCCTTGAAGGCCACCAGAGGGCACTCCACAACAGACTATTGTCATTCCCTCACAAACTACATCTCCCATAATTCTCTGCCTGGACACATTAACACTCATTGTTTTCACCTGTGTCTCATCTTCTTGTTTGCTCACCCCATATAAGCCTGGTCCTTTCTGTCATTCCCTGCAAAGTCTTGTTTAGTGTCACACTGCAATTCCAAGCATTCTCCTGGTTTTCTTGGTTTCCTCTGTTTCTGAATGTGCCGCTTTGACCCCGTTATTGTTTTGACTGATTACCCGGTTTATGACCTTTGCCTGTTTTCGACTACGATTGTGGATTACAACTGCATTTCTGAGTGTGTTTGCTTCTCCCGTGTCCTGGTTCTCTTGATTTTCTGCCTGTTCCCTCGGATTGCTCTCTTTGCCTCAGCCCTGATCGATTACTGTTATTTATTGACCCTTGCTTGTTATCTGGATTACGTCTTTGGATTACCCTGTTAAATAAATAATGCATTTGGATCCTCAACCTTTGTGTCTCGGAGCAGTTCGTGACAGATATTCACAATGCTGATTAATTTTGTCACCAGCAAGATCATCACAAACATGTCATGACTCTTCAGTCCTAGGACTAATGTGAAAACAAATGGAGTTATGATGCTTATGTGAGCAAAGCCAGTTTGAATCTTGTTCCTGATGAAAAGGTTTGTGTGCGAGTACCTTTGCAGCCAGACATCTGACGGCCTCCTCGCGCCGCCGCTGGAGCTCAGGTGTGCTGGGACAGCTGCTGGTGCGCAGGGTGTTGGTGGCGCTGGGCGGGGGGGTCGGCTGAGGCGGTTGACTCAGAGGCAGATCTGAACTCGGCTCCCCACCTGGACAATATCCACATGAGCACAAACATCACCAGCTGTTGTTATTCTACTAAGACTAAGAGTCAAACATCAATACAGAAACTACTCAACTCAATACACAAAGACCATCATTTATTGTTTCTTGCATTTAAAAAGTCTGTGTAAACGCACATATGGTGCATGTATCATGTCGTAGATTACATGCCTCGGAGAAAAATCAAGAATTACGTGTTAATAGAATTGTTATGATTGTTCAGTTAATATGTAAGTACACTAACTTTCAATGGGCAATAATGTTTTTTAAGAAATATTTTATTCTGCAAGGGCACATTAAATTGATCAAAAGTTACAGTTAAGACATTTATAATGTTACAAAAGATTTCTAAATAATAAAAAAAATCTGTTCTTTTGAACTTTCTATTAAAAAAATATCACGGTTTCTACAAAATATTAAGTAGCACAACTGTTTTCAACATTGATAATAACCTTGAGCAGCAAATCATCATATCAGAGTGATTTCTGAAGGATCATGTGACACTGAAGACTGGAGTAATGATGCTGAAAATTCAGGTTTGATCACAGGAATAAATTACATTTCAAAATATATTCACATAGAAAACAGTTATTTTAAATCGTAATAATATTTCACAATATTACTGTTTTTACTGAGCTCCTTGATCAGCAGAAGAAACTTCTTTCAAAAATATTAAAAAATCTTACCAACCCCAAACATTTCAACTTTGAAGGTAGTGAATGCATAAGAAGGCTGAAATGTGTTCATAAAACTATTCTTATGTAAACTGTCTCATTTAATTCAATGCAACAATTTATGTAAGAATGGTCTCCGTGCATTTCATGACCAATGCATTTCTGCTCTATCTCAGACTTCTGCTCTATCCAGGCCTGTGAGCATGTGTGTTGTGAAACAATGTTCAGGACTCACTTTTCGGAGATGCGCTCGGGCTGTTGGATGCGATCTGTCGCATGCGGCCGCCATGGCAACTGAGGGCCACCAGGCGGGAGATGATGGCGGTTTTGCCGAAGCCCACGTTGCCCACGAGGATGCACCCGGAGCTCTCGCCTAATTCGCTGGGCCTCAGGTCATCCTCGAGCTGCTGGAACAGCCAATCGCGGCCCACGAACACTGAGTCAGTGGTGATGCTGGGAACCTCGAACAGCAGTGGCTTGAGCATGATGTCAGTGGGCTTGTACGGTGCAAAGCGAGCTGCAAAACACACAACACAGGTTTAATCATATGCAAACAAATCAGGCAATCAGGGGTTGCATGTTAAATGTATGAGCTGTTTCTTAGTTTAGGCTTTATCTTCATGTCCTATGCTAGTCTGCCACTGACTAGACCTTAGAAGGAAGGATAACACTTCATAAAAAGCTATTTTCCTGCAGCTGATGTTAAAATGTCGCCCCTGAGTGAGTTTTTATTGTGCATGATACAAAATATTTAAGAGCACAATGATCACATAATATAGCACTGTAACATTATATTATGAACTTTCATCACTTTTAGTAGCTGTTTGTGTGAATATGAATGGGATTTGCTCAGCCAGTGGCAGTAAACTGTTGATGCGTCACTGATATGATGACACTAGTGTCATATATGAACTTTTATCATAGTGTTTCTCAATCATTAGGGCACCTTTGACATAAAATAAAGATGTAAAGTGCTTGGTAAGGCTGTTTGATCTGCTATTAAGTAGCGAAGCTCTCTGAGTAAGCGAGAAAATCAATTCGGATGACGACATGAATGTGATTTTTATTTATTTTTTTCCTTCGGATTTGTTGAAACTGTTCCATTCACACTTGGCCACATAAATGTTAATTGTTTCATAACTTGATAAATCCGTGTTTTTGAACGAATCTTTTGAATGAATGATTCAATGACAAATACATTTTTAACAGTCACTTGTCGCCACCTAGTGGTGTAACGATGTAATCGATACAATCATTATTTGTAGCATCAAGTTACTTTTAAACGGTGACTTACTCTATTTTGACCGCTACAGTAGATATCCGAACTACAACATTTCTCTGGGTCAGCAGCAGCATGAACGCAGATTTGAATGTTTGCTGTGATCGTACTCGTCAAAGGTTTGAACACAGAGTCGAATCGTTGTCATTTAGGAATAAGATTCTTGAATCTTGGTGATTGAATTGAGATCACAATCTTCTAACGATTAATCGTGCAGCTCTAGCAGCTGGTCATGCTCAAATAAGTCTTCAATAAAATACTGACATGTACAAAGAGTGATATTTAATATACAGACTTTATGTAAGCATGTCAGCACTGCATATCAGATGAAATGGAGTCTTTTTGGAATCCAACACCTGCACGAAAACAGTCTCAACCCTCACACACCTGACACTGTACATGGCCTGTAGAAACTGGAATAAAAATCACTCGAGGTGAATCCTGCACCGATCAGAGCTGATGAATCTCTGCCATTGGCTGATTGAATCAAACCTTGAATATCTCTCATTATTCATTTGAACATTCAACAAGGTCAGAATTGCAGCTCAACACTGACACACTGCAGAACACACGTTAGCTCGACCCTCGGGGGTACACAAGCGTTTATATAAGAGGAAGAGACAAACAGACGGACTGAGAGGAAAAACACATGTATTTAACGATGTTCTCTTGCATTATTAATGGACTTAACTATTTAAAACACTTTTTTTCGCCACAGGAAGTGTATGGAGAACGTTTCCTTATTCACATCCAAATCCTGAGTGGGTAAACAGATCTATACGTAAATGTCTCAATCTAAACATTAGATACGTTTTTACAAATAACAAATCAAAAGAGCACCCAACTGTTTCAGATTGTACAAGGGTGAATATCTCCAATCCGGTCAAGAACATGTTTGGGTTACATTTTATTTCACAATTATCACAATGAATACATAAATAAATAAACACACACCAAAACACACCGGCCGACGATATTTATTGGACGATTTTTGATCGATTAAAACCATCGTCATATGGACCATAGCATGAAAAAGGCAGATACCAATGCTTTTGAATAATTAACTGCATGAAGGCACTGAGTTGTGTAACGCACAGAAGATATTATGTATAAACATACGATATTATGTTTATATTAAGTATATTACATTCTGCTTTTTAACAATGTTGTTCAATAAAACCTTTCTTTTGATACTTTATTTGAACCAATTATTATTGCCTCATTGTTATTATATATGTATTTTTAAGTAATTTTAAAGGCTGTTGGTTGCTTAGGTCTATTTTTATTACCACTTTTTTTTTTACTGATTAATCGTCAAAATAACTGACCAGACCAATTATCCAAATAATCGTTAGTGACAGCCCTACTAGCTAGCTAGCTACTATAAATCCATGCGTTTTTGAACTGCTCATTTAAAACTGTCAAAACAGTAATCTACATTTTAATTACAAAAGTGATATCGGTATCGGAATCAAAAAAATATTAATGACAATTTGCACTATTTATAAAGTGCAATATATAAGGTTTCGTCTAAAAAACACCTTTCTTTAAATCAGCATAAAGGCAGAACAACAAATCATGATCCATAAATATATTTTGAAAATGTGAATAACCGTCATGCAAATTATGACAGAAAAAAAACTAATTATCCTAAAAATGGGCTTAATTTTTTTAATGCTATGCTTTTTTCCGATAACACTTTATAATAAGGTTTCAATTATTAACATTAGTTAATGTATTAACTAACATTGGCTAACCATGAGCTATACATTTGTTACAGTATTTGTTCATATTTATTAACATTAGTTAATAAAAATACAGCTTTTCGTTGTTATTTCATGTTAGTTCCCAGTGCATTAACTAATGTTAACAAATACAACATTTAGATTTGAATAATGTATTAGTAAATATTAAAAATGTACATTAACAAAGATTAATAAATGCTGTAGAAGTACAGTTCATTATTAGTTCATGTTAACTAATGAAACCTTATTGTAAAGGTGAAAACGTTCACAAGTTTCATGGCATTCTTAAAGAAATAAAGAGAAAAACCGAGCACACATGATGGGATTGTGACTGTACCTTTGTCGTGTGTAGCTCTGCCCCCGGTGCTGTGCCAGGGCAGGCGGATGGACGTGCGCAGGGGGGTGTTTCGCTGTTCATCAAGATAGCTCAGATCCTCCAGCTTAGTGGAGCTTGTTGCTGAAAAAGAGAGAATTGCAAAAATCACAACTGTTTTTAAAAAGGTTTTTACTCAATCCAACATTAAGCACGTGTAGATGCAGACCAAGACACTGATAATAACTTCCAAAAATCAGCTTATTGAATTAACCCGTTGTCCCGGTTTACATGCAATCCAATATCCCGGCAATGCAAGACTTTATTAATAAATCAGGTTATTCCACCGTAGTGACATCGAAACCTAACCATTTGTGTATCTGTCTCTGAGTATTTCATATGTCATGTCAGTCGTGATGTTAAAGAGTATTCCACAATGTCAGATGGAGACTCATATTCCCCTTTTCTGCAGTTACAGATGCAATATTCTGACTGTACCACTTCTGCATGAGATGAGAACACATTTCGATCAGTCGGAGTTTGCGATATATATTTCCTCCTCTCATACTGTGAAACACTCGCTCTGTCTGGATGCACTTAAATCCGCAGTAAGGACACTTTCCTTTCACGTATCAGTCATGAGCACTTCAATAAGCCGACGGTAGATGGGTTAATGTGTTTACAAATCAGGGAGATGGGGCAAAAATCTAGCTGTGTTGATCAGTTTATGCTTAAGCCGTTTATGACCTTACTCTGATAAAGGAAAACGGGTTAATGCATTTGCATGATCACATGCATTGTCGGCTTATTAAGCATAACCAGGTTAAGAACATGCATGTGAACACGCTCATTGGAGGAAAGAAATTAGACAAACTGACGCCATAAAAAGAGCATGGATATGAAAATGATGCCCATAAGAGTTCCCTTCAGATTCAAGGCTGGGTTAAAGGTCGCTGACCGCAGCATTGGCATTGACCTGTCTGACATAAACGAGGAACCGTGCAGAGAGAAAGATGACATCATCCTGAATGCAAATCACGAGCAGCGACTATAATAAACATGGTAAAGAATGAATGGGCGAACATAACCAGGTCACTGAGCAAACACACACACACACACAAACTAAACAATCAGACATTTCAAAAGAGTCATAACCCGTTTAAAAGAATTGTTCTGAAAAAGAGAGACAACTCAACTTATTTCTACAATGCAAAAGTTAAATTGTGCAATATTTCACGTTCTTCAAGCTGTGTGAAAGAAACGTGTCATTTTAGTGTACGGCCTCTAATGTGCATCCATGCATCACCGTCTGAAACTACAGCACCAGCAACCTGTTTGCTCTGAAACTACCTTGCATGGAAGCTCTCGGTACTCACAGACTGAGGTGCATGCGGACTCGTTCCTCAGGCACAGACAGACGCAGAGCCGCAAACCTCTGTTTCTCTCTCTCTCTCTCTCTCTCCTCAGGACACCTCCATGTTCACACACACCGCATTCAACTGGTGAACAGCTTCACTGCATCGCTCAACGCATCCACAAAGCATCAGAGAAAAATCCCTGCCGCAGCTCTCCGCTCCGCAATCCAAATGAAAACAGGAGAGAGATGAAACAGAGGAGGTCTCTCTCTCTATCTATCTCTCCTCTCCTACAGAGCGGCTGATTACAGTTTGAAGCGGGCAGCCGAGGGAGAAATAATCTATGATCCTACCGAAGAAAGAAAAAAACAGGCGAAGAACTGAATGAAGAGAGGAGGGAGCCGTCATTGAGGAGAGAGGGGTGACGGAGGGAGGTGGGATACTGGAGGTGTGGAGTGAGGGAAAATCAGCTGCGCCCCTTTCAGCTTTAAAGAGCCTCGCTCATAAAAAAATGATTCTGTGGTCAATAGTACAGAAAAACTAAATTGAAATGAAAACTTATACCTGAAGAAACAAGTTCAGGCAAGATAAAAAAAAAAGTAAATTCTATATTAGTTCTCAATTTAAGCTTGTAGAAATTAAAGTGTGAATATCAACATTATAAAATTAAGTTAAACCTACTCTACTTTCTGATTCCCCATCATGCACTTAATAAGGTTGCATTTTTCACTGTTTTCCAGCTGTATTTACACTGTTTTATCATTGCTTTTGTAGTTAGGTTTAGTAATTTAATGTTTTGTGACATGTGTAGTTCACAAATGACACATTCATACTGAAAAATTGTCCATTGTGGACATTAGACCATTGTCTAAATATGTCGTCATCTGAGACAGCAGAGAGTAGCCATTTCAACTGGCATGTCTTTGCAAATGTTTGTGAAAGTTACTAGTAAATCCTACACCACATTTTTTCAGTGTAGTTTAAAGGGAAGATGATGATTGTCGAGGTGTTCTCATAGGGTTGCTAGGCAGTTGCTTGAGTGTTCTATCGGGTTGCTAAGGTGTTGCTAGGGTGTTAGAGAATAGGTTGGTGGAGAATTGTTAGGCAGTCACTAAGATGTACCAGGGTGTTCTGGCTGGTATATGGTGAATAATGGGCTCATGCATATGAATTACCTCACATTGCTAGGTAATGTCCCTAGACTGTCCAGTCATGTCACCTAATTGAAATTCACGAGTCAGAGGTTTACAAAGTACGGTTCATAAACTGATCCTATGCAGATGCAGATGCAGATGTGCGTGAGGTGTACAGCCTGGTATGTTCTTCACTGTTTTGGCATTGAGATGCTATATTAAGGCCTACATCTGAGCATATTCTTCCATTCCCATTTTAATATTATTATGTATAAAAATACATTCAATCTATCTATCTAGATTATGTGATAAAAGAAATATGTATTCAGGTTATATATTTCAGCAAGATAGATGGATGGGTGGATGAACGGACAAACTATGGATGGATGGATATATAGACAGATGGATAGAAGGATTTTTAAATCTTCAAAGTTTTGTCAAGATAACGTTAACCTTTAGTAGGTAAAAACTTTACTTTTATATAGTTTATGAAACATGAATTTCTTTGACTTTCGATTCAATGTTAATGTACTTCCTTACATTCAAATTCAAAGTTTAGAACCTTAAAGGGAGAGTTCACCCAAAAATAATAATTCTGTCAGTAATTACTCGCCCTCATGTTGTTCCCCGTAATACTTTCGTTCATCTTCAGAACACAAATTAAGATATTTTTGATTAAATCTGAGAGCTGGATCACTCCTCCATAGGCTTCTTAAGGGATCGAAACTGGCCGGCCCAGAAAGTTATGAAAGACTTCGTTAAAATAGTCCGAGTGACAACAGTGGCTCAACCCTAAGTTTATCAAGCGACAGGAATACTTTTTGTGCGCAAAAAAAACAAACAAAAATAACGACTTTATTCAACTCTTCATTTCCTTCTCTGTGGGCCTCGAGTGAGTTCACGTAGTGTAACAGCGCAGCGCTTCTGGGTTGTACGTCACACGTATCACACACATTACCAGCGTCGGCCAATAGTGAGCCTGCGAGTGACGTGCAACACAGAAGCTTTGCGCAATATCACTACGTGAAGTCGTTATTTTGTTTGCTTTTTGCGCACAAAAAGTATTCTCGTCGCTTGATAAACTTAAGATTGAGCCGCTGTAGTCATTCAGACTCGGGTTTTTGGGTGAACTAACCCTTTAAATTTAAATTCAAGGTGAGCACAACCCTTATGGAAAAAGCACCTTTACCTGTTTGAAATAATATCAGGTGCTAAAACTATAGCAAAGTGTATCAGAACTGTGCTTTTACCACGAGTCAAGACAGTTACAGTAGACTAGTACTCTACATATTTTAATATATGCTGACAGGGACGTGGGCGAAAAAATTAAGCTCCCTCTGCTACGGCATTTCATTTACACAGAACCAAAGACTAATTCTTAAACTTACTTAAAACTTCACCACTATTCTTTCACTCCCGCACAAGCCCTGCTGTTGCCTTTAGAAATGTAAATCTAGTTTACACTGTGACTCCACTGGTCAAGGCACCTCTGCATATCTGATGCACAACATGCAGAACAGGAGACTGCATATGGATAACCCATCTGTGTTTTAAAACCTGAACGTCTCTGCATCTGCATGTGTGTGTTTGTGTACTTGGGCTCCTATAAAAATGGCTGATAAACAGTGAATCATTCCACAGTGGCAGAGCTAAACCTCGCTGAGAGAGAAATCTAATCAAACCAGCTTTAGTAGGGGACTGGCCCGTGACCAGCTCCACAGATTACACCCTATTCCCCTGCAGACAGTCCAGTAATCTGCTGTACCCTTGTTTACTGAAAGGAGCCCATTGATGAATATGCATATCCCAGATGATGTCATCACTCGAATAATCATCAGGTCAAACAAGTGGGCCTTTTGAGCCGGGTGCTGGTCGTGCATCTCGGAGTGATGTTAATTAACATGCTTGATTCATGTTCATAAGTCGAGTCTGTTGTGACACAGGGTCAGACGCTCCTTCACTGCACCATCGGGGATGAAGCTAATCGATCTTAAAAAACAACAACACTAAGTCAGACCCTCAGGACTCGGTTTTGTTACAGCATTAATGAGTGATGTTAACAAACAAACAACACACGGGGTGAAGGTTCGGCTGGTTAGTATTGCCTTTAGCTCAGTAACTACACCAATATTTACTGTGTATTCTGAATATTTGCAAGCAATATATAAATCACAAATTCATTCACATTTATGCATTAGGTATAATTTCATTATTAGGTATACTTTGTATCATGCATATATATATATATATATATATATATATATATATATATATATATATATATATATACTGTATATAATCAGCCAATCACATGGCATCAACTCAATGCATTTAGGCATGTAGACATGATTAAGACGATCTGCTAAAGTTCAAACTGAGCATCAGAATGGGGAAGAAATGTGATTTAAGTGACTTTGAACGTGTCATGGTTGTTGCTGCCAGACGGGCTGGTCTGAGTATTTCAGAAACTATTGATCTACTGGGATTTTCACTCATAACCATCTCTAGGGTTTACAGAGAATGATCTGAAAAAGAGAAAATATCCAGTGAGTGGCAGTTCTGTGGGAGAAAATGCCTTGTGGATGCCGGAGGTCAGAGGAGAGTGACCAGACTGGTTCCAGCTAATAGAAAGGCAACAGTAACTGAAATAACCACTCGTTACAACCAGAAGAGCATCTCTGAACAAACAACACGTCAAACCTTGAAGCAGATGGACTACAGCAGCAGAAAACACACACCGGTGACGCTCCTGTCAGCTAACAACAACAAACTGAGGCTTCAATTCACACAGGCTCACCAAAACTGGACAATAGAAGATTGGAAAAACGTTGCCTGGTCTGATGAGTGTCGACTTCTGCTGCGACATTCAGATGGTCGGGTCAGAATTTGCCATAAACAGCATGAAAGCATGGATCCATCCTGCCTTGTATCAACGGTTCAGGCTGCTGCTGGTTTAATGGTGTGGAGGGTACTTTGTTGGCACACTTTGAGTATTGTTGCTGATCATGTGACCACAGTGGACTCATCTTCTGACGGCTACTTCCAGTAGGATAACACGCCATGTCACAAAGCTCAAATCATCTCAAACTACTTTCTTGAACACGACAGTGACAGTGAAACGGCCTTCGCAGTCACCAGATCAATCCAACAGAGCAGCTTTGGGATGTGGAGGAACATGAGATTCACATAATGGATGTTCAGCTGACAAATCTGCAGCAACGGTGTGATGTGATCATGTCAATATGGATCAAAATCTCTGAATGTTTCTAGTGCCTTGTTGAATCTATGCCAAAGAATTAAGGCAGTTATGGAAAATTGTACTCTCTTAATTGTGCCAATGTTAACAAAAGCAGGGAGTCATGGGAAAAGGATTTGGAGATTGATCTTGATATTGATATCTGGTCAGATGCATTTGAATCTATTAAGAAACTGTTTATGTGTAATAGACTTAGAGAGAGTCAAGTACAGGATATTGCATAGATTGCAGCGCACTCCTCATTTTCTTTTTCATTTTCCCTCTGTAGGAAGTGTAAGAAGGAAGTAGGGACCTACTATCATTGTATTTGGCAATGTCCCTTAATACTCAGGTATTGGAGGAATATTTCTCAGGAGCTAAGTTCAATTTTTTACAAAACCGTTAAATCAGAACCAGTCTTGTTCCTTCTGAATCTACATTTAGAGCAGCTCTCTCTATCTGCAGGGCAACTGTTGTTAATGGGTAAACTCTTACTTCTAGCAAGGCGTTGTGTTTTGTTCCAGTGGATTGAGGAAAAACCTCCCTCGGTCACACAGTGGTACAGAGAAATATTTAAGGTTTTTCCTCTGGAACGCCTCAGTGCCATATTAAGGGGCAATGCCAACTTGTTTTATAATGTTTGGCAACCTTTTCTTGACTACCTTCCTGGTGATCTTGCTGGTTTGCTGCAGGATGGGAGACCACATTTTGTCTTCACCAATAAGTCATAAATTCTTTTGAAATTTCCTTTTTTTAAATTTTTTTTTTTATGTATGTGTTTTGTTGTAAACAATAATGTAGATTATGTGATGTAACATGTGATGTGCAATTTGTGTGTGAAAAATTGTTTCCCCTGTTTTGTATGTTGGTAATAGCTGGGCTTGTTTGTTCATTGTTTGTGTAAAATCAATAAAATATACTGTATATACCCGAATATAAGACGAGGTTTTTGTCCTAAAAATAGGCTGAAAAATGGGGGGTCGTCTTATATTCAGGGTCATCTTATATTCGAGTGGAGGAATCGATTGATAGCCTTTTTCTCCCGCGCCGTCGACTGACAAGAGCGCCAAGGATCTCGATGCGGCGCGGACGCGCTTGGAAAAAACGAGCGTGTCGCTTCCATTATGAGCGCGCATACCGCGCGCCTACATTTGAAATAATGAACTTGAGCGCGCAAAAGGTGCGATATGTGAACAGGGGAGGCGGGTCTCTGCTCGCTTGTCTCCGTCCGCTCTGGCATCCTCTGTGAACGGCGCTTTTTCTTGCGCGGCTCGAGCAGAGAGAGAGAGAGAGAGAGCGGGAGCCGGATCGTCGTCGAAAACGGCCAGACGACCCCGCAGGGTGATTAAATCCATCCCGTCGCACTCAGGGCAGCCGCAGTCATGGCCAATCAGGAAGCGCATATGTGCCGGTCTCCGCCGACGAGCGGGTCTCTATACGAGGCACAGGTGATGCGAGGCATTTGGAACAACGCCTCGGAAATTTGCTCTTAAAATTATTTTCTGTTGAAAACCAGATTTTTTTCCTCAAAAATCTATTTTTCCCCAAAAATAATTCTGGAAAAAGGGGGGGTTATCTTATATTCAGAGTCGTCTTATATTCGGGTATATACGGTATTTAAAAAAAAAAAAAAGTTCTGAAGCAGTTCTGAAGGCAAAAGGGGGTCCAGTCTGGTGTGTGTGTGTATGTATATATATATATATATATATATATATATATATATATATATATATATGTATATATATATATATATATATATATGTGGATGAAATAACTAGAGTAGACCTGTACCGCATCAGAAATAGAAACCGTCAGCGTGCAATAAGTCGCAATCCAAGCTTATGATTATAATAGGAGCAATCTAGTTATGATGCATGCTTAGTTCTGCAACACAAAAATTCATAAATCTTCTACAAATTATAGCCAAATGTGATCTTTAAACAGTGAAGATGATGACGGTCATGCAACTAAACATCTTTAAGAGCACAAAAACAGAGAAAGATGGGAAAGCATGTGGTGACACTAAATATGACAAGATAAAGGTGAAGTGCAAGTTTCGCTTAAACAAACCATGAAATAAGATACATGGAGTACTTCAGAAAAATCACCATGACAGGTTATGAAGTATGTTTTTAAGAGGAGATGGGAGGCAACAAATAGCAATATTATAAAATTAGTTATTATAAGTGCCACATTCATGCTGCCAACAAAACTGTCAATATGGTTGAATCTCTTTAAAACACGTTGTAAAAAACACAAAGTCTATTTTAGAACCATTAGGCTTATTGTTTTTGCCATAAAACACCAAAATTATTGTTTGATTGAAATAATGTTTCTTGGACAGACAGACAGACAGACAGACAGACAGACACCCAGACAGACAGCCAGCCAGACAGACAGACAGACAGACAGACAGCCAGCCAGCCAGACAGACAGACAGACAGACAGATGTGTTAAAAAACGCTGAATAAATAAGAGATACATAATTTATGTCTCCCAGTTCTAGTGAATCTAAAACTGGAAAAGCAGCAGTTCAGTCGAGCTGAACACAAGTGGCCACAGCTGAAGACACCAGTGATTCCAGATGCATTGTCACCAGAGCAAGCGCTCTGTTCTGGATCCACCAGCTGTCAGGAAAAAGACAAGCCACAAACAATGTAAATGTGCTTGGCACGTGTCATTTCCTGGGACAGCAGCCACAGCCACAGAGTGAGACATTTACCCACAAACCCAACCCAACCTGAGTCCACAAAACAGCACACAAGTGATCACTGCAGAAGACCGGCCACCTGTACATGTGACGTACTGAGAGCTCACTCTGAGTCCTGCAGGAGAACTGAGGCTTGAGCAGCGTTCTGGCCTGAATAGAGAACAGGGTTTAAAAAAAGTTTCTTAATTTGAATTCAATTTGAGCTGAGCTGTATTGAGCTGTACTGCAATTCAAGTTCAATTCAGTTTAAATGACGGTCAAGTTTATAATAATGCATTTCATATATACTGTATATAGTGAAGAGGAATAGAGGGCAAAACCTGAACGTGAATGATAGGGAATGTTGAACACTAAGAAGGATAGTGATCAAACAACACAGAACTGCAGAAAAGTGTCAGCAAACCTCAATATTCACCCTGAAGACCATGTTTCCACAAAAACTGACTACAGAAAACTTCCCAAAGCTAACATTAATAAAAAGTTTATCTCAGACACTACTTCTAAAATGTGAAAAAGACAGTGTTGTGATTATAAAACTTGTACAGTTTGTAACGCAAAGTTGAGATGTTGCCCAGAAAGCAAAATAACAGGTGTCGGAGGAAAATATGCACGAGAGACAAGAGATGGCGTATTTTCCCTGCGTTTAATACAATTACTTAAACGTCACACTCGTCCGCATACATGGGGATCGAGTGAGAAAAAGAATACAAACAAGCATCCAACTCTGGTCACAATATAAAAGGAAATAAAAGAAAGAATACAAAGAGAGTCGGCAGAGCGGTTATCTCCTCTCCTCACTTGTCAAATCTAACTGACACTCTACGCACATGCGCAGTTCTCATTTGAACTCAGATTGCCATAAAACACAAAGTGACCATTACAAGTTGAAGCACCAAGATGAACTTAATCTTCTTCCCTGGTCAGTAGGGATGTCAACGATTAATCGACGATCGATTAATTGTCGATAATACATTTAATGGATAAAACTTATCGATCATCGATTAAGCAGGATCATGCGCGCGTGCGTGCTGCTCAACCGCGAAACATGTAAGCACACACAGAATGACACACACCGGAGTTGTTTGGGACTATTTTACACCTTCATCATGACTATAAGTTTGCGTGTGCATTCGCAGCCTTTTGTTTTGTGCAAATGTAAGTTGTAATAGTTTATTTTGTGTATGCCTATCTATATCTGATTTATCTCATATTGGATGCATTTGGTTAAGAATCGACGTGATCTTTAGCGCGCTCAGCTCAAACGACAATGCACGACTAATAATGATTATTGGGACTGTCATATTACACAAGATTATAAAGAGAACAATATTGTAATAAAACATTGTGAATTATTTGGGTTTAGATGCCATGTCGCGTTGTTCCAGGAAGAGTGCGTCCACCACAACATGAGTCATTCTGAATGGCACGTAACTCAGTTTAAGTTCACTTGTGCATTCACGTCATTTTGTGCAGATATAATTTTGTAAGATTATGTTTATTTTGTATATATCTGATTAATATCAAATAGGATGCGTTTCTTTGAGTTAAATAAACGCTAACAAAGTGCTCAACGGTTATTCATTCAGCGCGCGCCGCTCAAGCAGAATGCACGACTAATAATAACGATGGTTAATTTGGGACTGTCATATTACATAACATGAGAACACTATTTTATTAAATGGTTGTGAATTCATTGGGTTTAGTTGCCGTTTTCAGTGCGTTGTTCCAGCACTTCCACAACAGTCACACATTCTGACAAGCACGCATATTAGGCGGCGTTGGTGACACATTGTATTTGTCGTTATATTTATATATTAAATAATTAATTTAATTCATCAATCACATCAAAACATTTTACAATCCTACTAACCCTTTATTTAGATTAAAACCATTCTTATTAATTTGGTGAGGAACATAGCTTTTTGAGCAGCATTTGCAGACCCTGTAATGCTGGTTGCCATTAAGGATTAATCGATTAATTGATCGTTAATTTAAACGACGATCGATCATGGGAATTTGTGAAAATTGACATCCCTACTGGTCAGCTTAATCAACTGACTTGAATATCATGTACAGGGGTCGCACAATGAAACTGATACACTGGCCAATAAAGTGTTGGAGGTTTCTCGTCTATATATGCGCTGTCTAACCAATATTCAATTGATTTTACATTCCATCAGTAAGAGAAGAGTGTGAAGGTTGAATCAGCAGAGCAATAGCACAGCTGTACATAACATATTGCAATCAACACAACATAATGGGAGACATATCAGAGTTCAGAAGAGGACAAATTGTTGGTGCGCATCTCACTGACTCACATGTGACCAGTCTTTGTGGTGTGTCAAAAGCTTTGGTATCCAGTGTAATGTTGACACACCAGTGTTTCCGCTACATTCATTCTGCCGTGGCGGGCCGCCACACCTAAAATCATCCCGCCACGGCTGCAGCTTCTCCGTGAGGTCCGATATTGTGCATACTATTATGTTATTGTTAAGCTAAAGGCATAAAAACATTGTAAAGCACAATCAAGTTGATTCCAAGACTTCTAAAGTCATTCAATAGCATAATGTGAGGTAAAATTTATATTTAAGTCATTAAGTTAAAGTTAATGGAAACTCATCTCTCCTCAGTCAGCATTCAAACAGCACGTCGCGTTCGGTTACGACAGTAACACGACGACACACTGTTCAAGATCAATGTTCCCATTATTATACTTTATTTGTAGATAAAGGTCTATGGTTTGCATAAAATGCCTTTATCTTGCTGGTCTGGAGTTTATTGCCCTTTCTAAATCATATTCCTTTCTCCCGGGTGTCTTAGATTACAGCACTGGAGTAGAGAGCACTATGAATTGTTAGATTACAGCACTGGAGTAGAGAGCACTATGAATTGTTAGATCACACTGGAGTAGAGAGCGCTATGAATTGTTCTTCATGCGCACTGCAACTGACATTTAAAACTCTTAAAAGAAAAGGCTCAATAAACTGTTGGATAGATAGAATACACTAAGCATAGATATATAGATATAATCTATTCTCTTCGCTTTGTGCTTTGAACTTTTCAATGCGAAGCGCTGCGCGCTGTGACTTCGTGTTGCTTCAAGTGCATCATTCTGCGCACGGGATGCGCATAATCGCTTTGCCACTCTTATTGGAGCCTTTCATATTATAATACTTAGGGGAGGTTTCAACACCTGGGGCAAGGGGGCGTGGCCTATGGGAATATCACTCATGGGCCACGCCCCGTCCCGCTGGGGAAATGGGCCTGCCACCACAGCTGGAAAAAATCCTAGAGGAAACACTGCACACCACCACTAAAAGAAGAACCACATCCAACAAGAGTAACTGTCGACGCAAGAGGAAGCTGTCTGAAAGGAATGTCCAGGTACCGACCCGAATTGTATCATATTATATTATTATAATAATATTAATATAATATTACACCCCTAATATATATATATATATATATATATATATAATTATACATATTATAATTAATAATTTTCATTTTATATTATTATTATAAATATATACATAGATAAAAAGTTATGTTGTGAAGCTGTATGGCAATTTGTTTTGAGAGTGCTGAAATAAAGTTTTTAAAAAATAAGTCTAATCAGTAGATTTGATTGTCAATTATGTTGGATGAATGAACTCCTCTGCTGCTTGACTGTGTTGAACTTCTTTTAATTGTAATTCAGTGAATTCAATTCAATTCCCCACTGCTAAATTGAACAGGGGCCAGTTCTTAAATTGTGAATAGTGGCCGGCCCATGTGAGCAGAACCATCTGGACGGATGGATTAAAGATGCTCTAAAGTTTCTGGACTGATGCCTCTGCACAGCAGATGAAATCTTAAGCATGCACTTCTGCCGAGTCTCCGAAGACCACAGAGCAAAGAAGAAGAACGGCAGAATTTCATCTCTCGCCGAAACACCATCTGCCTCAATCTCTTCATTTTCTGAGAAAGAGAGAGTGTAAAAGCGAAAGAGAGTGAAGGACGTAGGCATAGATGCTTCCTAACTGCTGCCTCATATCAGTACAAGTCCTGTGAGGAGCGACAGAGGGTTTGATGTGTAAAAACCCTTGCAAACCCTCCACTTCTGCATTGATTCAACCAAACAGCCCTGATATATTACACAGCATTTACTTTTCACTACTCAAACTTCTGCCTTTAAGAAGTACTTCACCAAAACACAAAAGGAGAAATTTTACTCTTTCCGAATTGTATACTTTCTGGAGCTTGACAGACATATTTACTATCATCTTAAATCACACTTTTAATATTCAGTTTGGCTGCACTGACACTATCAGAATTGTGGACACTGAATAATGACACTGTCTTCTTTATTTACTACTGTGAAGTTGCTTTGAAATAGTCTGTGTTGTATAAAGCGCAGTAGAAATAAATGTGACTTGACTTGACCATCATCTGTCATGTACGGAAAGATCAGCATGAAGATTCTTCAAATATTCCTATCTTCCTTCAGCACTTTTTTTTTTAATTTTAGAACATGCATGCTATCCCGTCTGCTGCTTCTCGGCTGTATTTCAGACGGTAAGCACACTTGGCGTGCAGAAGGTGAGGAGAGATGTTCTGCAGACGTGCCCTGCTGTGCGATAATACAATTATAGATTTATGTCCGTTATTTTGGGAGGCTCACGGGCATTAAGAGGGCGATCGATCAGACCCACCAGCAAGAACAACACAGACCTGGCTTTTGTCTGACTGCATGTGTGCATGTCCAGCTGCCGTGTGCTCAAGCCATAAAAAACACTTTGTTTTTCATTTTCCACATTTTAAATAGCAAATCAGCTTAATTAGCTTGAGCTCTTTGCTTTCTTGATTCTAATTAAACTCATGTAGTGCCGACAGTTGGTGTGTGTATTCACTGTTTAAGCTTGTTAGTGCTGTTTGCAAAGACAAGAATCAGAATCAATATTATCATTTTTTTTAAACACCTGATGTTAGACGTGGACGTGTCCCACACACAACCATAAAATACACTACCATACAAAAGTTTGGGGAATGCTGTTCGTTTGCTATTGATCAAAGAATCCTAAAAATGTATCACGGTTCCCACAAAAATATAAAGCAGCACAACTGTTTTCAACATTGATGTTTCGGCATATTAGAGTGATTTCTGAAGGATCATGTGACACTGAAGACTGGAGTAATGGTGCTGAAAATTCAGCTTTGAATCACAGGAATAAATTACATTTTACCATATATTCACATAGAAAACTGTTATTTTAGATTATAATAATATTTCATAATATTACAGTTTTATTGTATTTTTGATCATATACGTAAATGCAGGCTTGGTGAGAAAGAAAGACTTCTTTCACAAACTTTTAAACTGATTCAAACTGTATATCCTGACATTTTTCAGCTTTATGACAACTTTTGACCTGAATATTGATGTATATGCTCAGAGACATCACCATAACAAACAAACAACAGATCTTCAATTAATCATTAATTCATTCCAATGGACAGTTTTGAAATGAATCTCAGAATTGAATCCAACTCTAATATTGTTTCTTCTTTTGAAGTTTAAATTATAGACTCTAAAACTTGTTTCTTCTATTGAAGTTTAAATTATAGGCACTAAAACTCATTCTTAAGCCATAAACAAACTCCACACAAGCACACAAAGGCAGATGAAAATGTTTAGTCAATACTCTGCAAGTGCACAAACCTGTTGAACATATTGAACATGCATTATTGCTTTACTGTAGTGGTACTCAAGGGGGAGATGCAAACCAGATGTGCTATTATTAAAGCAACTAGCTATAAACTGTTAGTGTTGACAGGTAATAAATGTTGACAGCTTAATTAACTTTAACTAATTGGCTAGATACTCTCCAAATGCAGAAGCAGAATTAACGCTAATGTCCACTACACTTCCCATTGTGGCAATGCTGAGAATCCAACTCTTATATTACTTGATGCATTATTGTTTAGCATTCTGAAATATTTCTGAATGCATCAACGCAAGAAATCAAGTGTTGCGTTAATCATGCGCTGTCACATTTGTTAGTCATGTGACAAGGAATAAATCGTGAAACTGATCTAATTACACTGTCTTTACGAAGCTAATGGCCAAATAAAACATCACATTTAAATCATATTCACAAAGTTGCTCATTTTTATACCACATTACAAAAATATTGGTAATAATCAATATATCGCCTAGCTCTACATTACAGAGTTTTGTCCACACACTCAAAAATCAAGTTATTTGTTGTGTGGCTCTTACGTTCTCGCCTGTAATATGAAAATTCATATGTGGGAAGAAAAACATCATACTGCACGTCGTGCCACATATTTGAGATTTCTGCGATGCAGAAGCAGCAGAGCCGTCGTAGATTGACATGAGCGAGATTTGTGACTCATTCTAATATGCGAGCGGTTAAAATGGGCTCTTTGTTTTCTGCGAGAGAGAGAGAGAGAGAGAGAGAGAGAGAGAGAGAGAGAGAGAGAGAGAGAGAGAGTTAGTTCAGTGTGGTCTTAATGAGCTGTCCAGTAAATGGATCGGTTGCCTGGACACAAATGAAGTTCGGTCTCAGAAATGAAACGGAATGATTATTCACTGAGGTTGAGAATCCCAGACAGACATGACTAAAGCAGCATCTCCACTGACAGCACCATTCACTCCAGAACACTTAAACATTTACATTTACATTTATTCATTTAGCTGACGCTTTTATCCAAAGCGACTTACAATTGCTATATATGTCAGAGGTCGCACGCCTCTGGAGCAACTAGGGGTTAAGTGTCTTGCTCAGGGACACATTGGTGTCTCACAGTGGATTCGAACCCGGGTCTCTCACACCAAAGGCATGTGTCTTATCCACTGCGCCATCACCACCCCAAAGGGACAGATCACAAAAAAAATAAACCTATTCTGTCATCATTTATTCACCATAATGCCATTACAAACTTTATGCTGTCAAGATCCATAAAGAACAAAAATATATAGACCAATAATTAAAATATAGTGCGAATGGAATGCACTTCCTGTGTGAACGGCCACTAAAAGCTTAGCTCTATAGTACCACAGTCCATGACATCAGTTTTGTAGACTTTTAATCTTTTTTTTATTCTCATTTTTGACCAATGAACGTCCATTACCTTTCTAGACATTTGTGATTACTGGGTACAGACTTGTACATTTCGATTCCGACAGATCCATTAATGAATCAATTAAGCTTATTTATGAACTGGTTCAATCAACTGAAAAAAAAAAACCCACCAACAACAACTCAAAAGAACAGTTGTTCATATATTCAGTTTATCGCTCAGTTTATGGCCAGCAATATTATTATGTTTAAGGACATTATGAAATTAAGATAAATGTCTGTATACTATGTTATGATTGTCCTGTACAATAAATCCAATCGTTGCTGAGTCTGCAGAACACTTTACCTCAGGGCGCACGTTAACTGAATGATAGGGATGAGTCGCGATCTTCGAATAGTCGAACTGCGTTCGAAATTCGATCATAAAATTGCTTATTCGAATGTCACAGATCGCGCAGCAGAGTATTTTCCTGTCGGGGACACAAGGTGTCACTAACATGAATGAAACCCCCTCCTGCGCGATCTAGGATACCAGCGTTTTATACATAGTGTAAACAAACATCAGAAGAAGAGCATTCTCGTGACCGTTAACTCTGCGCCCAACAGAGGTGGGTATAACCTTTACTGTCTATGGTAGAATCGTCTATGGTAGTAACAAAGTAGGCTACATTTACTTCACTACGTTGGGTAAGGTTCCTCTCGTTACTTTATTTTAATGCAATATGTTGTTAAATGCGTAGTTTATTCGAAGCGCGCTGTATCTTTTTTATGGACATGAGTGATGCTCCATTCACAAATGAATCACTCTTTTGAGTCGATTCTGTTCAAAGACTTCATCAAACAAGTTGGCAGATCTGTCTAAATCGGTTCGCGAATCAGTTTGAATGATCTGTTCAGTTCCTCGCGCACTGAATCGTCTGAAGCGCTTTCAATTCACACTCGACACGGAGTCGTAACAGGAAGATTTAAGAACATCAAGAGCGTTGGATGAAGTGGCCGTGGATCTACTACAGTTTAGTCTAATGAAAGCAAATCTGCACATGCATCATATTTTTGCCAGCGACGAAGATCTAGTTGAACATCTTCGTATGATGTCTGTGAATGAATGATTCCACAGGACGATACATTCGATTTCATTTCAGTCAGGTAATACATTTTACAACCAAACAGATTATTACTCGACGATAGCACTACTACAAGTATGATGACATTATCCGTTTTTTGGACATATACATTCATTTATAGGCTACATTAAATAAGCTACCATTGTACACAGTTTATGAAATGAACACCCGCCATCCCGCGGTATGTGTGTGTATTGCGCAGTGGCACACGAATAGTTTTGATTGAAACTAATTTGTTTAAAAAGTAGGCTTTTGCAGTAACAAGGCAGGTTTGCATAAAATCATTATGACATTATTTTTTTATCTAACGAGCATCTGGTTTGGCGATGCAAGAACGGACTGTCGTGCTTATTGTTTTTTTCTTCTATGTTAACTAGAAGAAAAAAATGTAAAAAATTTTTTTTTAAAGTTTTAAAAAAAAACGACGAAAACATGTTAATTGTTCGAATAATAAACAGTTTGTTTGATGACACATTGCTAAAGATGAAATCGCCCTCCCTTTCTTTCATTGTGAGTGTGCGTTTTTTTTTTTTTTTTTTCGAACGATAATCGACTTTTGCTCCTTGATTTTCGAATGGCATTTTTGGCAGAAATTCACATCCCGACTGAATGACTTGAGAATCTCACCTGAAAATCCGATAACATCAGCAATTCTTATCCACGCAGCTGATTTCTGTAAATTAATGTAAAACTAAATGTATCTTGCAGCACAGGGTGAGGTTAGTATATACATTAACGACGATATGAGGCAAATAAAATGTAAATTTAATATAAAACTATGTAAATGGCGCTCTGTGGCGCGGCAGGATTTTGAACAGGGTCCTGAGCCGTAGCTGGCGCTCCCGGTGTGTGTACACTCAGAAAAAAATAATGTGTTCGAAATTTAAAGACGTGTCGCTGCGCTTCTCGTCCGGTGTGCGATCCCCTTAAGATTATTTGTTAACTGGTTCAACCATTTGAAAAGAACCAATTTAAATGAACAAATCGGATATTAATATGATTTGTGAGCATTTGTTTCTCTACACAAAAGCAATAGCTGAAACACACACACACACATATATATGTTAGGACTGTAAGTAACCGGTTCTTACAGTATTTAGAAAAAAAATACTGAAAGATGGTTTTGAATGTCTGAATTCTTCTGCCGATAGAACATAAAAATATTCTGTCAATGTTTAATGCAGCGCTGAATCTACACGGAATCAATGCGGAGTGCCATTGGAAATGATCTAATGATTTATTCACTGGCTGAATCATTCCGAGTGGTTCTTGATTCGCTCAAAATGTTATGTTGTTTTTAAGGCTTAAATCAATATGACAACATGTAGTAAAAGATACATATTCAGAGGGCAGATTTGATGGTAATAAATAAATAATTAATTAAATAAAACTCTTCTACCAAAGCATTTAAAATGATTTGTTATTTGTTTTGAATAAAATAATTGTTAATTGCGTCATTAAAGTATTAGAATCATTAAGCAGAATGTAAATTGGAACCTGAATCATAAAATTCGTTGGTTCCCATCCGTAGATGTTATGTGAGTGAGTGTGTGTGTGTGTGTGTGTGTGTGTGTGGGGTAACAACACATCGGCAGCTGTGAAAGTAGTGAGGTTACAGATCTATCAAACGCTCAGTAAAGATTAATGCTTTATTCGCTGAGGCCAAACAGGGTGTGAAATGAGTAAAGTAAGCAGGTGTACAAAATGAAGATTTGAACACACACACACACACACACACACTCAACTGCCTAAAGAAAACATATTCTAACCTTGACAACTGCACATGCTTTATGATGCCAACCGGTTTTTTATTGTTTCACGTCGACTCGCTCAGTTTAATGACTGTCGGCTTTTTATGAGAAGTGTTTCTGCATCTTATCTCGCACAACATACACACACACATCAAAATATACCAAAACACACACATTCATCTCTCTCACCAACACCTGCTTCTGCAGACATCAAAACATCAGCGTTCATCGCCAGCATTGGGTTCTGAGAGAACTACAAGCCTCATGATCAACCAAACACATAAAACCAAGACAAATCTATAAAATCATAATCATGAAACATGTCCAGGCCACATAAAAAAGATCTTTTCACTAAGAAAGAAAAAATAGTATACTAGTGCAAAGTACATACACTTTCTATAATAAACAAGCTTTAAAAAAAGATGTAGTATTTGTATGTATTACATCTAACAATCCTTTTCACTTCAATAAATGTTCCTGGTTTTATTGTGCATGATTCATTGGTGCACATTATTCCAAAGAAAAAGAAAATTATTCAGAATAAAAAAAAATTATTTTTAAAATATCGGCATATCGAATATCGGCCAAAATCCAATATCGTTCATCCCTACTTGCAAACTTTGCAACCTTTTTCCCGTTATCAATTTTGCTCCCACACTGTCGATGTCTTTGTTGACTATTAAACGCTCTCACAATTAAATAAATAATATTCAGCATCAAACCTTCTATAGCCTACTTATCGGTCTCTCTTCTCCAGTGGGTTGGGCTAATCCAAAAAAAGTGAAAACAAGGGGAGACTGTTTCCTGTGAAACAGGGGTGCTCTGAAAACACCCCCATTAGCAGTTAGTGCTCCCACCTGATGAAATGAGCGCAGCAAAAAATCGACCAATCAGAATTTTGGTCGAACCAGAACGTATCGACCAATTAATCGACTGGGACAGTACAGCACTAAAAATAATCTCCCAATGCAATATTTAATGTTCAAAAATGTCTTATTTCATCCTCTTGATTTCGGTGTGAAATGCAACATGTTTTCGCGAGATTCACCTAACTGACAGAGAAGTGGGAAAGATCTCATGATCAGTCGGACCAGCCTGAGGAATGTGGATCTGATCTGCCAGCCAACAACACACACACCCGAGTGCGTGCAGTGCGTTCTCTCTCTCTCAAACACACACACACAACAGCTGCCCGACGTATCTGCTTCCTCGAGGAGCAACAGGAGAAAGAATGTGTCCTGATAATGTGCTCTCTCACAATCTCCTAAAGTGGCGGCAATGTCTTCCCATAAGTCTCTGCTTCCCTTCATTCCAGCAGTCATGCGTCAGTCATCACCTCAGGAATCACAGGACGACCCTGATGGTAAATACAATCAGCTGTTGGTTTGATCTCTCTTACCTGCGACTGAGTTGGGCCGAGGCATCATCAGACTGGACGAGTTCTGTGTGGGATAGTGGACGGGTCCCTCAGAAGTCTTCTTAGCCACGGAGACTGTCCCGGACGTTGACGCTTCTTCCTCGGCCACCGGAGAGCACGTGTCTGCCCGTGTGGCCGTCTGTGCCAGCACATGCTGAGCGCTGATCCTTAAACTGCCCTCTTTACCCCACTCCAGACTAGAGCCGCTGCGGTCGTCATTCTCTGAGGAGCTGGTGATGGTGGCTGAACGAGAGAAACAGAGACAAGAATCACATTTCATTGAAATTGATTCTGATTCAATTCCAATCAATAGTACAGAGTACATTTCTGACAAACAACCATCAAGTTGTTGTTCATCTGCGCTAATCGAGGATTCGATTAGAACTACAAACACGAATAAAAAGTGTTTTTAAAAAACTACAAACAGCGGGTGTCCAAGACAGACAGTTTCGATAAAGGGGTTTGATTGATTAATAAACCGTATCTAAACTGGAAAAAATATATTTATTCTGTGTTATCCGCATTATATTTCATCTGATACAGCATTGTGAACTTTTATAAAGATCCGTTTGGTCATGAAAGACCCACGTGGTCCGTTAAAGACAGAATTATGGCTGAGTAGTTTGTTTGTCCAAAACTCAAAATTATGTAGGCCTACATTTATTTATTTTTTTTCACAAAACTACACAGGCCTACTTTTAGGGCGTAGTAGGCCTATAAGTAGGTGGTGTCAATCATTGTATCATTCAGACCATTTAGAACGAATAGTGTTTTATGCTTCTGGTGCTTCAAGGCATTGCATTGAATCACCCTGTATAATGACAATCAAATTTAGCAATTAAAATCTTTAAAACCGCTCAAAACTGACTCTCTCTCTTTCTCTCTTTCTCTTTCTCTCTCTCTCTCTCTCTCTCTCTCTCTCTCTCTCTCTCTCTCTCTCTCTCTCTCTCTCTCTCTCTCTCTCTCTCTCTCTCTCTCATAGAGCCAGCTAATTTCCGGCAAGTTGCGGCAAAACATTCACACAGAACGCGGTTTTGCGGTTGAAAACACAAGATGCGCATCCAGAACGTTTTTTTTTTTTTTAGTTGAACTTTCTTTCTTTTTTACCTTGAGCGCTGTATAGAAACGCTGTCATGCGCGAGATGCTGCAAAAGACACGAGCGCAACGGTTAAAGACGTCCGTCTACCGCGTTTACATAGAAAAACAATCGCACAGGTCAACAAAATATGATAATACAGGCATTTGCGAACTGCACAACATTTAACAAGAGTTCAAAATAGGGCTGTCGCGGTTATGGAATTTCCCTTGCGGTAATGTTGAGTGGCTCAATAGCGCGATATGCGGTATTACCGCCATTTATTTATTTAATTTATATGTATTTGTTGCTATATAAATAAAGTTTACGATGTCGACAAAAATGAGGACATTTTCAGTAACCAATGTAACCGAAACTAAACAGCGTCTATATGCGCATTGAGAGGCTTTCACTCAGCGCACATATTGTTATGACAACGGACTTTGAGTGAGTCACAGGGTGAGTCATTAAACCGTTCATTCAACGAACACATTCAAAAAAGCTGATTCATTAAAAGAGATGTAATGAAACAAGGTGTTAATTATTTTTAACTTTGAGTTCCACTTTTCAAGGCTCAGCTGAGCAGCAATGCGTCGCATGGGTAACGCTGAAGCTGATGCTTCACTTAAATTAGAGACCGATATGGCATTGATTCAATGCGTGACTTGCTGATTTTAATTCCCCGCGGCTTCCTCGCGCTGTGGGATGCTGACCAGCGCTGCTTCTGACGCGCATTTATGGGAAATACCCGTGACGTGAACGTTAAACGGATGATACGACAAATATTTCGCTCTCCTTTGACACGGCAACCTTTTCACGACTTCAAAGACAGACGCAGGTAATCGCACGCGCTCTGCCGATCTCTCTCATTCACTGTCTGTGTGAAGCCTCTAGGCTACACATCACCAAGATAAACAGTCTTTTTATCATTATGAACTTGTTCAACATTCAATACACATGCATGAAGTTCAAAACAAGAAGGGTATAGCCTTATAAAAAACGTGAATATCGCGGTTGTTGCGGTTACGTGCAATCCTCTGCGGTTAACTTGTCAGAAGCGCGGTACTACGATATTGCGGTTATCGCGACAGCCCTAGTTCAAAAAGACAAAGAAATAACCGTTGCATAACCACGCATAATTTATGCAAAGATATGGTGCCCGCAAATATTGTCAATAAAACAAGTATGTGTGTAAGCAGTGATTAATATTGCAATATTGATAAAAAAAAATCATGATAGTATTTTTTGTCCATATCGCACAGCCCTAATCAAAATGGCAATAAATAAATAAATAAACACATATTTGTCCATTAAAATAATATAAACATTAACTTAAATAAAATAAATATATAAAACACTTATTTTATTCTAGCTTATTTTAATTGCCAAGGTACCATTTCTCTTTTTTTGTTTTGTTTAACTTGTAAGGACATATGTATACTGTATATTGTCATAGTGGCCAGTTCTAACCAACTAACAAAAAACAAACAAGCAAGCAGACAAACAAACAAAATCAATCAATCAATAAATACTTTTTGTCATTGTGGTCAGTGCTTATCTGCAGCATGGGGGGTGAGTTACAAATAATATAAAGTCGAAATGTTCACATTTCCCGTAAAAAAAGGCAGATTGAAGAGTGGCAAACAGAAGAGCATGTAAATGAAAAAGCTCATGGAAAAAAATATGTGAGATAGACGATGGAAGTCAATCTCAGATGACCATCATAACTTGTGTCTGTGCCGTGATATTACTGCTGATAAACACTGATGAGTCATCACTGACCTTATCAACACATTCACCTGATCGTCGCTTCACGCCACATTAATGAGCATTAGCCCAGTTTCATCCCTCACAACCTCATTAAAAACTGACCAGTACAAACACACAGCGTCGGATGGATGTTTGTGTGGATCAGTGTCTGCTATCCATGCTAATAACTCTCTGCCTTTTTTATTCTAATTAAAAATAAAGGAATAAACAATGAATAAATAAAACACACCAAAACAATGTACTAAACCGAAGCACTGAATCAATAGAGATAAATGAGAGTGTCTGAATTCATGCATGTGTTTGTTCAGTGATCTGAGGGGGTCGGATCAATCTGTGGGTTTAATTTCAGCTACTAAGTTTATTATAAAATAACACGCGTGACAACAGCTGCATGTGCCATGTGTCAGTGCTTGCACACACACACACACACGCGCACACACACACACACACACACACACACAGACATGTTTATACAATGGGGTCTAGACATCTGAAAGCACTAGACTAGCTATTTTGCATTCATTTCTAATTTAATGCAAAATGCAGTTTTTGCCGTTTGTCTCTTTTGCTTTAATGAAGCGACACTGGAACTACATGAACCTGATGATCATGTTCTCCAGCATGATTTGATATGATCCAAAGAACATCCTTCAACTGAAGAAGAACATCTGACCATCTGTACAAAGCGACACGAACAATGACACTAATTTATTTACATTTGACTAGCCACAGAGCACAGTTTTCATTATCAAACTTTTCGAACAGTGAAACTCCACATGGATTCTGGATTGAAATGATTTTAGATAGATAGATAGATAGATAGATAGATGGATAGATGGATAGATGGATAGATGGATGGATGGATGGATGGATGGATGGATGGATGGATGGATGGATGGATGGATTTTTTAAATTCCAGGTTTTTATGAAGTTCTTATAGTCATAATAACCATTTAGATGTATCTTTTTTATTGTCAGCATAACATCACAAATCTCAGATGCTGTTTATGTCCAGGTTTAAATGAAAGAAAAGCAGCCAGATGTTCAAAATGGTTTCAAACGTGTAGAGCTCACTAAATAATATGTGCACACATGTGTCTCTAAACAGCTGTTCACAGCATCATTACACTGTTTCTGAACTATTTCTATCTGACAAAAGACTTCACAAACTTCAAAGTCAGGAGCGCATTAATCACATCCTGAGCGGGTCACACAGGCCAAACACACTCCTCTACATCAACAAACCAACATCACCCGCTGGCAACATGTTCCAGACCTCCTTCTCTCGTCCTAAAACTCTGTGTAAAAAAGCGAATGACAACGGGCTTGATGCACGAAACACCAGAAAAACAGATTTCTGGAAACATTCCCAAAACAATTCTTCCCTATTCATGCAAGAATGGATTTTACAAATGATTTACACAGAGATGTGTTATGCTTCTTATGTGTAGCTACATCAAGAAGCCAAAATAAACATCTTGCAAGCAGTGAAAGCGAATTACAACTGACTATAATTCAGTGTCAGACCCAATTTCGAACTACAACTTTGTGGTATTAATACATTGTCTCCAATATTTTCTCAAAAACGAGGACTGCCAGCCTGTAATGCTGCATAATTTATAGAGAAATGTTTCATCTTTCTATCTGCAACCTAAAAAAAATGCAGAGCGGAGCTCAAAATCGAATTTCTGAAGCGGCCAAGCTGCATCAACACCTCATCCTGCGAACACCCCGCGTTTAGATCTACAGGCCAACATGGGCTGTGATTTCAGCTCGCTCTGAATCTCCACAGAGATGCCACAGCCTGTGCAGCAGAGGATGATGGGATGGGGGTGTTTTAATGGGGTGATGAAGATGCAAAACTGGTGATGGTGTGGCAGATTTTCAGTTACTGAGTGACACAGAAATGCTCGGGTCATATTTTACCCCAAAGTAAAAAAATAAGCACATTTTCCCATTACCATAATGTGAAAAAATCGCGTTTCCATTCTTTTAATGTGAAAAATCGAATTAAATAATCAATTTGAAAACATTCAATTTGGTTCATTTTATTTCACAATTTAAATAATGAATGATAAGCTAACATATAATGATATGCTAAAATATGACAATTCCTATTTTTTATTTATTTTGGGGACAGTACTATTTCTAAATGATTTACAGTATATTAATTATGATAAAAAACAATTCAATATAAAACTGCTTCACTGTTATAAGCAACATTATTAATAATTATTTCAGATAGATAGATAGATAGATA